>OX453011.1:29335200-29935200 GCA_949699075.1 Asteroscopus sphinx | reverse complement strand
TGTACACACAGATATACATTTATATTACAGTAGGAAAGTTTATGTACATCGGCGAGCTTAACTCAGAACTGAGTTTTCTAACAGCAAACCTTAGAGCGATAGAGAGATGTTGAATGTAGAGGACAGAAACAATTTATTTAATTTATCGTCCGGCGCACCTTGGGCAGGCAGCCCCGCTACCAACCTGCTGACTGGCTAATCTTTTCCCCACGGCATGAGCTATTATCATTATGTAGCTCATGTCGAACCGATAGAAGAAGAACGCACAGTGCGCGAAACATGAATTTTTGCATGTCTTTCTTACGCAGATACCACCACATATGTCTATGTTTGTCTTATTTTTAGTATTTGTTGCTAAACTACATAATATGCACTATAATCTGACCATGTTTGATGCTGGTATATATTACTGTTTTGAAGATAGAGCAGGAACAAAAACGTTGAAAAAAATGCATGTTTTTTGAGGTTTCTTGTATGGGGACCCCCTTAGGTTTAAGACATTTTTTTGTTTTTACTATTTGTCGTGATACACCTCATAGCAACACATATTCTGTCAAAATTTCAACCGGTTACCTATTACCGTTCAAAAGATACAGCCCTGTGGCAGACAGACGGACGGACGGACGGACAGCGTAGCGAGAGTAATATGGTCCCGTTTGGCACCCTTTGGGTACGGAACCCTAAAAACAGTTTATGTGAACGTACATGAAAATCACGCGCCGCCTTCAAAATGTTGGTTCATGTCTCAGGTTTATGTTAAGATTTTAAAATACATACAATGATTATTTTTTACTCTTTAGTTAAGGTTTTTGAAGTCGGTTTTATTTTTTGTTAAACGTTTTTATTTCATACTTTTTAGTTGATAATTGCGAGGGTTGATTCATAAATATTTATATAACCAATTTGAGAATATATTTTTTATTAACCTTTGCTATCCCAGTGCGTCCTGCCAGTCATGACTTACGGTGCCGAGCCGTGGACACTGACAGTTGGGCTAGTCCACAAATTCAAAGTCGCTCAGCGAGCTATGGAGCGAGCTATGCTTGGAGTTTCTTTGAAGGATAAAATCCGTAACGAGATTATCCGGAGAAGAACCGGAGTGACCGACATAGCTTGTAGGATCAGTAAGCTGAAGTGGCAGTGGGCTGGCCATGTCTGTCGAAGGACCGATGGCCGTTGGAGCAGACGAGTCCTTGAGTGGAGACCGCGAATCGGCAAACGCAGCGTAGGGCGCCCCCCTGCCAGGTGAACCGACGACCTAAAGAACGTGGCTGGGGGGAACTGGATGCGGAAGGCAGAGGACCGAGCGTTGTGGCGCAACTTGGGAGAGGCCTATGTCCAGCAGTGGACTGCGATAGGCCGAGTTGATCCCACTGCTGGGCGAAGGTCTCGCTCATGTTCTTCCAAACGTCCAATCACTATCGTGAAAAAAAACACGCATTTCGGCGCCAAGAATTCTCAGAAAAACGAACCAATGAGCAGATCATCTAGATAGGCGAAGCTAAAATAAACTGATTTATTGAAGCTGGTTATAAAACTGCTCAACCTAAGTCAATAAAATAATTTATATGGGACCACCGCGCGGGCTTCCTCTACCAAATAAAAAAACAACCACATAGATCGGCCCACAAATCTCGGAGTAATCGGTGTACACTTACGAAAAAAAAAAACCCCCGCTTTATACATAACACATAACCTCCTCCTTTTTTTGAAGTCCGCGCCCGACTCTTTGGCAAACGTACACATCGACAGTAACCCGTTTGTGTGAGATGTAAACCAAATAGATTGGCCGAGTGTAGGTAAGGTACTATCACTACCACTGCAACACAACGAAGACTTCTGCAATCCAGTTTGTTTACCACTCCCGCGGGGCTCGTCTTGTATTCGGTACTTATTCTTTTCGTACTTCGCCGCGTGCCCGGGGCCGGGGGTTTACGGTTATCGGACTATATCGAATATCGCGCACATACCTAGTGTATTACAACAACAATCCTATGTGGGCCTAGTACGAGTTTCACACTTACGAATACTTTCATAGTTTTCGTCGACTTTCATTCACAAATCAGTAGCGCCCCTGGCGGATACGAGGAGGAACTACAGATTTATGAATGAAAGTCGACGAAAACTTTGAAAGTATTCGTAAGTGTCAAACTCGTACTAGGCCTCATGATAACATTATTGTACGGTATAGTTACCTAATAAGTTGTTGAAAGTTTGAAACGTAACGTACAGCCTAGGGAGAATTACTTTTCGATTTGAAACAACTAATCAATTAATAAGCAGTTAGAAATTACAATGTTAAAAAGTAAGTTGAATTAGTTAGTTATTATTAATGTTATTAGGTTTTTTCATTAGGTAATTCTCAGTAGCAGCCCGGAGTCTGGATTTGTGCCCGGTCAATTGCAATAGGCTCGCCCCCTATTACATGGGACTATAACATAACTGGCGAAATGTGGGTGTGTGGGTGGCTATACACCTCTGCCTACCCCTTGTGTTGTCTTGTATGAAACTTACTAAGATAGCTCCGCTGTTTATGGTTTTGATACAATCCGCGCTCATTCAGAATGGAATGGGATCTTGTCTAAATAAGTTGAAAATTAAGGTGATAGAGCGAAATAGTGTTATTCGCTATTTCGTTCTAGGTATCACCTTAATATTCATTCATTTATTTCAGATAAATTACAATAAAATTATAAATCATCCATGTAATTAGTTAACACAATAATACAATGTTCAGAGTTGTTCATTATTGTAATCGATTAGGTTGACTCACTAAAAAATCGAATCTTGGCACGAGTACAAGATATCCATGCACTGGGTTGGGCACTTGTAAAAATGGCTCCAACACATTCAAGTTGTGCCTAAGTAGCGACATCTACACGAAGTTTTTAGAAGAATATCTATCTGGTTCTCCCACACTGATCTTCTGAAATATTGAGATGAGTCTCATTCCCATGGTAATTATTTATTTATTTGGCTCTTCAACAATGAGTACACTGTACATGAAAAAATTAACACATTTCAAAATTAATCTAAGTGACCCATTACTTACAGAAGAGCACCGCATGCCATAAATAATTATAATATTGTTATTATTATAGTGTTTTTATTATAATATTTCAATATTTTAGTTCACAATGAACAAACTGTTCGGATTTCTTTGTGGCGTTTGGAACCGCACCCTTATTCTATAAAAAGAAATATTTCCGTAGGCTAAGCAGTAAAAAATCCTGGAGTCGTTTTAAGTTTTAACATAGACAGTCTCTCTCCCGCCACGGCTTGGACTAGTCGATATAGTTAATTTATTGTAATTCCCAGTGTACTAGTGTTAAGTGTTTTTATAGTAGGTAATATTATAACCATTTTTACACCCTTACGGACTTTTACTGTTTGTGAACCTTCACCTCACCGCGTTAACAAAAGGGACAGGGGAACAGTACATCGTTCACCTGGTTTCCCAAATCACAGAGAAAATAATCACTTGCCCCAAATCTTTTTGTGAAAATAATAATTTTGTAATTTTTGATTCACGAATACCGTGTACACGCGATTCGAAGTAGGTAGGTATATTAATATACCTTTGCTCCGTGTAGTGGAAACGCACCCTTACTGTCCTTGGTTTAAAATATCGTCCTACTGTTTTTAAACAAACCACGAGCCAGTGCCACGTGCATCATCTTTGCCACGAGCAAAAATGAGATACAATGTTGTTCTTATCAGGTGTCGACATAATAATATCCCGCTTGGTCCAGCCTTCCTGACGGAGACCAATCGACTATCACCACAGTATCACCAATGCACAATGTGATGATGAATTGTTTGAATGGGAGCCCTCGCCACCTTGCTGACTATGTCGGCACATATTCAGATCTACATGCATTATTTCAGCCTGATGCGGTGATGTGTATAATATATTACAATAAAACAACAATATACGCTTTTCACTTTATTCGATTTTTAACAATGCATTAACAACTACTCATCAAGTCACATAATTTGCATTACACGCTGTATTCCTAGACGGAATGTCACCAAATTACCTTTATATTTCATATTGCACCATTACAGACAAGATTTATCAGATAATAATCACAACAAAACATTTTACATTACTTAACATAATAATTTCTGCTGAGCAATTTATTTTATTTAAGATGGAGTAGTTTTTGTTTTACAATAAATGTAAAAATTAAAATTTAAATATTAAAAAAAAAAAAATAACAAATATAAATAACTATACATCCATCAAGGATTCTTGGATTCATTGTTTTCTTAAATAAATAAAATAACAAGAATAAAGTAAAATTAAAATATGAAACATCATAAAATGCGTTTTTTGCTTAATTTGATTTGCTTTTGATCAGTTCTTTGCGAAAACAATAATCGTCATCCGACTGAAGGGATGAAGGTCAATAATGTTAATACAAATATTAAATACAAATTATATACAAATCCTGCACAAGCGGCGCGAACTGTCGGCTAAACTAGCTAACTTTAAATGCCTTATTTATTCGGAAAATACTAAAAATCATATTCCCTGCGTAGCATGCTCCGAAACTATCAGTTCTTATGAAAAGAACTGATCGTCAGTCCGTTTTTCTAAACTAGTCTTATTCAGGCCGATGTTCATCAACGTTAATCTCTGTTTAAACGGCCGATTACTCGAAAAATGTACTCACTAGAATTATGGGTAAACGGTCGTTTAATTACAGGATTATATTTGGTGAAATCAAGCCTTAGTGAGCAATTTTGGTAGGTTTTTTTAATGTGGATTTTTTTAAATAACTACCCTTAGAACATGATTACTAGTTCCGCACACGTAATTAGGTAAACAACGTTATTTAGTATGAAAAATTGTAAATATAATGTCTTTTAATAATCATTGAAAGATAAAATGCATTACAAAGAAATGCCAAGGGTTTTGACTTAATAAGACAAGTGTAGAAAAATCAGTAGACAAATACATGATTTGCGAAACTTCGAACAGAAGAGATACCGACCATACGTGTTATAATCACAGACCCGAACAAATAATGAGATCTATAGCCCACGCCGCTAAAATAAGTAAAGCTGGAAAACTTAAAATAGTCTAAAAACTGATCAGTGGCGAGTAATAATAATAATATCCAAATCCTCAGATCGATGCCAACGTCAGCAACAAGAGGGTTCGTGCAATACAATAAATAGGCAATATAATAATACAGTACAGTAGGCAGCTGTTAAATAAATAATAATAATATACAGTTGTACCGTCGGCGCCGGCGCCGGGGTCGGGGCGCTACTCGTACTGGGAAACTGTAATCTATAGGATTAAATACAACACCTTGTTCGGAAATAACCGAAATAAGTTGCACAAGTTCATATCCAAAAGGGTACACGACTAGTCCCGAAATGGCACATAACATAATGATAGTGATGTAATATCAATACTTCAGTATAATATTGCTGCTTTAATTTAGGAACTTAGATAACACTGCGACCGAATTACTCTCAAATTAGCGGTCTAACTAGTCCAAATACATGGTATTTATCGGAAACAGCGATTAATACGTGTATTTCTTGCAAGCAGTTATTTAAAAGAGTATTAACAGAAATCAGTTGAAGTCAGCTTGCTCATTGACTCGCTAATTACGAGACATTAGAGGCTACAGTCTACAGTGACACTACCACACAAATAGATAGAATGGAAAAGTGGGCAGGGCGCGCGTGCCGACACTCTGCACCATAGTGCAGGGCATTTCAAAGCCTTTCTCAGTACGCCTTATGACTTGTTTCTGTAAATACTGTAACAAAAACCCACAAAAATGCCTTATGGTGCTGTTTCTAACTACAGAAACAAAAGCTGTAAAGTACATTTGATTAAAGTTATTTTTTTCAAATTAATGACGTCAATATGTAAGGCGTAGTTTGTTCGAAAGTTGCCACACATGATCCCAAGTAAAATTGTGATAACAACCATTCTACGCTATCTGTTTCTGTGGACACTACGATCGCGTGACAATATTTACCGCAAACACATCATTATGCTTTCGTTCAGACGTTATCCTAAGTTTGCACATACTCAGTTTGTAGCAACTTGTTTGAAGCCGCGAAGTTTTAACAAATTACTTTAAAATCATACACTTACCATTTGATTAGATATGATACTAATTATAATGGATAAATATTTTTATAATACAAACATGTCAGACAAATGTATGATTTTGATAAGATTTTGTACGGACAATCAATATAGCTGTCGTCAACAAGGAGTTGTGCGCTAAAATACGGTACGGTATTAAGTATTAAGAAAATCACAGAATATAGAAAACAAGAGGAAGTGACATACGGCTAACGTACGCGTCCGACAATAAAGCGCAGATGCGCAACATTAACTTAATCGCGCTTAGTTCCCCGCTGCGACACGATGCCGTCTCGAATGCTTACGTCACATACTAGATTATACCTTATTGCGCAATTTTAACGTGTAAAAATGATAGCAGAACGAAAAATGATTCTCATAGAGGTGTATTTATCACCGCCATGTGTACAATTTTAATAAATTTCAATTGAAATAATATTAATAACTTGTAGTAACATTTAATTTAGCAAAAACATTATATAATAGCTAGGTCCTACTTTAATTTTAAATACAGCAAGTACCGAGCGGTCCACACAGCGGAAGACCGCATAGCTTGGAAACGCGTCCTAAGTGGTCGCAATCCTAAGCAGTGAGGGAACGACGAAGAACATTTGTGTTTTAAATAGACCCAATCACATAATTATTTTTTTGTGTATTTTAATGTACTATTTTAATTGTCAATGTGTCATTTCTGCGACACTTTTTCCCGTACTAAGACATCGTAAAAGCACTTCCATTGGTTTTCTTTATTCCGTGAAGACAATCCATGAGATCGCATGTCACCGTATTATATCAAACTATTATGCAAGACAGTTCTCACGGGAACCTCTGTAGATCAGTGCATAGGAGTTTTTCAACCAGTATTCTTATTGGGCTGAGATAAATATACGTGCTACGTACATTTACGCTCTGGCTAAGCAGTATCCTTGTCACTGTCAAACTACAAGTGCGAGACAGAGACGGGAATGTTGATGTATGTCTGACAGCTATATGGACGACACGTTCGCAGCTACAAACTATCACAATACCTACCTAATACGAGTCACGTCACGTGTAGTACAGTTAGCGTCAAGAATATCGTGCCGAACACACTGCTCAAAATGGTCCTGAACTAAAAAAGTTAATACTATATCAATGAGGTAAACTTCTTGTCCGATTGACGGTTGGTGTATGTAAAGTGTTCACTCTAGAACATCCTTTGTGTCACTGAGGTATAGTTTAACTTTATTAGTTGTTCAGATTATTTTGAGCAGTCTTCGTCCAGATATTGTTGACGCTGACTATACTGCTAAGCAGTATTAACTAGCGGGTGGACATTTGTGTCTAGGAGAACTCCTTGGTGAACTTCTGGTGGAAGGTCTGGAAGATGTCGAGCATCTCCTGCAGCAACTCCGGCTGCGGCAGGATGGTGGTGCGGAAGTGGTAGGTGCCGGGACGCTGCCCGAAGCCGGAGCCTGGGACCACGCAGATACCTGAAAAACAGAGCAGCGGGTAAATTAAAGTCAATATTGCTGTGTTCTTGCCAGTAATTACTTACGGTACTGAAACGTGGTCGCTCACAATGGGCCTGATAAGAAGGCTCCAAGTCACTCAAAGGGCAATGGAGAGGGCTATGCTCGGAGTGTCCCTGCGTGATCGAATCAGAAATGAGGAGATTCGCAAGAGAACGACAGTGACCGACATAGCTGGAAGAATTGCTAAACTTAAGTGGCAGTGGGCGGGGCACATTGCTCGCAGAACGGATGGCTGATGGGGCAGTGAAGTTCTGGAGTGGCGACCGCGTACTGGAAGCCGCAGCGCGGGTAAGCCCCCCACAAGATGGACCAATGACCTGGTGAAGGTCGCGGGAATCCCCTAGATGCGGAAGGCACAGGACCGGTCGTTGTGGCGATGCTTGGGGGAGGCCTATGTCCAGCAGTGGTCGTCTTTCGGCTGAAATGATTGCTGTGTTCTGATTTAAAGGTCACATGTGGGTGCCGTGTATACATGAGACATCCCAACTTTGCAAGGTGGCAACGCATCAGCGTAGTGTTGTTGGTATTTTTTGGTCTCAACACTCTCCTCCATCAGGGAAGCCGTCGGCATGTTTACTGAACTATTTTATAAAATCTCGAGCTACAGCAGTCCAACGCTAGACCTAGGCCTCTTGAGTTGTCGTCACAACAATCAGTGCAGTAAACTGTATCAAAGTGCAATCATTATTCGTGACGGGGACGGACATAGTCACCGATACTGGAGGAGCCAGGTCTGCAGTCATTACCCCGCTTGCCCAGTGTGATTAACCCGTTACTGCTATCAGTTTCATACTAGCTCTACTTCTACACGATCGTTTATAACCCGAACCGGTTAGAAGGCTCAGGCGCGAACGTAGCGAACCAAAAAATAACAGGTTTTTTTTCTAACCTTGAAAATACTTTTTACAAAACTAAAAAAACTGGGCACGGGCTTTCTTCTCAGAATGAGAAGTTTAAGGTCTTGGTCGACGTCCAGCCGCACGGAAAGAAGGGCTCGCCGACTAGTGGCGAATAGTGGTGGAATGCCGGAGGTTGTTGATGCCCCCGGCCAAAGGTATTTAAAGGAATACCGTGGTGGTGTTTTACTCGGACAGAGCCCGACACTGGCTTCGCCTGCCTCAATGCCATGAGGATTTCCCAAAGGAAAGAAATACAGGGGCACAGACTGCTATAGTGGTGCAATGCAGTACGAGGATGGATACGCCCAATGGCGGCCACTGGACCGTGGGGGCTATCCAGCTGATCCTAGATAAGTGGGTATGGAGGCGACCACAGAAATAGATAGAATGGCCATCTGGGCAGGGCGCGCGTGGCACACCATGCACCATAGTGCAGGATATTTCGAAGCCTTTCTCAGCACGCCTTTTGACTTGTTTCTATAAATACTGTAACAAAAACCCGCAAAAACGCCTTATTGTGCTGTTTCTAACTGCAGAAACAAAAGCTGTAAAGTACATTTGTTTTTTTTTTTAAATAATGACGTCAAAATGTAAGGCGTAGTTTCTTCGGAAAGTTGCCAGGCATGAATCGCAAGTAAAATTGTGGTTAAAACCATTCTATCTATTTCTGTGGAGGAGACACAGGACGTTGTCCTCTGATGTCCGTCTGATGCACGTATTGTCCGGGCATGGTTGCTTTGAAAAATACCTTCACGAAGTGGCGAGACGGGAGGCTACTCCCGTGTGTCACCAGTGTGACTATAGTGAGGACACGGCCCTTCACACTCTGGCAGTGTCCTGGCTGGGTAATGCAGCGCCGTGCTCTCACTGCAGAGACCTCTCACTACCGACCGGGACATGGACACGGCCATGGCTGACAATAGGGAGGGGCCTGGGAGGCAGTCACGCTGTGAGGAAGTTATCTCGCAAAAGAAAGCGGCGGAGCAGGTCAGGGAGGAAGACGCTTATTCGATACGCATCAAGAGAACAACTCGGCATAGGCCCCTTTATGATAACTTGATGCTGCCCTAAAAGAGACCAACGGGTGATAGATTGGTGAGTCTATCGCCCACCCTGTACGGCCTTGAAGTTGCGGAGATATCCCAGGTGTGCCCGGACATCGCTGAAGAAGAGTTAAGCAGAAGAGGAAGGCCCGGAAGTGTGCTGCGCTGGATGGATGCGCGAATTCCATGCATTGCAGTTCTCGCTGCTCAACCACCCGAGGCGAGGGTAGGCAAATGGCGGAGTTTTTATTGAGTGCGAGCTCCACATAACCACACCGCCTCCCTAGGTGGTGTGACATGCTTCAGATATTTTCTCCGTTTAAAAAATAAAAGGTTTGGAGTAAAATCCGGATTTCAGGTGACAGACTATCGTGTAGACCTAGCATCAGGTCCATGAAGTACAGCGGCGAGGTACTGACCGGTTTCCTCGAGCAGTTTGAAGGCGTAGAAGGTGTCGGGCGTCTGGTTGGCCTTCTTGGCGGCCTCGATAGCTTTGGGCGGCAGATCGATGCGCGGAAACGCGTACATGGCTCCCTGGGAATCAAAACACAACATTTACTTCAAGGAAAATAATTCAAATAATAGGTACTTCGATTGGTTTGGACAAAACACGCACGCAGAAAACACAGGACGCCCCTGTCCAATGTAATAAACAGCTTTAGGATGCTTTTCCTGCCGCGCTTTTGTAGTATGCATGACTTCTACGCCATGGTAAGCAATAACACGGTCTCGCTTTTATAGAGAACCCAGTTAAGTCCTAATAGCATCCTGAGGATGTTAGTAGATAAAAATATGGTCGCAGGAGACGTAGCTTTACTTAGGCAGGAGTGATTATTGGCTGCTTTTATTGAATACAAGTTGTCAGATTACACCCATTACATAATACTAACATAGTTTTATGTCATTTGTTACTAACACGTGGATCACTGTTGTCTAATACATAATTAAACTATTATTGTGTGTTAGGTTGGTAGGTATCCTATAATTAGAAGTTCAGCAACCTGATGCTGGAGGTTTGATAAACCAATCACGGGTTTACACCAAGTTGGATGGTTCGTTGCCTATTGATATAGGTGTTTGTGTTGTGGACGCCAGGAATCGCCGAAGTATGGAGCATGTTTCAACTATAACAGATTTCTGCAGCGATATGTTCTGTTTTGTGTATGTAACTCTGTTAGTGACGTGTGTAGTGATTTGGGGACAAATCCTGTAGATGGAATTATCATCGGTATTCTACTATTAATAAAATCAAGCTCTCCTATTTCAGAGTTGCCTTAGTAAACTGCTTAGAGCAATCATGCCTAACTGCCAGGCGTGTGTTAGCGGGTCAGTGTTCATCATCATTTCAGCCGAAAGACGTCTACTGCTGGACATAGGCCTCCTCCAAACATGTTGGGGGGGATATGCCATAATCGCCACGCTTAGCAGGCGGGTTGGCGATCGCAGTTGGTTGGTTAACGCTGCTGCCCATCCTCTGATGAATCCCTTAGTCGCCTTTTACGACACCCATGAGAAGACATAGGGTGGTGCAATTCTTTATGTGCGGCACCACACGGAACAGCGGGCCAGTGTATGTTGTTTGAAGTGACTGGGTCAGGATATAGCAGGTCACCTGCACAGTGTTGCACGTGAAGCCCTCCATCTTGCTGAAGGTGTCCACGATCATCTGAGCGCGCTTGTTGAGGGAGTCCAGTGTGTCCGTCTTCTCCTTCAGCCACAGATCGTACGACGGCTCGCCTTTTCTGGGGGGAACGGCCTGTCGAAAACCAATTTCACAAGTTTTTATAAATATATAAAAAACTGTTAAAATGATGTATGTTACATATTGCTTCTGGGTAAGTCACCAAGCTAAAAAACATAATAACTGATTTTTTTTACCACTGCATGATTTATTTTTTGATATATTTTGGCTAAATACTGGTAGACACAAAGGGATTCCTTCCTGAATGGCGAAAAAAGTGTTGAGAAACAGAGGTAAGCTTTGGATGGTGTACTTTGTTTATTTGGACTAGATAATCTTATAGCAGTACTTAGCCGTACAGAATCACAGGTAAGTTTATTCAGTAAATATTTGAACAAAGGCTTGCAAATAGCGTGACTGGGTGAACGACTTGTGGAGGAACGAGGTCTCATGTCCACCCAATATAAAGGGAGGATCCTCCGACCAGGCTGGATCTGCTCCTGGCGGGCGCGCCGCCCCCAACGGTTGATGTCGGCGTCGGTATTTATGCTAACTGCTCGTCAAACTTTGATAGCGCGATTCAGGATTCGTGCCATCATCTACTGCGTCGTCAGTGTTAGTTCGCATGTAGCGCGATAGATGTCGCTACATCAGTATTGTGCGTGATTCGGGATTTATGTCGTCATTGACTACGTTAAGTCAGTGTTAGTTTCCATGTAGCGAGGTAGATGTGGCTACAGATATTACGACTAACTTAATGATACACTAACGGCCAAAATTAATATCCAATCTATCTTTGATTTACCCTACTAGAGATAGATATTTGACATATTTTGTATGGAGCTTATGTCAAATTCCCATCTCTAGTAGGGCAAATCTTGGATAGATTGGATATTAATTTTGGCTGTACATGAGAATGCTCAGCTCAGAAGCCAGCTTTACATTTATAGTAGAAACACGCAAGTATACTGACCACACAGTCCACGACGCACTGGCCGGCGGTGGTGGGGCACAGCATGGCGGAGATGGCCTTGTAGAGGTTGGCCTGCACGGCGGGCTCCAGGTTGCACAGCTCCATCCAGCCGCCGCGCAGCCCGCACTCGCCCATGTAGCCCTTGCTGATGGACATGAAGGACGCCAGCTCGATGTCGCTGTACGGCGAGCCCATCTCCGTCATCACCTGCGGGACGGCACGGGTTACAGTTCACAACCACTGCGTTATCGACCGCCCTCATCATCATTTCAGCCGAAAGATGTCCACTGCTCTGCTGGATATAGGCCTCCCCCAAGCAGTTTGGGGGATATGCCATAATCATCACGCTTGGCAAGCGGGTTGGCGATCGTAGTTGGTTGGTGGTAAATACTCAGAGAACGCTGCTGCCCATCCTCTGGTGAATCCCTTAGTCGCCTTTTACGACACCCATTAGGAAGAGATAGGGTGGTGCGATTCTTTAGCGCTGTGTCACTTAGGCTTACATTCAGAAACGAACTTATGCTTCCAGCTGTCAACTAGCATTGCATTTTGACAGTTGGAAGCACGAGTTCACGCTTAGATTCGTCTCTGAATATAAGCCATAGTAAATAGGATAAGTGTGGGATGTCCAGGTTTAGGATATTCAAATTAAAATACAGATGTGCTGAGCACGTTGTGTATTGCAACTACGTATTTTCCCAATTTTAACACTAAAGACGGATGTCAGAACAAAAATTTGAATAATGTAGATGGCGCTCACGCACACATACAAAGTCAACAGTTAATCTTATAAAAATATAGTCCACTATGTAATTGGTGTTTCTATCCTAGTACTAACTGTAGGAGATAGCCTCCTTTCTCATTGGAAACATAAAACATACATACATAGCCAGCCCATTACTATGCCACTGCTAGGCACGACACGGTCTTCACTTCAAAATAAACAAGGAAACAGGCCTGTGTCAACCACGTTTGCGAAATGGAAATATTATGTACTTACTTAAATTAATGAATTAAATTAAAAAGTTTCTTTTAGAATCACTTCGGGAGTACTCGGCTTCGCCTCGTACTTCCAATATTCCTCGGCCGTCAACTGCTTGATGTCAGAACTCGACAGTAATGTACTATTTTCTCAAACATGCTTGGAAATTCTAACATTATTTTGGCAACCTTCGTCGAGATAAATCTAAAATGTTGTACTGGTCAAACACATGCGAGGAGCGGCCGGCAATGTTAGTATGAAAATCCATATAATTATGTCCTGTACAGCGGCCACATAAATTACTATGAAGTAAGTGTTACTTAAAATGGAACGAACTTTTTATTCCAAAATATTATTATTTGCTTCTATCTAGCCCCTCGGATATAAAGCACTTCTAGGAAATGTTTATTTCATCATTATTTTAGTAACGGCTCTTTACAAATATTGAGTCAGATAAGAAAATGATGTAAACATAATTAATGTTGTCGACATTCAAGTTCGCGTTCGTAATAGCGAAACAAATAAGAATCATCTACTTGTGTTTTTATTTTTTATTAATTAGTTATTTGTGTTCAATGAGCAATGAGATTAAATAACTTATCAAGAACGCAACGAGCGAACGGAACAGATATGTGACGATATAATACCATACAATAGATTCAGATGATTCCGTGGCAGTGCGATGTTATTATAGATGCAGATTTCTTATCGGTTGTCAGGTCGGTCGTAATCTCCCACAATCACAATATCACGTGTTCGAAGTAATCACTTGCATGTTTTCCTAGTTGCCCATTAGAAGACACATTGGTAGATTTGCTGTTGTTACAAGACACATTGGTATAAGAATTGGTGTAGTTAGAAGAAACATTGATAGATTTGGAGTTGTTAGAAGACACATTGGTAGATTTGGTGTTGTTAGAAGATATATTGGTAGATTTGGTGTTGTTAGAAGATACATTGGTAGATTTTACACGCCAGTAGGGCTTAATCTTATATTAAAACAAGTTAAACCGGATGATAATTATCAAGTCCTCGCGAAGAAAAACCGATATCAGCGTCGAAAATATCGGGACGAACAATCTAAACAACTATGAAAATTGAACTTTGACTCAATGGATAATACTTTTTTGAAACTTTCTTTTCAGAACGACAGTTCGCGTAATACTGTGTTCGTTCTTAAACATTCCTATAGTTGAGATATAGTTTTATTTTCTTAGTAGATTACATTATTTTGAACAGCCTGTTCACCCCGATATTTTTGACGCTGACTGTTACTTAGAGTGAGAAGTGATGTGTATAGCTAGTGAATATGATATGAACGTGAGGCAAAGAAATGTCTAGGGTGAGGCAAATGAAATAGAAATATCTAAATTTTGATAGAGAAGATAGTTGGCAATTACCACCTGTTTGGAACCCAGTTCAAATAATAATCAAGTCCCAAACATCACACCACACTACACTGTATAACATAATGACACTGAGTGACGGCTGTGAGAGACTACTGCGTGCGTCGAGATGTTTTTAATAAATAATTGATTTTAATAATAGATCTGTAAAGACGCTTGTCATCTTAATCTTCCTGCGACCTACTACTATTATTTGTTCTATGCTGCGACCAAGAATGCTGTAAAGTATTCGAAACGTCAGGAAAATAATTAAATAATATACGCGATGTGATCCCGCTAAGCTTGTTTTATCATAATGATGTGTAATGCTTGCGGAAACCTAAGATATTACTAGGGCTAATCCTAGCAATAATATCGATTGATCGACATTCACATTATAACAGTTGATACTTACCTTTTTTACACAAAGTTGATGATGAATTGGTTTAATATTGCACGTTTATTGATAGACAAAACACACCTACAAACACACACTTACACCTGTATTATTTTTCAAATTTACGTCTTTTTTATTGGATTTAAATCCAAATTATTTTCAAGTACATTGTAGGGTTCTTCTTACACAACGGCACAGAATACCTAATAGTACTATCGTAGAGAACGGCTACTCACCGCCCCCCGCCAATTTAAGATTCCTCACCCCGCATCCAACCGCGCTTTGCCGGCAATTGGGCTGCAAGATTGCAATGGATGTCAATCGCCAGTCGCTATACAAGCACGCCATCTCTGATAACTACTGAGAAGCGCTTGGTACCCAGTCGGCACTACGAGCGGCGAGCATCCCTAACCTACACATGTGTGTGCGTTCGTATACAGACGTAATCTTGTGTATGTAGGTGGTGCAAGCATTTATATTGTATTGAGTGGCCGAGGTGTGACAATAGTCAACAGGACAGGGGAAACATAAAATCCTTACGTTGTCAAGGGTTTCACATCGTTCTATATGACTCTGCGTACCTTCTTGAAGGAGAAGAACTGGCTGCCCTTGGCGTAGACGTTGTCCTGGTACACCTCGTCCGCGAACACGAACAGCTTTTTCTTCTGCGCGAACTTGATGATAGCCTCGATGTTGTCGCGCGTCAGCACCTGGGGACATGAGAAGATAGATAGATGGATAGAATATTCTTTATTGTACACCAATAACATTATTAAAAAAAGATTTAAATTGTGGAAAGAAAAAATCGCTTACGAGCGGATTCGAACCTGCGACTCCTGGCTCAGTACGCCAGTGCTTTAGCCACTAAGCTACCGTGAACACTGCTTGTGGTATCGAAATTATCCTCCACTATACGTCTTTGGGTGAAGTCAGCGATATCTTATTAAGTGTTTCTTCAATCTTTAGATTTCGTTTTCGCATGCGTAAAAATGCGTTAAAATAATAAAATAACATTATTAAACTTAGGACTAACATGTAAAATAAAGGTACATTGGCGGTCTTACCGCTAATAGCGATATCTTCCAGACAACCTTTAAGCCGATTTACTTTACGCCAACTAGCTTTATAAAGTACAACTTCAAAGACAGGGGGTCTACTCGTAAAAACGATAGTCGATATATCACACCCTACTCTTATAAACGTTCGGATTCTATGTCGTTTATCGAATTAACAGGCAAATATTTTGAATTTTTACGACGTCATAGACAATGTTCGGAGTAAATGAGTTAAAAACAAAAGAAATACTTTCAATGACATTTACAACTAAGGGAGCGTTCAAGTATTACGTAACGAATTTAGGGGGGGGGGTCTTCTGACACTTTACGATTCGTTACAGGGGCGGCTATGACTACAATTCAATAAAATTATACTGGATAATTTCATTGTTTTTGTTTTTATGTAATTTTATTTTTATTAGGTTGACTTTCAAAGCGTTCCTAGTCCAGGCAGTAGCCAATAGCCCGTGCTACGTCACAGTACCTGTCCGGTGGGGTTGCCGGGGTTGATGACGACGATCGCGCGCACGGCGTGCGTCTTGCTGCCCTCCTGGAAGGCGCGCTCCAGCTCCGCCACGTCCAGCCCCCAGTTGGAGTCCTCGTCCAGGTAGTAGCCGACCTGCCCCAGCCCGTACTCCGCCAGGGAGGCCGAGTATAGCGGGTACTGCGGGATCGGGACCATTACGCCTGGAATAGACGAAATAGATCATTGTTAGCTATGACACCGTCCCGCAAGTCACATTGAACGGCAGTGCTCTCAAGAGAGTACCGAAGTTTAAATACTTGGGCCACTGGGTCACCGAGGCCCTCACAGACGATGTGGATGTAGAGAGGGAACGCAGGGCATTGTCAGTCAGAGCTAATATGCTGGCCCGTAGGTTCGCACGTTGCACTGCACAGGTGAAAGTAACCTTATTCAAGGCGTACTGTCAGTCGTTTTATACGTGCAGCCTATGGGTGAAGCATACGCAGAAGACTTATAGTGCCCTGCGTGTCCAATACAATAATGCGTTCCGGATGTTGATGGGGTTGCCACGCTTTTGTAGCGCATGAGGTATGTTCGCAGACGCAAAAGTAGATGGCTTTACAGCGATACATCGCAAGAGAATAGCGTCCCTGATCGCCGCCTGCGGGGCAGCCCCAACAGCTTCCTGCAACTCATTGCTGGAAGAATGTACACTGACTGCTCCTTTATGGAGTGCTGGACAAAAATTCATGTAGCCCGTTCCTGAAACAGTATTTCCATTAGTATAGGACATAGGTATTGTATTTTTTCTTATGACATATTATTATTTTTTATTGCATGACATATTGTTTATTTTTTTTTTATTGTAAGGATCATTATACATTTGCATGACATTGTTCATAATATAGATATGGATGATTTATAATTTATTGTAATTTATCTGAAATAAATGAATTGAATTGTTGCTAGTAAGTTTCTTGCGCTGCTTTTTCTTCCCAACTCAAACAAAGCAGTGAAAGAACCAACGGGTGTTTTTGAAAATCTGAATCTTTTTGTCGCCGTGCATTTAGCGCTAATAGACATTTTATTTTGCAATCGCGGCGAATCGCGAGATAGAAACATTTTTCAAATCAACAGTAGATACCACACACATCTCGATGATATTGATAATGATAAATTTGACAAGGGTTAGAAATGTATTCAGGAGTTAGAATGAGACAGTCGTTAGCCTTGTTTTCATTGTTAAAATAGCAACAGTTCTACCAGTTTACATTCATTGTGATGACGTTTTGTTTAATGAACAATTAGACCCTGAAATGTACAACAAACTGTTAATGCAAATATAGACATATTAACACAAACAGCATGGTCCTTACGTCTAGATTGTTCATATTTATCATCATCATGAGTATATTGCAGTTGTTGCTATTATTGAACATGGGCGTCTTAAACCACCTTTGCATTTACATCATATCTATTGAATTCTATCACAGAACAGACTAACAAACTCAAATTATAATTGTTGTCTAAAACCACTGATAAGACTCTATTATTCCACTTCCACATTATACGGAATGAGACGTAATTTATACATAGCCTTTACATAACTGTGGAACATCCATCCCATTGCCAACAAAAGGAAAATATGACATACATATATTTACAATTTTAAAACTAAATTTTCCAAGCCAATCATAATAATTACATTACATAATGTAAATGATCGCATCCATTACATGTTATCTATCCCCCTGAAGTACCGATAGTGAACTAATCGGGCAATGTATGCAAAACGTGACTTGTGTATCGTTGGTGTCGTTCGCTAGGTCGTCTACTGCTCAAGGTCGCGTATGAATATGAATGGTTTCAATGCGAATGTGTGGGTACCGGTAACCGGTATACATACCGGTATACATGCACATCTGTTGTAAACTTGCCAAATTATATTTAACTGTGGACAATTTGTCAGAAACACGCGGGGTAATCGTGACAACTATAAGCTGCTTTCTTTACATAAGCGCCCTAAGGGCGTTCTCAATAAAAGGTTGAAAGGGTACATTGCCAATTGCCATACGCACAGAGTTTGGCCTTATAAATGTTTACACGGCATTAGCGAGCAGAAGGATGCTGATACTCATTGAATCCTTTTAGCATAACCTTAAGGTGACCTTCTGCTATAACTACAGAAAGAAAGGATATCAAATTAAAGATTGCAATCATCATCATCATTTCCGCTGAAACTCGTCCACTGCTGGACATAGGCCTCCCCCAAGCATCGCCACAACGACCGGTCCTGCGCTTTTCGCATCCAGCGGATTCCCGCGACCTTACCAGGTCGTCGGTCCACCTCGTGGGGGGGGCTACCCACGCTGCGCCTCTCAGTACGCGGTCGCCACTCCAGAACTTTACTGCCCCATCGGCCATCCGTTCTGCGAGCAATGTGCCCCGCCCACTGCCACTTAAGTTTGGCAATTCTTCCAGCTATGTCGGTTACTTTTGTTCTCCTGCGAATCTCATCATCATCTCCTCATTTCTGATTCGATCACGCAGGGACACTCCGAGCATAGCCCTCTTCATTGCCCTTTGAGTGACTTTGAGCCTACTTATCAGGCCCATTGTGAGTGACCACGTTTCAGTGCCGTAAGTAATTAATGTATACTGGTCAAAGACTTTCGTCTTGATGCGGTATTTTGAACGAGAAGATATTGCGTAGCTTCCCGAACGCTCCCCAACCGAGTCGAATTCGACGATTGACCTCTTTCTCGAAGTTGGACCTACCTAACTGGACAGTTTGTCCTAGGTATACATAATTATCAACAACTTCGAGTGTAGATTCTCCGATGTTTACGGGAATGGGTGCTATATGGGAATTCGACGTAACCTTCTTGTCTTGTCCATGTTCATTTTAAGACCCACTCTATCGGAGGCATTAAAATATTGCAAAGATCAGATTAATTTTAGTTTTTATTAAACTGCAATGAGTTCTCATAAAATACTACTCCAGATACCTATCGCATGCACTGTTGTTACATAAGAACAGTGTCAGCGGTAATAAATGTCATATCAGTAATAAATTCGACCTTGAATATAGTTAGCGAACAGGTTCCGATGTGGAACTGAGTCGCATTTAGAACAAATACAGTATTAACTTTTTATCACACGGAACTAAAGACGACTATAATAGTAAAACTAACCATAGCAAATAGTTCAAGCAGGTTTACGTTGAGGAACGCGACTGAAGACTTATGGCAAGTGCTCTGTAGTTTTTAACTGTTTATTGAGGGCATTAGATAATTCAGAGTGTCAAAAGGCAAAAGATATAAATTGTATAAAGAAAAATTTGTCACGACAAAAAATTGTTCTAACTAAACCAGTGGTTCCCAAACTTATTTTGTCTACTCGAAAGTCGAGAGTTCAGTCGGTGTCTAAGAGTCCTCCTAGCTAGATGAAATTACAAATCGCTCCCCAAGCCTTTACACAACGCCCCCATTTTTTTTCTGGGTCTCTTACCGCCCCCCTTTAGGCCTGCAGCGGCCACAGGGAGGCGTTATAGCCCACTTTGGGAATGGCTGAACTAAACCAACAGATAAAGCATTAAATATTTAGCAGCTAACAGCCCTGGCAGCAAGCGCGGATGACAGAGGGACGTTGCGATCTGAAGGGGGAAGTAGGTATTTATAAGGCGGCATTTTGGGTCCGTACAAAAGAAATTCGTTTCCATACTAATATTATTACCTATTCTATGGTTAGGACCCGAATTTAACAATATACAATATTTCGCCCAAACTGACCGCACGCTTAGGGCCCGAGTGTTATACAATAATATAATAATATATTATGTCTCCTAAACAGACCGCACGCTTGGGGCCCGAGTATATACAATAATATATTATGTCTCCTAAACAGATCGCACGCTTGGGGCCCGAGTATATACAATAATATATTATGTCTCCTAAACAGACCGCATGCTTGGGGCCCGAGTATATACAATATGTCACCCAAACTGACTGCACACATCACTCGGGCCCTGAGCCCGAGTGATCTATACTAATACTAATTACTAATTATTTACTAATATAATATTATAAAGAGGAGAAATTTATTTGTTCTCGATAAAGTCTGAAACTACTGAACCGATTTGAATTGTTCTCTCACCATTAGAAAACTACTTTATACACAATAACATAGGCTATATTTCATTTCAGTACACGGGCGAAGCCGCGAGCAACGACTAGTATACAATGTCGCTCAAACAGACCGCACGCTCAGGGTCCGATTGATATATTCTATGTAACTAAACTACTCGTCATTTTAACCCGGAGTTTCTCCATCGTGCAACGTGCAGGCATAGAAATATAACCTACCAGGATGTACTGTTAAGACTGTTAAGTATCCCATCGTCTACTCAATCTACGCATAGAGCTGGCTTTGTGCGTAGTCTCTATTTATACTGAAGGGTTCTCACCAGAGAAATCGTCAATTCTGTCAAATTTCTGGTTCAAAACAAAATGCAAAGCCGGTCACATAGTCAATGACTTATACGCTTACCGCCGAGAATCAGAGATCACTAAACCAAATAAGCTCACCTGAATCCTTGCCGTCGATTTTATTGCAGAGCAGCTGCAGGCAGTTCTTGATGCCATTGGACGCTCCTCCGACGAGACAGATGTTCTGCCAAGTGGCCTTGTGGCCGTCGCGACACTCGATGTACTCGGCCACGTGCCGCCGGATTAACTCGATACCGTGGGACATCGTGTAGGAACCCATTGAGCTACCGCTGGAATATCAAGCCAAGGTTTAAGCCCACTGCATATTGAACACAGCCCACGGCGTGGATGGTTTTGTAAAACGTGTAAAGTTAATCTAGTGTCGCACCGCATGTTAGACCCACGCCATGATATTTACTATACTATTATTTGTTCTTTAGTATCAGCACAGACATAGTAAAAAGTATAGACGAAATGCTGCGAACAATCCTAGTGAAGCCGTGCTCCTCTGTGTACAAACCAGCGCTCACGCATACATGCACCTGAAAGATATTTATTTTTGGCGATACTGACTGGACGATGCCGCGACATGTGTACTGAGAGCACGGTGAGCATGGTTTGATGTGCATGTGTGCGTGAGCGCTGGTTTGTATACGGAGGAGCACGGTTTAGTTGGCTTCACTTTGATTGTCCGCAGCACTTCGACTATACTTTTTACTATGTCTGTGGGTATCAGGAAGTGTTTGCGAACAGGGGGCCTAGTACGAGTTTGACACTTTATAATACTTCCTTAGTTTTCGTCGATATTCATTCATAAACTACTAGTTCCTCCTCGTATCCGCCAGGGGCGCTACTGATTAATGAATGAAAGTCGTCGAATTCGATGGAAGTATCGGTAAGTGTCAAACTCGTACTAGGCCTACAGAACACACAAATCGCGCAATCTGGCCGTGTGCTGGGCTGGGTTGGGTTCAATTAGAAATACAAAAAATCAAATAAATCGTTAGATTTCGCTTCGCATGCGTAAATGCGTTAAAAATTATAAAATAATAAGAAATTTACATACCAGAAAAAGGGGATTTTGCTGTGAAAATGAAAAGCAAGTTGGTAACTTGATGATAACTCACCCACAGCTGCACAATATTGCCTGAGCCCTCTCCTTCACGTCGGCTGGGTAGTCGCCTTTCTCAAGCAGAGTAGGGTCAACCACACATGCCAGCACCTACATAGACCAAATAACATTATGTCAGCATCATACCAGCTATTGCTGCAAGACCTAGTAGGTTATCATTTTACAAGAGTTTCATTCAAACTTTCATTAAAAATATTTTCGGCTATAATAAGTGCTTTCAATTTGAGTGAATTGTTTTTAATTTTATACAAATTCTGTAGCCCGTCAAAGTGTGTAGAATAACATTTTGAATTTGTGAACGCGCTGCGTCTCTCAGTTACAACTTTATTTACAAGCATCTGGTGGAAAGATAGCCTTCTTTACACGTTATAATTATGTTCATAACAACTATTCACTAAGCTAGCTATAAACATAGCTTCAATTTCTGTGTTTGATGATGATCCAGGTAAAGGGAGCTCTCGTTCTATCAATGAACATCAAGAAAACATGTATGTTTACCTTGGACGAATAAAAAAGGCGGACGGAATCTCGATAAACAAAAAGTGAAGCACCCATAGTAAGACGGCTCGCTTAAAAGTACGGGCTGGCACGCACACATTCACACCCATAGTTAGACAAAAGCCGCGATTACGCAACAAATCTCGTGTGACGGTAGTCACACACACTTACTACAAACTTACACAACACACTTTACAATTTATGGTGTGTTAAAATTCTGTCGAAATTATAGTGGGTTTATGAAAAAACTAAGTGCTTCAATCTTTTCTAAGCGAAATTCCGTCCGCCATTTTTTATTCGTATGAGATGTTTACTATGTTCTTCATACTCATTAAAATACATTACAAGTGAAACTCTGTCAAACACTCACGTTTCCTTATCTTCTGGCATGTGACAGGCCTACTATGATAAACAATCATAATTATGCCAGTTTCTGTATAAAGTCTAGTGTTTGATAACAAACAACAATCATATTTCTTTCCTTTTACTAACAGATGAAATTATTTCTCATTCCAAATTACATTTAAACATATAAGTTGTATATATTTTTGTAAAGCATTTATAAAACCCTTTATTTTGAAACCCCACTCGATAGGTTTTGAAAAAAAAAAACTTTTTTGTTGACGTAATATGGCTCCAAAAAGCGGCCATTTTGATTTTTATAATTTTGATATACCCAGTGTCACTCTCACAATTAAGACGAATCTAACGACACCTCTTAAGCTAAAATCCATCAAGCCGTTTAGGCCACAGAGCGAGCCAAAGAAATATACATACATACACTCGAAAAACATAACCCTCCTTCTGGCGCAGTCGGGTAAAAATATACGTTTCCTGTGATTAGATTATTTATCAAAAGATCTCATTCATATAGCATCACACTAGCGAACCGTGTGCATATTTTATTAGCGGACATTATGAGAGCATAATAATTACTCAAGTACTCATGACTTATGTGACTCATACCGCACTAAGAAGCATTTGGAGTGCATTACAGGCGCGAATCCAGAGGCAATTTTAATGGCAATTTCTATAAACTGGTTACAGACTAACCCCTTCAGAGGCTTGCCGCCCAGCTTAGACAGGGTTCCTATTTTTTTTTAACTCGACCTTTGCATATATACACATTGTAAAGAAAACCTGAGCATAGCTAACTAGACTATATATAATATAATTTTTCAAATTACATGGATGCCCGGCTAAGCCAGTAGCTTTTCCAAAAACAAATAATGCAGCCCTTATCTTTTCACAAGCTGCAATCTGCTACTAATTTCGGATTTGGCCCAACAACATCGACCATATTACAGCCCAATACTGGTCTGCGAGCCCAATAGACGCCAATATAATCATCATCATCAACTCAGCCTATCATAGTCCACTGCTGGACATAGGCCTCTCCCAAGTTGCGCCACAACACTCGGTCCTCTGCCTTCCGCATCCAGTCCCCCCCAGCCAATATAATGCGTTCAATAAATTATATCAACTAGCTGAGGTGGAGTACTGCAATCCGATAGGCCCTAGGATAGGCCCTACCAAAGCGGCTATTGGCTAATCAATAACGCGGCAGTTTTGACGGCTCACATAAGTGGTCGAAACTGATTTGAAGTTTTCAAGTGACGAATAGTGGCGACCTACATTAGTGAAATTTCATAGATGTTTTGATAGAGATTCGTCGCCTGTTATGAGGCTGCCTTTACAATGTTATCTCAAGAAGTCCTTTGGAATCTGAGCAGCAGTAGGGCGAGCACAGCGAGTGGGGTAATTGTGTGCCACACTCACAACGACAACAGCTTTTATTTTGACTTTACGGCAATATTCATTGCGTTTGTATATGTATAGCTACCTATAAGACAGACTGTCAGAACCTACGGAGCAATGAACATTGAAATCAAAGCGAGTTACATAATTCGGCAGCAGGTTTATGATAGGAATGCCTCTTCTGCCACCAGCGAGCCGCTCGACGGAAAAAGCTGTATGTGATAATCATACCTGTCTGATGAAGGTGATGGGCTTCTGTCCCATAGCGTGGGCATCTCCGATGTTAGCCTTGATCACCCTCTTGAAAGGCTTTTGGGCTCCCTGGGAACAAAAAAACACTTGTAAATAAGGGTTTTTGAAGAAATGGACCAGTCTGAGAAACGGGTTTGCTAATTTATCAAGATAATTATGTTCATTGATAACTATCCGATAATGTACGTATACTTATACCATTTTAATCTTAATTTTTTATTTAGGTAAGTGAAAGTCGCGGGAATTCGCTGGATGCGGAAGGCGCAGGACCGGTCGTTGTGGCGATGCTTGGGGGAGGCCTATGTCCAGCAGTGGACGTCTTTCGGCTGAAATGATGATGATGATAATGAAACAAGTGCAAATAATGTTCAGTAAAATCAACAATCAGTCATTGAAATGCAACACTTTTAACAATCAGTCATTGAAATGCAACACTTTTAAATCAGAAAATGCTTTGAGAGAACCAACAATTTGTCTTCATGTCCAAAATGACTTCATCTCTTTGTGATCATTATTTAAATATTGGAACATGAACACAACACATGATTGAAGCGCGTGACTTCTACGTAGGTGTGGAGGGGCAATGTGACAGAGAACCGGCAGCCAGTGCGTTAGAGTTGATTTGATGGTGCCAGAGATGCAGCGCGTATCGTTAAGTTTTGTCTATTTGCGCTATTTAAACACACTGAGTGGTAAATGAGCGCCAACGCCTAAAATATGTTGGCCAGGCCTTGAGGTCGTGTGTCTAAACACGCGATCTATCCAAGAAAACTCTGGGTCAAGGCCAGGGCCCCAAGTCTGCTAATTACACTAAAAAACCAACCATCGCCATTCCACCGACACCCTACTGACACTCATAAACAACTGTGACAAAATGGGTATTCTGCTAAAACTTAAATCTCGACGGAATGGCAATAGAATGGTAATGTCAAATCGATGTTGCCAATTAAAATCTACCATTAGTTGTATTGTTTTTTATCAACTTTTTTTTAGTTTTTATCAATGAAATATTTAAATTAAGGATTTTATTGATATTACCTACCTCTTAAGGGTTCATTATACTCATCCATATGAACAACTTTTACATTTACGTTTTTAGCGTACAAAGCGGCAATACTATCGTAATACGTGTTATTGAAAACCTCTTAAGGGGTCATTATACTCATCTGTATGAACAACTTTTACGTTTACGTTTTTAGCGTACTACGCGGTAATACTATCCGACATACGACGTGTTATTGAAAACCTCTTAAGGGGTCATTGTACTCATCCGTATGAACAACTTTTACGTTTACGTTTTTACCGTACTACGCGGCAATACTATCGACATACGTGTTATTGAAAACCTCTTAAGGGGTTATTGTACTCATCTGTATGAACAACTTTTACTATGGCACCAATCCTGAAATCACAAAAAACGCAAACGTAAAATTTGTTCATAAGAATGAGTACAATGACCCCTTAAGAGGTTTTCAATAACACGTCGTATCTCGATAGTATTACCGCGTAGTAAGCTATTGATATACGTGTTATTGAAAACCTCTTAAGGGGTTATTGTACTCATCCGAATCATCATCATCATCATCATCATCATCATCATCATCATCATCATCATCATCATCATCATCATCATCATCATCATCAGAATAATAGTTATTTAGAGACCAATGGCTATCCAATGACTTTCCACTGAACTACAATAAAATTGAAAACCATAAAATCAAAATCAAAATTAAAATCAAAATAATTTATTTGTGAAACATAGGTAAAAGTTAAAAACTTTGTGGAAAATTAAAATATTAAGTCACACTATATTTAACCTTGAAAGGCATACAAATTACATAGTACCTATAGAACACAGCATAAATAGCATTTTCATTTTTATTCCATTCGTTTCTACCATTCAACTGCCATTGGACTATTTGCTATTCTGTAAACCAATAGTGTATCAATGTCTTCTCGATAGCTTAAGTTTCGGTAGTCTACTCGTTATTTGACGTTTCTGACAATCGTCTCTCAATGACTTTTTGCCATCGAACTACAACTGAGAGGTCATTTTGCAAACATACCTTTTTTGCAGTTATTGTTGTAACAATTGAACTTTTTTTTTGTAAAATAAATTTGAATTGTGTAATGTAGTAATTTAATTCGACGATAATATTCAATTTTAGACTATAAATGCGACCTTGAGAATCAGTTACACAATCGATGGGCATGTACTATTGACTATCGACATATTATAGCAATACTATCGTTAGTGTATAAATAGTATTTGACACTAATAGTGCTATGAATAGTATTGCATAATAAGCTATCAATACGGTCGATAGCAAAGATCGCTTCGATAGTATCTAAAGCTAACCTTGAGAATCAGTTACTCTATCGATAGTATCGATAGCATGGTACCTGCCAATATTATCGACATATATATTATCGTCAGTATAAACAACTTTTACTATGAACACAACCCTGAAATCGCGAAAAAAACAGGTTATCCCTACATTTTCCCGATTTCGCGGCCCTACATTTTCCCGATTTCGCGGCCCTACATTTGTGTTCACATAAATCGACGAAATGTAGAGAACAGCAGTTTTTTTTACGTTTGAAATGTTTAATTATTTTTCAACACACTTACTCGTTAAGTGGCTCTTATTGCACCACTTTTAGGTTCATAATGTAGCTTATAATAACGCCCGCGTGGTTTTTACTTTATATTATCGCACTAGTGCTTTTTAGTTTTTACTTTAGGTACTTACAGTTTATTTTTTAATTTTATAAAAGCAGCAAAATATTTTGATGTCTACACAAATTTTAAAAAAATTGTGAACAAATCAACTATTTAATTTGTGTTATATAAACATTTAATTTCATTAAATTATTTATGTTTGTCAACAAATTAACATTAATTTGTGTTATAAATAATAAATTATATTTTTAATATTAGGTTGTTTGGCGGTTTCCTTCTACCAACTGCGCGCGCATACCTATACATCACCGTGCGATTACAGTGATTCGCTCGCCATTATTCACAAATTCTATATTTGTCTAAAATACGTTCATATGTTTTTTCCCTCGCAAGTGTGTTGAAAAACGTCGTATGACACGCGTGAGCATTATAATAAATAATAATAAATAGCCAACTTAGCTTAAGTTACTTGAAGCGAAGTTCGCTACGTCGTCGCGTCGTTTACGTAACTATTGGAACATGAAGCAACTACGTGAATCCTTAATTGATAAAAACCAACCATCGCCATTCCACCGACATCCTACTGACACTCCTATACAACTGTGACAAAATGGGTATTCTGCTAAAACTTAAATGTCAATCTCGTCGGAATGGCAATAGAATGTTAATGGGATATCAATTGTTTTCAAACCGATGTTGCCCATTTAAATCTACCATTAGTAGTTGTATTGTTTTATATCAAACTTTTTTTAAGTTATTATCAATGAAATATTTAAATTAAGGATTTTATTGATATTACCTACAAAATTTTCATGTCTATAAAATAATTAAAACACATCAAACGTAAAAAAAAACAGCTGTTTCCTACATTTTGTCGATTTATGTGAACACAAATGTAGGGAAAAGCTGATATTTTTTTGGCGATTTTAGGGTTGGTCCCATAGTAAAAGTTGTTCACACGGATGAGTACAATGACCCCTTAAGAGGTTTTCAATAACACGTATATCGATAGCGTACTACGCTACGCGGTTATACATCGACACACGTGTTATTGAAAACTTCTTAAGGGGTCATTGTACTCATCCGTATGAAAAACATTTACGTTTACGTTTTTAGGGTACTACGCGGCAATACTATCCACATAAGACGTGTTATTGAAAACCTCTTAAGGGGTCATTATACTCATCCGTAAGAGCAACTTTTGGTACTTTTACGTTTACGTTTTTAGCGTACTACGAGGCAATACTATCGACGTACAACGTGTTATTGAAAATTTCTTAAGGGGTCATTATACTCATCCGTATGCACAACTTTTACGTTTACGTTTTGAGCGTGCAACGCGGTAATGCTATCGACATACGACGTGTTAATGAAACCTCTTAAGGGGTCATTATACTCATCCGTATGAACAACTTTTACGTTTACGTTTTTAGCGTAGGTTTTACCCGCCAATACTATAGACATAAAACGTGTTCTTGAAAATGGCTTTAGGGGTCATTGTACTCATCTGTATGATCAACTTTTACTAAGGGACCAATCCTGAAATCGCAAAAAAAAACGAATATGTACAATGACCCTTTAAGGGGTCATTGTACACATTCGATGTATGAAAAACATTTATTAGGGACCAAAGATGAAATCACCAAAAAAAAATTATTAAAAAAAAATATGATGGCAAAAAAATCATCGTAAGACGATTGTGGGAAACGTCAAATAACAGCAGAATAGCAAATAGTCCAATGGCAGTTGAATTGTAGTCAATGGCAGTTCAGTGGAAAGTCATTGGACAGCCATTGGTCTCAAAATAACTAGTAGAATACCAAATGGCTAAAACTATTCCACCGACACTCTACCGACACCCAACTGAAGCGTTTGTCAATTAGCAGACTCGGGGCCCAGGACGATGTCGTCAGCGTAAACGAACTTAGTATCCTCGGTTGGTGGGAGATCATGTACGTAAAGGTTGAATAGTTGCGGAGCTACCACTGTGCCTTGTGGGAGGCCATTATTGAGATTTGTTTTGCGACTTTTTAGACTTCCTAAGAAAACTTCAAAGTAACGTTCACTTAGCATGTTTGAAATTAAATTTGTAACTTCTCTGCTAGGAATTATAGACATAACATAACATAACGTCACGCCTGTATTTCCCCGAAGGGATAGGCAGACGTGTAATACACCCACATTTCGCCAGTTATGTTATAGTCCCATGTAATAGGGGGCGAGCCTATTGCCATTGACCGGGCACAAATCCAGACTCCGACATTATAGACAAGACTTTGTAAATAATGACGTAAGCAGCTGTCAGATCAATAAATACAGCAGTAGTCTGGGTTGCAGTCACGCTTCCATCTAGCTGAATGAAAGGTACCCACCCTCGTCTTTCTTTAACATCAAAGGCAAGATGTAAGTCGCACAATTCTGCCCATTGAGCCAATAGTTCACCATTTGCATCCGATCTTTGGTAACGCCAGTTGACATGGTGGCTGTTGAAATCCCCTATACACACAAGGGTGAAACAAGTTAGACAGGCTGTCTTCAGCCGACTCTGTAACGGGCTCTTGTTTTGTTGTTATATCAGTATTTTATGACTGGTTGTGTATGATAAATAACAACAGTATACTGTAACGACGGAAAGTTTCAAGAACTTTTATGTACCTATTTATAATATTTAGTACAGCTATAGGTGAGGCGAAGACAAATAATATGTTTCTAAGAACTGCGTCATGTTGAGGTTAAGCGCTGCAGTACCCATGTGTCATGCAGTCATGAATGAGTATGTGATATTTTTTATTATTTTAGACACAAATAGGCATATCCTGAAGTGTTCACAAGTTTGTATCCCCTACTCAACTATTATGCTATTACACATAAACTTTGGGTGTGAATCCCAGCATACTCGACTGTTTGTGAGTGGTATCTGAGCTATCTATCACAAATTCACAATACAACACACATGCCAAACGTCTCAGGTATTAATCTTTGTTAGTCAACATTTTGATGTAAAATTTCTATACATAATATTATAGTAGGTATACAGAATTTGTAAGTTTGTGAACAGGGTTTGCTGCTAAACAAATAATGTACACACGGCTTTATATCAAGCTATACAAAACCACTATAAGCTGAACTCTCACCGTACTGCCTCGTTGGTCTAGTGGTCGCAAGCGCGACTGCTGAGCGTGGGGTCCTGGGTTCGATTCCCGGGTCGGGCAGTGTTATTGGGTTTTTTCATTAGGAAATTTTCAGTAGCAGCCCGGAGTCTGGATTAGTGCCCGGTTAGTGGCAATAGGCTCGCCCCCTATTACATGGGACTGATAACATAACTGGCGAAATGTGGGTGTACTATTACACCTCTGCCTACCCCTTCGGGGAAATACAGGCGTGATGTTATGTTATGTCTCACCGTACGGAAAGCTTCTACAATACGAAGTCAGCTTATAGTGGTATTGTATAGCTTGATATGTTAGCCGTGCGTACACGTAGGCACAGATAATATAATACGAGGTAAGTTTAAATATAGAAAAGGTATTTATGATTTATGGAACTAACTAAGAAAAAAAGGTAGCCAAACATTTATGAAGCTACCAATCGTGATCGTTATTACTTTCATAACATGTGGAGCAATTCCAGAATAATCTGACTGAAACACGCTGTATATAAAAGGAAAACCAATAACAGAACCACAAATACCGAAATTACAAGTAGGTAACTAAACAATAAAACCACAATATAACCTAATTTTTTGGTTTCGTTTTCCTTAATATTGCTGTAAATTAGTAGGTACCTAGCTAAGTTTTAGTAATACGTTAATTGTAATACTACCGATATTTTTATTGACACTTCATACTTCATCGTCGACTTATTGCAATAAAATTGTACATTGTACAGACAGTTAAGGCTATTACCAAAAAGTGGCCGCTTTTCACACTTTTTCTATCTACAACTACAGTGAACTATAATTTACTGAGTTAGTAGTACGTACTTCAATTGTTAAAAACGAATTTTCGATAAATTATGTATCCAGCGAGTAATATTTTTTTTACTGATGGGGGCGTCAATTGGCTGCTACATGCGCCTTAAATAGCGGCCTTTACACTAAGGTTTTGGAGAGCGCGAATCACCCCGTGCCACTCCAACGTGCGCTCCAAAGTGTGAGTATAAATAAAGGCGAGTGTCGTGCATTATAAAGCCGCGTTTTCACTTAGTGTTCTGAAAAGTTCTGAGAGAAACAGTTAAATGATGTAAACTACCTCTGGGGATCTGGGGGCCTAGTACGAGTTTGATACTTACGAATACTTTCATAGTTTTCGTCGACTTTCATTCCTAAATCATTAGCCGGTGTCCTGGGATTATTAAACTCAAAATCTATACTTTTTAACCGACTTCAAGAAAAGGAGGAGGGTATGTATTCCGCGGGGTTTTTTTTTTTTTTTTTTTTTTTCATGTATGTACACCGATTACTCCGAGATTTCTGGGCCGATTTACGTGGCTGTTTTTTTATTTGGTAGAGGAAGCCCGCGCGGTGGTCTACTATAAATTTTATTGACGTAGGTTGAGTAGTTTTTTAACCAGCTTCAATAAACCAGTTTATTTTAGCTTCGCCTATCTAGATGATCTGCTCATAGGTTCGTTTTTTTGAGAATTCTTGGCCGATTTGCGTGTTTTTTTTTACGACAGTGATTGGACGTTTGAAGGAACATGGGTGAAACATTTGCCCAGCAGTAGGACAGCATAGGTTAATAAAAAATCACTCCTCGCAATTATCAACTAAAAAGTATGAAATAAAAACTTTTTAACAAATAAAAAACCGACTTCAAAAACCTCAACTAAAAAGTAAAAAATAATCCTTGTAAAACCTTTTTCACAATCTTTTCATAAACCAACATTTTGAAGGCGGCGCGTGTTACGTAACATACGTAAAGGGTCAATCAAGTGCCGCCTTCAAAATGTTGGTTTATGAAAAGATTGTGAAAAAGGTTTTACAAGGATTATTTTTTACTTTTTAGTTGAGGTTTTTGAAGTCGGTTTTTTATTTGTTAAAAAGTTTTTATTGTTGTGTAATACATGTAAAATATAAAGGAACGAGTACGTGATACTAAAAGCAAACAAGTAGTATTAAATACTATACATGACAGTATTGTTTGTACATATTTACAGAAACATATTGTAAGTCTCAAGCTGTAAACTTCATTTGTCTTTTGTATTTTTCATTTAAATCAACATTCATGCAATCGACAGGGGACTACCTACTTTGGCTTTTGGTAATATTTAATATTGTTACAAAACGTCATAGAGTGACTTACCGTAACATTTAATTCCTGTAATATATGAAAAATATTGCGTCCTTGGTTGTGGAGAACCAAAATTTGGTTTCTTTCTTCTCTTGTCAAATTTTGGGGCATCGTTTATGTCCACAAAATACAGCAGAGGTCAACAGGCGAGCAATCAAGAGTCCGATAAAACACAGCAGAGGTCACAGGCGAGCAATTAACAGTCCAATAAAACACAGCAGAGGTCAACAGGCGAGCAATCAACGGTCCGATAAAACACAGCAAAGGTCAACAAAAGAGCAATCAACAGTTCACAGAAACACGGCACCGTCGACGTTTTAGTATACGAGACAGGTAACTTAATTTTTTAATCGGCGTGTGCAAATTGCAACTGAGTAAACAAAGCATCGGTCAATATTTTTCTTGCTTCCAAAAACTTCCCTAACTGGCGGAAACCCAAATGTGGGCGGGCCAGCCCCTCCCAACGTACCGTAGTCGTTCAAATCATTTTTTTAATTTTTTCCAAACTGGTTAAAATTTTGCATAAAACATGTTATTTTGATGACAAACAGACAAACTTACGTTTATAGAAAGAAAGAAAGAATCATTTATTTGCGTAGAATACAGGTGGTACCAGATATAAAAATTGGTGGTTTAGGAACATTGCTATATTCTGATATTATATATTGATTTTGTGCATTGGATCTTTTTAGCTAAGCTACGTTCGTCGTGTCGACACAACCTTTTACAGCGGTTTTCAGCCTTTCAGGACATCAAATTAGATACTTATACAGTTCAAAGTAGACGATAAAGTGATTTATGGCTAACTTACTAAGTATCTTTATGTTACATCTTTTACTTATTAACTTAATACCTTTGGTTATTTGGATTGGATTGGATTAATAGTGTTGGACCAAAAAATACGTAAAATTATGGTGTTAATGTTATCATAGACACACTCACTTACGACGTTTGTGGTCTAGTGGTTCGAGTGTGGTCTGCTGATCACGAGTTCGTGGGTTCGATTCCCACAGGACACAAGTATTTACGTGATGAACTTAGGTGTTTGTGTTGGTCTGGGTGTTTCTTATGTCATCATCATCATCATCATTTCAGCCGAAAGACGTCCACTCCTGGACATAGGCCTCCCCCTAGCATCGCCACAACGACCGGTCCTGTGCCTTCCGCATCCAGCGGATTCCCGCGACCTTCACCAGTGGCCTGATTCACAAACGTTCGAAAAGTTTCCGTTTCCGAAGTGAAATTTGATCGGCAAATAAAACAAAACGACCACTTCCTGCGACCATGAACGCTGCAAAGCATTTGGAAACGTCAGGAAAACTAAATTAATAATAATACACGATGTAATTCGGTTAAACTTGTTTTATTAAGAAACAAAACGATTTGAGAACCGAACGGATTTGGAAACGCAACGCGAAATTCGTGGAAACTCTCCCGTGAGCCATTTGCTGTCGGAAAGCAATCGATGTAAAATGAAAGAACTATGAATAGCGTTTCCGAATGCGTTCGATTCTCAAATCTTTTTTTTTGTAATATAACAAGTTTGACCAGGTTACATCGCGTATTATTATTAACATTGCTTTTCCTGTTGTTTCGAATGCTTTGCATTATTCGTAGTCGCAGGAAGTGGTCGTTTTGTTCCGTTTGCCGGACAAATTTCACTTCGGAAACGGAAACTTTTCGAACGTTTGTGAATCAGGCCACAGGTCGTCGGTCCACCTTGTGGGGGGCCTACCCACGCTGCGCCTTCCAGTACGCGGTCGCTACTCCAGAACTTTACTGCCCCATCGGCCATCCGTTCTGCGAGCAATGTGCCCCGCCCACTGCCACTTAAGTTCGGCAATTCTTCGGGCTATGTCGGTTACTTTTGTTCTCCTGCGAATCTCCTCATTTCTGATTCGATCACGCAGGGACACTCCGAGCATAGCCCTTTACATTGCCCTTTGAGTGACTTTGAGCCTTCTTATGAGGCCCATTGTGAGCGACCACGTTTCAGTACCGTAAGTAATTACTGGCAACACACACTGGTCAAAAACTTTCGTCTTGAGACACTGCGGTATTTTGGACGAGAAGATATTGCGTAGCTTCCCGAACGCTGCCCAACCGAGTCGGATTCGACGATTGACCTCTTTCTCGAAGTTGGACATACCTAGCTGGACAGTTTGTCCTAGGTATACATAATCGTCAACAACTTCGAGTGGAGATTCTCCGATGTTTACGGGAATGGGTGCTATATGGGAATTCGACATAACCTTTGTCTTGTCCATATTCATTTTAAGACCCACTCTATCAGAAGCTCTACTGAGGTCATCGAGCATTGTACCGAGGTCCTCCATGGTCTCAGCCATGACTACTATGTCGTCGGCAAACCGAAGGTGAGTGATGTACCCGCCGTTTATGTTAATGCCTAGCCCCTTCCAGTCCAGAACCTTGAAGACATCCTCCAATGCAGCAGTGAACAGTTTCGGAGAGATCACATCTCCCTGTCTCACACCTCGCTGCAGAAGGATAGGTTTCGAGTCTTGGTCCTGTAATCGGACTGACATAGTGGCGTTTTAATACAAAGACTTTAACACTTCGATGTACCGATAGTCTATCTGGCACCGTTCAAGAGACTGTAGTACCGCCCAAGTCTCGATCGAATCGAAGACTCTCGTAGTCCACAAACGCTAAACAAAGAGGCAAGTTATACTCTTCGGTCTTCTGTATAACCTGCCGCAGCGTATGTATGTGGTCTACGGTGCTAAAGCCTTTTCGGAAACCGGCTTGTTCGGGAGGCTGGAAGTCGTCAAACCTGCGCGAAAAACGGTTCGTAATGACTCTCGAAAACAGTTTGTAGACATGGCTCAGAAGTGAGATGGGCCTATAATTCTTCAGTAGAGCATTATCGCCCTTTTTGAAGAAGAGTACCACCACACCTCTGCTCCATGCCTGTGGCGTTCTTCCCTCGAGAATGACGGAATCAAACAGCTTCTGAAGGGCCTTAAGGATTGATTTTCCACCCGCCTTCAGGAGTTCGGCCGTAATTCCGTCATCATTTCGTTGTTTCGTCGTTTATGTATTATAATTTATAAGTATGTATTTACCACAGAAAATCCAACTAAAGGTGAATTATCTGTGGTATTTAGGAAGGCTCGGAGGATGATTTACGACTTATAATGTACGTGGGACACTCAGAAAGTTTTGCGAAACTAAAAAAAATTGTTCTATACGTACATATATTTTTATCAAATCTTTTCAAAGTACTTTCCACCAGCCTCTATACAAAGATTCATGCGCCTAAACCAGTTTTCAAAACACTTTTTCCAGTCCGCCGCAGACACCTCGTTTACAGCCTGCTCGAATGCAGCCAGCGCATCTTCCGGCGACGAAAATTGTATCCCTTTGAGCTGATTTTTTATTTTTGGGAATAAAAAGAAGTCACACGGTGCTAGATCAGGGCTGTAAGGAGGGTGACCCAGGAGTTTGACTGGCGTGCTGTCCAGGAAGTCCCTCGTTTTGAGTGCGGTGTGCGCAGGTGCATTGTCGTGGTGGAGCAGTAGCCCGCGGAGCCCTGTGTTTGGTCGCTTGTTGCTTATAACAGAGAAAACTTCTGGCAAACATTTGGTAGTATACCATTCGGCATTAATGCTTCTTTGATCCCGTAAGGGAATTGATACCAAGTGGCCAGTCAAATTAAAAAAGCTAGCGATCAAAATCTTACCCCCGCTTCTAGATCGCTTCACTTTGGTAGGCGTTGGCTCATTTTGAAACACCCAAACAGTCGACTGGCGCTTGGTTTCTGGGTCGTATTGATAAATCCAGGACTCATCACCTGTAACGATGTCGTAAACACGCCGAGACGAGCCTGCTTCAAATTTGTTAAGCATATCACGGCACCATTCCACCCGGGCCTGCTTCTGAGCATCGGTGAGGTTGTGCGGCACCCAGCGTGATACTATCCTCCTCACGCGAAGATGGCTGTGTAGAATCTCGTGAACGCTTCCCGATCCAATCTTCAATATGTGTTGAATCTCCTGATATGTAATTCGCCTATTGTCTTGGATTAAATTTTTCACTGCTAGCACGCTTTCTTCGGTAACAGCCGTCAAAGGGCGACCGCTTCTTTCGTCATCCCCCAAAGTTGGTCGACCGCGCTTGAATTCGTTATACCAACGATACACGGTTGCCTTGGAAGGGCCTTCATCCATGAATGCCATTTGAAGTCTATCGTACGATTCATCCGGTTTCAGGCGACACTTGAAATCGTATAAAATCATAGCTCTAAAATGTTCCCGGCGCAGATCCATATTTCAGTGAGACACAATACTTTGAATTAACTCGCAAAAAATGTGGAGGGAAATTTTGAAATTGGAACTTACTTATTTTTACTTATAAATAATCATATTTTCGAAAAACATTATAACTGGCCAGTCTCCCATATACCAGGCCCCTCAGAAAGTATTGCGAAAAAAAGTTTTTATATATGGGAGACTGGCCAGTTATAATGTTTTTCGAAAATATGATTATTTATAAGTAAAAATAAGTAAGTTCCAATTTCAAAATTTCCCTCCACATTTTTTGCGAGTTAATTCAAAGTATTGTGTCTCACTGAAATATGGATCTGCGCCGGGAACATTTTAGAGCTATGATTTTATACGATTTCAAGTGTCGCCTGAAACCGGATGAATCGTACGATAGACTTCAAATGGCATTCATGGATGAAGGCCCTTCCAAGGCAACCGTGTATCGTTGGTATAACGAATTCAAGCGCGGTCGACCAACTTTGGGGGATGACGAAAGAAGCGGTCGCCCTTTGACGGCTGTTACCGAAGAAAACGTGCTAGCAGTGAAAAATTTAATCCAAGACAATAGGCGAATTACATATCAGGAGATTCAACACATATTGAAGATTGGATCGGGAAGCGTTCACGAGATTCTACACAGCCATCTTCGCGTGAGGAGGATAGTATCACGCTGGGTGCCGCACAACCTCACCGATGCTCAGAAGCAGGCCCGGGTGGAATGGTGCCGTGATATGCTTAACAAATTTGAAGCAGGCTCGTCTCGGCGTGTTTACGACATCGTTACAGGTGATGAGTCCTGGATTTATCAATACAACCCAGAAACCAAGCGCCAGTCGACTGTTTGGGTGTTTCAAAATGAGCCAACGCCTACCAAAGTGAAGCGATCTAGAAGCGGGGGTAAGATTTTGATCGCTAGCTTTTTTAATTTGACTGGCCACTTGGTATCAATTCCCTTACGGGATCAAAGAAGCATTAATGCCGAATGGTATACTACCAAATGTTTGCCAGAAGTTTTCTCTGTTATAAGCAACAAGCGACCAAACACAGGGCTCCGCGGGCTACTGCTCCACCACGACAATGCACCTGCGCACACCGCACTCAAAACGAGGGACTTCCTGGACAGCACGCCAGTCAAACTCCTGGGTCACCCTCCTTACAGCCCTGATCTAGCACCGTGTGACTTCTTTTTATTCCCAAAAATAAAAAATCAGCTCAAAGGGATACAATTTTCGTCGCCGGAAGATGCGCTGGCTGCGTTCGAGCAGGCTGTAAACGAGGTGTCTGCGGCGGACTGGAAAAAGTGTTTTGAAAACTGGTTTAGGCGCATGAATCTTTGTATAGAGGCTGGTGGAAAGTACTTTGAAAAGATTTGATAAAAATATATGTACGTATAGAACAATTTTTTTTAGTTTCGCAAAACTTTCTGAGTGTCCCACGTATAAAAACTTTTTTTCGCAATACTTTCTGAGGGGCCTGGTATATAGGTATTTTATATACATTGTCTAGTACCCATAGTACAAGCTCTGCTTAGTTTGCGACTGTGTAAAAATGACCCAAAATATTTATTATTATTATACCTATGTACTTACTTCCTACTAACATGTAAATAATGTTTCAAATTATGAATCGAAGACGATGCTGAATAACAGAGACAAACGAACCTGCTGTTACTATTAAATATATGTTATCTTGTTTCGCAGATTCACAGCTGAATCAACAAGGCATTTATTGTACTGCACTTGTCGTTCGACACCTACATTAAGAATGTTTCCTGGATGTTGCTGAAAACCCAGCAACAACGTACGAGGTGAAATCTATATCACATACATTATTTAGTGCCGCAGTCTAGAACGACCGGTGTAGTCTACATAACTCACAGACATGACTGCATGCACTCACATAATTTTATATCACACAACATTCGGTCATTCCGATTTCAGTCTCTCTGAACATCTTCGATAAGCAGTTGTCGTGTTGTCGACCGATTCGGTTTGTTATCTCTTTTACTCTAGTTTCGTGAATCGTAGACGCTAAGTTATAGCGTGGGTAGGCCCCCCACAAGGTGGACCAACGACCTGGTGAAGGTCACGGGAATCCGCTGGATGCAGAAGGCGCAGGACCGGTGGTTGTGGCGATGCTTGGGGGAGGCCTATGTCCAGCAGTGGACGTCTTTCGGCTGAAATGATGATGATGAGACGCTAAGTTTAAGTTGTATTTAAGCGAATAAAGTAATTATAAGCAAATTGAACTCACTTTTAAATCTTTGATTACTACTTGTGTGTACTTAGGAGGTTTGTATCTGGTCACTTTGGTGCCCCAAAGCCGCGAGGTGTTCTTCCAGACACTGGGTTTGTCAAGAAATAGTTCATTCTTATAATATTTGTATCCACTAAACAATAAAATTGGTCTTCCACCTATTTTTATACATTGCAAACTTTCAGGCATCACTCACTACCAATAGTTCCTAGCCTAGTTCCTAGCAATTTTATAGAATTTCTGAATCAAAGATTATCTTGTGAATTTTACTTTAAACTCAAATATATTATAGCAAAATATATGAATAGAAAAACTACTCGGTGATTTTTGACTAAATCAAATTTGACTGTTTAAATATGAAAAAGTTAAGTGCTTTAAGATCCCTTAATTTTTACATAAAACCTCTAATACGACCCCTATAACTCCTATAGCTCCTATACCTTTGATTAATATACTTCTATTCTAAGTTCTAATCAAAGAGTGTAACATAATTCCTTGAAAAGAAATAATACAAAATACAAAAATTTTGCATGTTATCAAAGACTTCAATTCATTAATACCATAAATATTGATGCATGCTATGTATGAACCAGTGACTTCAACGTCTACGGCAGCACCTGCGGAACCTCCCAGGGGTAGTGATGTGCCGAGACCGCCATGTTTGGTATTCGAGTACTTTAGTACTCCGCGTATATAGTATAAGCGTTTTATGATTCACATATATTATTACTTATTTTATTACACACGTATGTCTTAAGATTTAAATTGTGGAAAGAAAAAATCGCTCACGAGCAGGATTCGAACCTGCGACTCCTGGCTCAGTACGCCAGTGCTTTAGCCAGTAAGCTACCGTGAACACTGCTCGCGGTATCGAAATTATCCTCCACTATACGTCTTTGGGTGACGTCAGCGATATCTTATTCAGAAACATTGTTTCTTAACCGACTCGACTAACTTTGCAGTTAAATCAAAGTCGTATAGATATGCCTACCCTTACTAATTATTTTATTATTTTTAACGCATTTACGCATGCGAAGCGAAATCTAAAGATTTAAATTGTGGAAAGAAAAAATCGCATGCGTAAATGCGTTAAAAATAATAAAATAACACGTATGTCTTGTTTGCATTTTTTCAGCACTTTTTAACGTATAAACGTTAAAATTTCATAATGGCGTCGATTCTTTTGTTCACGAACTAAACTATTTTAAACTTTCGCTCTTTTTACTAATAGTAGATACAAGAAAGGGATGGCAACAATTTTAGTGCAAAACCTATATAAGTATTATATCCGTTGTCTAGTACCCATAGTACAAGCTATGCTTAGTTTGGGACTAGATGGTGCTGTGTAAAAATGTCCCAAATATATTTATTATTATTATTATAGTTTATTTATTATTATTCAAATTAGTCGGAAATTCGAAATAAAAATTTCCATACAAGTTTAGTCGTGATCTCGGAACGCGCCCACTAAAATACAAAGAAATGTTACACGTACACTAATTTGACATACTAAAATTGTTGCCATCACTTTCTTGTATTTCTTTTCTTTCTCTTTCGTGAACAAGAGAATCGACACCAATAAGGAATAATCTAGTATTTCACGTAAGCGTTCAAGACTTTCGACGTCGTGTCGCAGCGAGAAAATAAGCGCGATTGAGTGAGTCAGTACACCCGCGGGCTCTGTACCGATTCGCACTGTACTCGTAACTCGCACCGCGGGAGCCTACGAGTTCGACAATTATTAGTGTCCGACCGAAACAGGATTTTCAGCCGAAAACGAAACCGAACCTTCGGTTTTGGTCCCAGTTTCGGCCGAAACCGAAACTTATTTGAATTTTTATAGCATGTTAAATCTATTGTATTTTTACGCAAATATAGACAGTTAACACGTGTAAAAAAATAAAATGCAACAATTAAGTATGTAAAAAAATCGGTCAAGTGTGAGTCGGACTCACGCAGTAGGTTCCGTACCACCCATCGACCTGATACCCCATAGAAACTGATTTAATTTACGAGAGTTTATCAAAAGACATCAACGAGCGTACGCGGAATGTGAATTTTTGCATCTCTTTCTTACGTAGGTACCACCACATATGTCTATTTTTAGTAAAAAAACTAAACTGCTAAACTACATAGTATGCGAGTTTGACGCTGGTATATATTACCGTTTTGAAGATAGGGCAGGAACTAAAACGTTGAAAAAAATGCATGTTTCTCGAGGTTTCTTGTATGGGGGACCCCCTTTGGTTTTAGACTTTTTTTCCGTTCCGAACTCTCAATTACAAACAAATATAGTATGTTTGAATCAAACATCACAGGTATCTTCACACATCTTTTAAGTGTTACATTAATTTCTACATAAATTCATATTGTATAAGTTCTAGGGAATAATTCAACAGAACCAAGTAAAATATCTAAAGAATTATATTCTATTTCAACTTACAACCTATGGCTAGCGAACTCAACTGGCAATCACGTTCACTCACTCGAAATTTGCCGAATAATGCGCGACAATTCACGAACACCTAGTTTCGGCGGGGCCGAAGGTTCGGCCAATTATTGGCCGAAACCGAAACTGTGGCCGAAACTAATTTTTTTGGCCGAAACTAGCCGAAACCGAACCTTCGGTCGGTCCTTAACAATTATATTAGGTATAAACTAGCTGTTACCCGCGACTTCATCCGCGTGGAATTCAGATTAATTAGTAAACCAGCCAAGTGCGAATCAGACTCGTGCAGTAAGGGTTCCATACCGTCCATTGTATCCATCGACCTGATACACCGATACTCCGTAGAGACTGGTTTTACTACGCACTACAATCACACAGTTTGACGCTTGTATCAGCGTTGCCAGTTTTTTTTGTTGCCAAAACGGGATTCTAAAACTTTTGAGTGAATAAAGCGGGATTCTTCTGTCGAAAGCGAGACATAGGAAAAACGTATTTAATCAGAAGTTTTTAAATATTTATCTTTTTATTTGAATATTAAGTTACGTTTACGTGACGGATAGCAAAAATTGCCATAGAAAATGTATTTTAATAAAAATATGATATTTTAAATCAGATTTACCCTATCGTTAGGTAGTTTTTTTTTTTTTTTTATTATTATTATTCTTGGGTCTTTTATTTTTAATTTGAATGTTTGTGTTTTGCCCTTTGTTTTTATCGTTAGGTTGTTGACCCGGCAGCGCTTCCTCAGCATACTGCACCCACGGTCGAGTTATTCCCGAAAAGCGGGACTGAGCCTGTCCCGCGCGAAAAATCGGGACGTCCCGCCAAAATCGGGACGTCTGGCAACGCTGGCTTGTATATGTAATTTATATGTTGTTCCTGTTTAGTTATTAGTAAAGGAGAGTGACTGTTTAAAATAAATTTGGTTCAGGAACAAGAGAATCGACACCAGTCTATCAAAAAATACATACATATATATATATACAACCTTTATGATACCTAGTCAACAGTCTTAAATCTAAAATATTATATCATGAACAAAACAAAACATCACTTTCATAAGTGTTACATAAGTGAGTGCATTAGATAGGCAGGTACTTAGTTTATTATCTCAACAACATGCATAAAGATAATCATATGTTTGTTGAAGATAAGCCATGGTTTTATTATAGCTTCTTTGACAAGTTTTACTTGGTCTATGTATAAGCCTGGAAATTTTGCAGGCTACATTAGAAAACTTTTTGGTCTTGCTGACTGATAAAAAATCTGATATCTAGTGAGTTATAGAGTGAGATTATAGTAATTACACTAGGTACTTACATTATTTATTAGTAGTGCAGTAAAAAAACGTATTTTAAAATAAAACATAAGTGTTCAACATGAATAGCATGATGTAAGTAATAATTGAGTGAGTATTTTTTGTGACAATGGGTTTAAGGTTGTGATGATGATCATTCATCACTTTAACTATTTCGTCGCTATCCCTGAGATCCTTTGACTGATTAGGTCACATTCGTAATATTATGTCACTTTGTGCATGTAATCAGTTTCCATAACTCGTCTCATGCTTTATTTCGACACTTTACCAACTCGTCCAACACACATGTAGGGTAGAATGTCGTAAAGTCGGCACCTTAAGCAATTTGGGATTTTATTTATTTAATATTTATTATATTCTTTATTGTACATACACCAAACAAAAACAAAGACAGTAGGTTACAGATAGATTAGGTATCAATTGTGTTACAAATTTTTATTTCCCTGGCTAGCTTTCAAGTTGCTATTTATTACTGCGAAGGGGTTCAAAATGTATAGGTATAGTTTTGATCAAACATCATCATCATCATCATTTCAGCCGAAAGACGTCCACTACTGGACATAGGCCTCCCCCAATTAAGGGGGGATATGCCATAATCGCCACGCTTGGCAGGCGGGTTGGCGATCGCAGTTGGTTGGTTAAATACTCAGAGAACGCTGCTGCCCATCCTCTGGTGAATCCCTTAGTCGCCTTAATCAAACAACAAACATAAGCTAAACTAAAGTTAGTTTTATGTTATGTAGGTTTAGGTCTGATGAAACTGAAAGCCTTGGATGGCAAAATAGTCACCTCTAAGATCGAGATGCTTGATGAGGTCGAAAACTTCTATGGGCACTTGTATTCCACCAAAACGGCGAGACCAGCAGTTCCTAGCAATGACGACAAAAGAGCCCAGCTCACGCGCCATTACACCGAGGATCTTCCGGACGTTGACCAGGGCGAGATTAGGGCGGCCCTCGAGCAGCTTAAGAACAACAAAGCTCCGGGCGATGACGGCATTACCACTGAACTCCTAAAAGCAGGCGGGGCTCCGGTCCTGAAGGAGCTACAGAGTCTGTTTAATGCCGTCATCCAACAAGGCTCTACACCGGAGGCATGGAGCGGGAGTGCGGTGGTACTGTTCTTCAAAAAAGGGGATAAAACCCTACTAAAGAACTACAGACCCATCTCACTCCTGAGTCATGTATACAAGCTGTTCTCGAGGGTCATCACGAATCGTCTCGCCGGAAGACTCGACGAATTCCAGCCACCAGAGCAAGCTGGGTTTCGAAAAGGCTACAGCACCGTAGATCACATCCATACTGTTCGGCAGATCATACAGAAGACTGAAGAGTACAATCAGCCGCTGTGTATGGCATTCGTGGACTACGAGAAGGCCTTCGACTCCATCGAAACTTGGGCAGTTCTGGATGCTCTTCAGCGATGTCACATTGATGAGCGGTATATAGAGATGCTGAGATGCCTATACAACGCTGCTACCATGACTGTTCAGCTCCAGGACCAAAAGACGAAGCCAATCCAACTGCGCAGAGGGGTGAGACAAGGGGATGTAATATCCCCGAAATTGTTCACTAACGCGTTGGAGGACGTCTTCAAGACACTGGACTGGACTGGACAGGGTATCAACGTAAACGGCGAGAACATCTCACATCTCCGTTTTGCCGATGACATCGTTGTAATGGCTGAGTCGCTGGAACAACTGGGCGAAATGCTGCACAGCTTAAACGGAGCCTCTCGACGTGTCGGTCTCGGCATGAATCTGGACAAGACTAAAGTCATGTTCAATATGCATGTCATGCCGAGGCCGATATTCGTCGAAGGGTCGACACTCGAAGTTGTAACGGAATACGTCTACCTAGGGCAGGCAATTCAGCTTGGTAGACACAACTTTGAGAAAGAAGCCAACAGAAGGATCCGTCTGGGCTGGGCAGCGTTTGGCAAACTTCGCCGAGTCTTCTCGTCGCCTATACCGCAAAGTTTGAAGACAAAAGTCTTCAACCAGTGCGTCCTGCCTGTCATGACTTACGGTGCCGAGACGTGGACACTGACAGTTGGGCTAGTCCACAAGTTTAAAGTCGCTCAGCGAGCTATGGAGCGAGCTATGCTTGGAGTTTCTTTGAAGGATAAAATCCGAAACGAGATTATCCGGAGAAGAACCGGAGTGACCGACATAGCTTGTAGAATCAGTAAGCTGAAGTGGCAGTGGGCTGGCCATGTCTGTCGAAGGACCGATGGCCGCTGGAGCAGACGAATCCTTGAGTGGAGACCGCGAATCGGCAAACGCAGCGTAGGGCGCCCCCCTGCCAGGTGGACGGACGACCTAAAGAGCGTGGCCGGGGGGGACTGGATGCGGAAGGCAGAGGATCGAGCGTTGTGGCGCAACTTGGGAGAGGCCTATGTCCAGCAGTGGACTGCGATAGGCTGAGTTGATTGAGGTTTAAACCGCTAGATACCAAATTTGGCTTAAGCCGTCATGTCTAGCCTTAACCTCGTTATATTTTTTTCCTAAAGTCGGCGTGAATTTTTATTTTCATGTTGTTTTAGTATTGATACGCGATTGACTGTACCAACCTACCGAACCTATATAAAAAAAATATGAGTATGAGTTCAAAAAAGCAGACTCCCTAAGGTGGTCCCCTTATTTAAGATTTTATAAAGAATTTGGCTAACAGCAGCCCCCTTTGTTTTATTGATTAATTAGGAACAAATAAAAAATCAACTACTAATGGTTCTTTGTTCTAATAATTAACTATAATAGACATCAAAAACCTTGGAGGCCTTTTTGGCGAAAAGGGTTTCCTCACCTTAACCAGCTGGTACCTATTTACATATTGGAGCTGTGTATATTTGATAAAACTAATATTAATTTCTTTTATCAAAAGTGTAATTCTAAGCCTTTGCTCTAAGCCATGTACATAGTAATTACAAAAATATAATCTATTAAAAACCGGCCAAGAGCATGTCGGGCCATGCTCAGTATTATAGGGTTCCTTAAGTAGGTGTACAAACGAATCATTTCGAATATTAATCATGGCTATTTTAGTTTTTGCAATAATCGGCAGCATTCGCGACTCAGAGCGTGTTGTTAGTAGCGCCATCTAGCGATAAATTCAAGAAGCCAAATTTAAGAAGTCTGATTGATGTCAAAGTAACTTTTTGTGATTTTTTCAAATAGAAAGTAGCTAAAGGAGCATTATTTGCCATGATAATTTTTCTCTAAGGTCAATGACCTTTGAACTAGGACGTTTTAAGTATTTTTCGGTTTTCTGTCTATAACTCAAAAAATTATAATCACATTATACTCGAAATAATTTTAAAAGAGAGTTTTCACAAAGGTCTATCAATGTGGAAGATTATAAGTTTCTACGTTGCATAGTTTAGAAATGGCAGGGGGGGGGACACATTGCAAGCCACTTTGGCGGGCTATATTTCGCAGATGGTACACCTGATAAAAAAGTGGTGTATGAAACATTACCTTCATTTTAGTAGACCTATTCAATGATACCCCACACGATGGGGAGCAGCGAAAAAAAATATTTTTTCCCCATTTCACATGTATGGGCGCCACCCCTAAAGAACGTAAAAACTATTTTTTTATTCTTTTAAAATTGAGATCTATATGCAGACTATTTTATAACAAAATTTCATTTACTTATGTTTATAACTGTAGAAGTCATTAAGCTGTAAATGATTAGGACAGACGGACAGACGGACAGACGGACAGACGGACAGACGGACGGACATGACGAAACTATAAGGGTTCCTTGTAGGACTTCGGAACCCTAAAAAGTATATAATATATCACAGCTATACAAGTTTTAACTATTTACCTGTAGTCCTAAAAAAACTAGATATTAAGTCATTTTAGAGTTTAAAAAAAGTGTTTAATTCAAAAAGTATTTTATACTAGCTTTTGCTCGCGACTTCGTCCGCGTAGAAGTCGAAAATGGTTCTAATAGGATTTTTACAAAGACATTAAATATTTACTAGTGCCCTATATTAAATCTCTTTGGATTTTTAGTTGGTTTTTTACGTTATTAAATTATGCAATTATTATGTTCAAATACTTATAAAATATAACAATCTTTATTATAGTGTAGGGATTTAAAGGTTAAATAAACACGAAAATAAAATGAAATTTCGTTATATTTTGTGAGCACGAAGCTCGGCCTTTGATTTGGTGAAAGTTACCACGGGGGTATTATGATATTATCTTTTTACAACGAAATCGAAATACTACACCTACTGCAGTATTTCTTTGTAAACAATATTTTTTGTATTTCCTTCGGGAGCTAGAATACCAGGCTACTCTGTGCGCTTACTCTGGGGCATGCCACATACAACTAGCCGTGAGAGAAGCAGCTTTCCCTCAAGTCTATTCCCGTTACCTTAAGAGTTTGACCTTGAGCTTTGTTTATAGTTATTGAGAAGCAGACTTTGATGGGAAACTGCACTCTCTTGAATTCAAAGGAGTAATTCGATGGTGTTAGGGGAATCTTTAGGAATAAAATTGCGAAAAACAATACACACTAAATTAAACTTCTAAGACAAACTAAAAGAAAACTATAAGTATTATTATACACGACAAATCAAACACAGATATTTTTAGAGACCTTCCAATTTTAAAGAGTATTTGCTTACCCCGGCTCCACACGTTGGCCCGAAAGTTGGCGCCAACATGTGCATCGGGAAAATGTAGTTGGCCCGAACGTTGGGGCGAGCATTGGCAGCTTCCCCGGCTTCACACGTTGGCCTGAACGTTGGCGCCAACACTATTCGCCAACGTGTGGATCGGGAAAATGGAGTTGGCCCAAACTTTGGGGCGAGTATTGGCAGTTAGCCGTCGCGTGTCGGTTTTATCAAAGGAATTAAGCGCCAACGTTGGCGATGCGCCCACATGTTGGCGGTTTGCTCAGTCTTGACGCAGCATTCATGCAGTAACGTGAATCGAATGAGCTGTTCCTACGGTCACCGCGTCTTGAAAATGTCATCAACGCAATAGTTATAGAATTTTTATAAAAAATCTTTATAAACATAAGTTTATTAACAAATAACAACGATATTATTTTGTTAGTCAAAACATTTTTCAAAAACGACGTCCATTGTTTAACTACTGTGTTATTTTAATTGACAGTTCAGCTCTTCTGTAGGCCTAGTACGAGTTTGACACTGACCGATACTTCCATCGAATTCGACGACTTTCATTCATTAATCAGTAGCGCCCCTGGCGGATACGAGGAGGAACTAGTAGTTTATGAATGAAAATCGACGAAAACTATGAAAGTATTATAAAGTGTCAAACTCGTACTAGGCCCCCTGCACTCAATAATATTAAAGTGTCCATCATCATCATCATCCTCCTGCCCTTATCCCATGATTACGGGCCAACACTCGTCCCAACGTTGGGGCCAACGTGTGGAGCTCGCCTTATGTTTTTAAGTGAGTTCAACCTTTTTTGAATAAAATAGGATTGAGTTTTCAAACATGTGTCAAAATAAAATATAAGTAATTTAAATTAAAAGCACTAAGAAGTATTGATATCAACTTCGAAGCAAATCACCGCCAAAATAACTAATTAACCCTTTTTAACCCCGTTAGGGGATGAATTTCAACAAAATACGAAACACATCTTCCATCAATTCTGTTAAAAAAGGTTTATGCTAAATTTGAAGTAGGTTGGTCCAAGGAATCACCTTGTCCCATACAAACTTTGCCCTCCCTTTTCACCCCCTTAGGGGTAGAATTTCGGAAAATCCTTTCTTATCGGATGCCTACGTCATACAAAGAACACACCCTCCAAGTTTCAGGTCTCTACGATCAGCGGTTTAGGCTCTGCGTTGATCCGTCAGTCATTCAGGACAAAGCCTTTTATATGTATAGACTATGAATGAATATTTTGCTATAAACCAATTGTATTATGTTAACTAATTAATTATGTTATTGTAGTGTCAGACTTCCTTGTTTGTACCTACTATTGCTACACCTGATTGGGTAGAATACCAGACATTGTTCAATACCTACATTTATGTACACAGTTTGAGCAATAAATGTCTTTGTACTTGTCTTATTTTATCCAGGGTTGCAGTGTTTTGTCATAACAGGGCCAACATGTTGAGAAAGTATGTTAAATCTCTTGATCTTGTTTATTTAACTATAAACTACAATAACTAGCTACTACAGCTCAAGGATGTCTTTATGAATTTGCAATTTGTTCAGTTAATTAAGGGTCTGGAATGCTAACTCAACAAGGCTTCAAACAAATAAGTCTTATGTAAAAAAAAATTTGGGGCTACATAATTAACAGCAACCATAAAAAGGGACACAAATTTATTATTTACTGGAGTGCAACCTTGGCAACTACATAGGTTCCTGACAAATGTTAGATTATGTTAATTTCATAATGCCAACAGTTATCAGGCTGTTAAGTACGGCCATAAACATGATTAAGATAACAATATACTCTGCAATCATTGTCAGTGATAACCTTTGTATAGCAACTACTTTCATGTTCTATTTGATTTGGCAATAGGTAGGTACCTAGGTAAAATAACAAGAATGTCATCATTACTGAATAACTGTTCAGGACAATATGTTTGGAAAATTGCTAGGAAAATGAGTCTATGATATATTATTAGTAGGTATTGACTTAAATTCTAATTATACACCTTTTGTCATTTTACCTGAAATAATACCTATTTATTATGCCATCCCCTCACACAGGATAACAATCTATGATTATGGAAGAAAATAAAAATAGAAAAGTTTGAGTTTTACATTTTATGTATTTATTGATTTTTCTATTCCTTGACCTTTAATTAACCATTTTAGAGTAAAACACCATCACAAACAGAATACTCACTAAGTGAGTACACATTCTACAGAGAAATAAGTAAATATTTAGTGATAAATCTATATACATAAAAATTTATGTTTATATGTTTGTCCTCTATGCGTTCCTAAACCATTCATCCTATTTTGACAAAACTTTGGTGAGCTTTTCTACATACGCCAGCTAAGGTTCCGGGCCTGAAAAAAGAGGGCATTGCAACAGATACCAGCCACAGCTAGTTAATAATAGAATAATTTCTCTCAATACAATTTTATTAGTGATAATGATGACCATGTAACATCTATATGAAGAGGTAGGTACTTTAGTTACAATGAACATCACGACACAGCATCATGAACAATATACCCGTGATTAGTAGGTATTAATGAGCTGGATAACTATGCATTCACTCAAGTGGTGAGCGGACACATCCAGTGACATCACAGCAAAAGCAAGTGTTTCCATGTCAGGAACCACAATCATAAACCAGGCACTCCAAAATGTTCCACTTAAAAATGTGCTGCATAGTAACATAACTTTAGCTCAGTGACCTTGCTATGTAACCACAAACCACATGACATAATAAATAATTAAGACAGAACTTTCACTGAAATCAATTTGAAATCAAAATTTTCATTTCTGTCAATACAATTGACAGTAAAGCTTCATCTGTAGGTCTGTGATCTGTACAATAGTTGTCAACAAAACTTTACAAGTAGGCTATGAGTATATTATTTATTTATTAAACAAAGCAAATACCTTATTTGTTTATTGGATAAAATATATCAAAATAAATACCTTCTCAAGCTCCTTTTCGATTTCACCAGCGCGGATGACAAGAGGTCCACGGACGGCATATTCCAATTTCACTACGTTTGGGTTTATATTGTCTAAAGCTAGGGCTTTATTAGAATTACTCGATGAAGTCGCCATGGTTCGGACGTTCGTGTGACTTCCCCGCGGTTGTACCGAAACTGCCTCGATTAACTCAGACCGCGCCGCTACGCCGGACAAAACGCGACTAGCGCGGTTTAACAACTTTATCTGGGACATGGTCGGTAATCAATCGAACTACTTTATAGTACGTCACTATTGTTGCGCACGGAAAATTAATCGTAAACCGTCGATATTAATAAGAAAATAATATTTAGTACAGTTCAATTCATTTAAGAACACTTCCCTGGGAACTTGAGGGAGTTCGGTTCACTCACAGCTGGCTGAATGTCGAGTTGATCGATCGATACGTGGCTCGACGATTATTTTTATACAAACGTGTGATGTGAGTTCCACAGAAAGGCGAATCGGATACTGATTATGATTACTGCGATAAAATTATACGTCGATAGGACACAGAGACGCTATACTTGTGTCGTATGACCCCCCGGTAGGTTATCGGTCCGTATTTTCTGTTAACATAGCACAACAAATAATTATTATTATGTTAAATAGTTTCAAAATCTCATTATATTGGTAATATTGAATTCACAACCGAAATATTTTCACTAACTAGACTTTAACAAAAGTGTTATATAATCATCGTTACGTAAAGAATTTGAAACTTATCTACGTAAATATAAGTTCTGTTAGTAAATAATTTTAAATAAAGAAAACTCGCTCGCGCCAGTCGGCCAGTGTTGCCAATTGCAAACCTCCGTAATCCGTATATAAATAAAGTACTCTGTGGCCAACAGTGCCGGCGGCGCCCAGCCCACTCAAAAGATAATATATAATCACTACATTTTAGCCCACTCTGTGGCCAACGCTGCCGCATTTATATCCAAGAACATTATACAACGTTATTCTTTCTTTACCAACATCCCTATACACCCCAATTAGTTAAAATATTCAAAAAATTATGGGTGAAAAAAAAATTGGCCTACTATGAACAGTTTTTTCATAAACAGCTGATTTAATTATCCGCTTTTCGTACGTAAGATTTGGACACTGCCGCGCCGCTCGGATCAAAGTGCGGTAACACTCATAGTCACTCGGCCTTGCAATGTGATACCTACATACTTAATTACCGGCTAAAACGAAATTTGCTTGCCCCAAACAAAATGCACTGACAGTAAGGGTCTATGCCCTTCTTAGATAGGTACCTACCTAGTAAGGTAATTCGATCAATGAAACGTAGCTACTTATTTACGTAAGATGTTCGGCTTGTTATGGGACAGCTGGTGCTATGTTAATAACTTAAATATTGCTAATATTCATTACACATCATTATTTAACAAAATAAGTAGGTACATAGGTACTTATGGCTCCGCATGCGTTAATGCGTAAAAATAATAAATAATTCGGTAGGTAGGTAGGTACTTACCAAGACGTCAGAAAAATTATTGAAATCACGACCTTATTATTGACATTTTGTAAAACCTACCTACCTGCTCGGTAGGTACGGTCGACCGCACGTCAGTGGTAACAACTTGACATTGATAGCATCTTTATTTCGTAAGCAGTAAGGGCGGATTTCTAATTCAAGTATTACCACTGTCATGCAGTCGACTGTACATGTTAGTCGGTTTCAAAGTAGGTAGGTATTCATTTTAAGTTTTACAGTTTTTTACGAGTCTCCCTAGTACCCCTAACACTTAGGGAAGAATTGTAAAAAACAATAGATCTACGGTTAAAACTGTAGGATTAGCAACATTGCCGCTCATCACCCACTTGACACTTGAGGTTGACAACTTAATCTGACAGATGAATGATTCCTACCTAATGGGCGCGTTCAGTTTTATCGTCCGACGACGCCCGGAGCGTACTCTGGGGTGCGTTCAGTATTGTCGCCCGACGTCGTCGGACAATGTTCGGAGCATTCATTTGTATCATCGCTGTAAGGCCCGTATTACAGAACGATCCTCAAGCGTTGATCACTGTTTAAAACTTAGGCCAGTATTACAGAACGATACTCAAGCATTGATCTCTGTTTAAAACTAGTTTAAAGTTGAGCTTTGATTTTACAACGTTCCTCAAGCAGAGATTTGTTGATCACGGTTCAGCTGAGTTTAGTTTTGTTTTATACTGTCACCTGTTTCGGTATTTGAGCTGAGATTTGATCTGTAATCACTGTAGTGTGTTCCAGACTACGCTTGAGTAGAGATTTCTATTATATTTCAGGTCAAATTCATGTGTTATGTTGTTGAATTAAAGTTTCTAATTACCGTTCTGGAATAAGACCGATACTCAAGTAACGATTCTATCCTTAAGTAGTGATCAGGTGATTGGAGTTTAAACTGTACTTGAGGAAGCTTCTGTAATATGGGCCTTAGATTGGAGATTATAAACCTATTTAAAACTAGTTTTGAGTTGGGCCACAGGTTTTGTACCCGTGGTCTACCTAGGGTAGACCACGGTTATTAACTTTTTGTACCCGTGGTTCACCTAGGTGTTCCACGGTTAACTTATTGTACCCGTGGTTCACCTAGTTGTTCCACGGTTAACTTTCTTTACCCGTGGTTCACCTAGGAGTTCCACAGTAAACTTTTTGTACCGGTGGTTCACCTAGATGTAGGTACTCTGGGGTAATTGGGTTTATACGTGGAACATATTTTCCTTGAAATTATTCTGATCTGTCCCCCTGCTCTGTTCCCGTAGGGGGACAAACAGGAATGAAAAGTTCAACCTGTACCCCCTGTTACTGATGAGGACAGATCAAACTAATAATTTCCCGTCTGTCCCCCTTGCCGTTTTCTTAGGGGGACACATAGGAATAAAATGTTTGGTCTGTCCCCTTATCGCCGAAGTGGGGACAGATCGAACTTTTTATTCGTACCTTTCCGTCCCCCAAATTATAAATTAAATTAGAAAAATAAACGTAAGTATTCAGCTAATGTCTTATATTGGTATAAAAGTTAAATAAGTAGGTATAAGCTGATTCAAAAAGGCAGACAGACGGAAAAGTGCTCAGCGGCCTAGTTAACCCAGAGACCTCGCTTAATGGTAAAAAAATACCTAAAAGTTGAAATAAATGGAATAGACACAACACACACACACACAACTAAAAATAACGTTAATCAAAACAGGGTTTTCATAGTTGAAACTAAAGAATGTCGTGAAAAACAAATGAATGTCGTAAAAAACAAATGAATGTTGTGAAAAACAAATGAATGTCGTGAAAATCAAATGAATGTTGTAAAACAAATGAATGTCATGAAAAACAAATGAATGTCGTGAAAAACAAATGAATGTCGTAAAAAACAAATGAATGTTGTGAAAAACAAATGAATGTTAGACGAGCCTTTTTCGGCATTTACAATGGTACATTGGTACAATGGTGCATTGGTACAATGGTGCATTGGTACAATGGTGCATTGGTACAATGGTGCATTGGTACAACGGTGCATTGGTACAACGGTGCATTGTTATTTGATAGTTATAGCAGACATTGATTTCGAAACTTTTGTCTAAATTTAAATAAATAAATAAATTGAAGCGTTTTCTAGGATGGATACCTACATAATTAATGGTGAAGAAGTGAGTGCAAGCATAAGTATGTTTTACCAACAGGTAAGGTCTTTTTATATGTATAGTAACTTTCGTGAGTTAATCGGTCATTCGGACCGCGACGCCGCCGCACAACCTGTTCATGATTAAGGTCATAGTCAGAATACCAATGCGCCATACCATGCAAGATTTTATTCTTGTACCAATGCGCCATTGAACCAATGTGCCATTGTACCAATACACCATTGTACCAATGCACCATTGTACCAATGCACCATTGTACCAATGCACCATTGTGCCAATGCACCATTGTGCCAATGCACCATTGTACCAATGCACCATTTATATATTTATTTATTTATTCATGAACAATTCACATTGTGTTTGAATGTGACTTAATATAAATATATATAATGAATGTCACATAACATAATATAAATACTTAATTGAATTTTAAATTATATCGATCATAAATTATTACTTGTAGGTATCATATTACTATTTAGTATCATTTGCCATAAAATCGGACACTGAATACCTACAAACATTTTTCTAACAGGAAGGCTTCGAGAAGGCTTTTAGTTTTGCTTTGAATAAGTTTTTGTTATAAATCAATGTTTTAGGTTAGTAGGTAATCTGTTAAACAGTTCTACTGCTTGGTACTCTGAGCAATGCTTAGATATATTAAATTTGGGAATCAGAATATGTTTAATCACCTTCCTTCGTGTACTCTCTAAGCTCCCTCTCTTTTAGCGTCTCATGCAGATGAATATATTTAGCGAAGTTGCTTAGGAGGATTAGAATATACAAACTAGGAACAGTTAGTATGCCTAACTTCTTAAAATGTTCTTTGCATGACTCACGCTGCGAAATTTTCATAACTGTTCTTATGGCTCGTTTCTGAAGGATAAATCTTTCATTCACTATTATAACTATACTACTACATTCACTATTATACTATAAGCTCTTTCACTATTATAACTATAACTGTTCCCCCAAAACATAATGCTATATCGTAACCTAGACTCCACCAAAACGTAATAAACAGGCTTGAGATGCTTTAAGTCTATTTCATCTCTAAGGCTTCTGAGCGCATAGCATGCGGAAGACACAGAAGAATCAATAGCGGCAAGTTCTCGTTTCCAATTTAAATGGGAATCTATTTTTATACCTAAGAATTTGACCTCATTTACCAATCCTATCATATCTCCTTTTAATTTGACATCTAAAGTGTCCTTGTTACATGATGTAGTCTTAAATAATATTAAATTTGTTTTATTTGTATTGATTATTAAATTATTTGCAGTAGTTTGCAGTAAACCATTCAAATAGATATTCTAAACTTTTATTTACATTAGTGGTCAATTCTTCTAGGTCGTGCGCACTGACTATTACGTTTGTGTCATCTGCAAAAACTACAAGTTTTGCATCGGGCTGAGCTTTATTCATGAAATTTAGCAAATCATTAGTAATAATGAGGTTTAATAAATAAATAAACCTAATAATAATTTACCTGCTGGTAAATTGTACCAATGCACCATTGTACCAATTCACCTTTGTACTATTGTACCGTTGTATTATTGTACCTAGCTGGACAGTTTGTCCTAGGTATACATAATCGTCAACAACTTCGAGTTTAGATTCTCCGATGTTTACGGGAATGGGTGCTATATGGGAATTCAACATAACCTTTGTCTTGTCCATATTCATTTTAAGACCCACTCTATCAGAAGCTCCAAGTCCAACTGATAGATGATTGATTTTAATGATATTTTTTGTTTAGTTACGTTCGAGTCAGGGTCCCTGCAAGGTTTGAATTAACAAATGGACCCGGTAGGTGGTGCTGCAGTCGTTGTGTCAACAAATTTGATTTGCTGAACAATTTATAACATGGGACGGGACATGGGACGGACGGGACATGGGACGGGATGGGACGGGACATGTGACATGGGGGACGGGACATGGGACGGGATGGGACATGGTCTGGGACGGGACATGGGATAAGAGACGGGACATTAGACATGGGACGGGACGGGACATGGGACGCGACGGGACATGGGCGGGACGGAACATGGTACGCGACGGGTCATGGGACGGGACTGGACATGAGACGAGATAGTGAGATCGTGGGATAGTGAGATAGTGAGATAGTGGGATAATGAGATAGTGGGATAGTGTGATAGTGAGATAGTGAGATAGTGGGATAGTGGGATAGTGACTGGACTGGACTGGACGGTCCGAATGAAAGGATGGATGGATGGATGGATGGATGGATCTGGACTGGACTGGACTGGACTAATAAGAATTAACAGGATCCGCCACGTGGGTTAGCAGAATTTAACGCGAGCGAAGCCGCGGGTAAAAGCTAGTTTCAAATAAACCTAATTACAGGCACTTTTGAAAGGTCAGGCTCTAGTTGCACGGTTCCAAATTGTGGGTCCTATGGAGAACAAACGGCAAGAAACTTCATGGATATACTCTTTTTAACCGACGAAAAAAAAGGAGGAGGTTCACAATTCGACGCGTATCTTTTTTTTATTTTTATGTATAGCCACGCATAACTTTTTACAGAGTAGTCCGATTTTGATGATTCTTTTTTTAATGGATAGAGTATATCTCAAAGTTGGTCCCATTTAAATTTGAAAACCAAAATCCACCCCTATGGGTAGGAAAACAACAGGGGATGAGTGCTTGTTCACCCACTGAATTCTTACCTGCTAACCGATTCTGTTGAAACTTGGCACACATAAATGTAGTTCTAGACACTGCAACACAATGGAGATCTGGAGTTAGGTTATAGCCACAAAAAAATTAAAAATTAAACTTTTTAACTAAAAATTGAACCAACGAAAACAGAAACTGAAAAGCAAAAAATAAAATACAGCTTATAGTCTTAGTAACTATTCTCAAAACTAAACTAATGTAAATAACTGATTATGAGTCGGCGCCAAACAAACGAAAAATCGACGTTTTTTGTCGCAAACGACATTCACTTGTTTTTTAGGGTTCCGTAGTCCTACAAGGAACTCTTATAGTTTCGTCATGTCCGTCCGTCTGTCTGTCTGTCCGTCTGTCCGTCTATCCGTCTGTCCGTCTGTCCTAATCCTTTACAGCTTAATAACTTCTACAGTTATAAACAGCAGTAAATGAAACTTTGCTAAAAAATAGTCTAGATATAGATCTCAATTTTAAAGGAATAAAAAAATCGTGATTACGTATTTTAGGGGTGGCGCCCATACATGTGAAATGGGGATGAATTTTTTTTTTTCGCTGCACCCCCTCGTTTGGTGTGTCATTCAATAGGTCTACTAAAATGATGGCAATGTTTGATACATAACTTTTTAGGGTTCCGTAGTCCTACAAGGAACCCTTATAGTTTCGTCATGTCCGTCCGTCTGTCCATCTGTCCGTCTGTTCGTCTGTCTGTCTATCCGTCTGTCCGTCTGTCCTAATCCTTTACAGCTTAATAACTTCTACAGTTATAAACATAAGTAAATGAAATTTTGCTAAAAAATGGTTTAAATATAGATCTCAATTTTAAAAGAATAAAATAATCTTGATAACGTATTTTAGGGGTGGCGCCCATACATGTGAAATGGGGATGAAATTTTTTTTTCGCTGCACCCCCTCGTTTGGGGTATCATTCAATAGGTCTACTAAAATGAAGGTAATGTTTAGTACATCACTTTTTTATCAGGTGTACCATCTGCGAAATATAGCCCACCAAATTGGCTTACAATGATTCCCCCCCCTGCCATTTCCAAACTATGCAACGTAGAAACTTGTAATCTTCCACTTTCATAGACTTTTATAAAAACTCTCTTTTAAAATTATTTCGAGTATAATGTGATTATAAATTTTCGAGTTATAATGAGAAAACTGAAAAAAACTTAAGACGTCCTAGTTCATAGGTCATTGACCTTAGAGAAAAATGATCTTAGCAAATAATGCTCCTTTAGTTACTTTCTATTTAAAAAAATCACAAAAAGAAACATTGATATGACACACTTCTTAAAACCTTCATAAATTTAGCGCTAGGTGGCGCTGTTTGCATAAACTAAAATACCAATGATTAATATTCGATTTGATTCGTTTGTAATTAGACCTACTTAAGGAACCCTATAATACTGAGCATGGCCGACATGCTCTTGGCCGGTTTTTTATCAGGTGTACCATCTGCGAAATATAGCCCGCCAAAGTGGCTTGCAATGTGTCCCCCCCCAGCCATTTCTAAACTATGCTACGTAGAAACTTATAATCTTCGACATTGATAGACCTTTGTAAAAACTTGGAAAAAACTCTCTTTTAAAATTATTTCGAGTATAATGAGTTGTAGAGAGAAAACTGAAAAATACTTAAAATGTCCTAGTTCAAAGGTCATTGACCTTAGAGGAAAATGATCTTAGCAAATAATGCTCCTTTAGCTACTTTCTATTTAAAAAAATCACAAAAAGTAGCTTTGTGTTATATTGAAAATGACACACTTCTTAAACTTGGCGCTGTACAGCTAGTAACAACACACTCTGAGTCGCCAATGCTGCCGTCTATTGCATTTGGCACTTCATAGCGCCATCTAGCGGCGGCTACTATCAACACTCTCTGAGTCGCCAATGCTGCCGTCTATTGCAAAAACTAAAACAGCCATGATTAATATTCGATTTGATTTGTTTGTAACACCTACTTAAGGAACCCTATAATACTGAGCACGGCCCGACATGCTCTTGGCCGGTTTTTATGACATTCATTTGTTTTTCACGACATTCGTTTCACAACTACGGCTTAAAATCGTAAGCGTGTTTAAACGTTGTGCTTTTTTCTGCAAACGATTTTTTTTACGCATTTGACGCTTTTAAAAAAAGAAAGAAAGAAAAATAGTTTATTGTCACAGTTTCGTTGTTTTGTTTTTTGTTTGTTTTTTGTCTTTTCGTTTTTCACTTCAAAAAATTTTTCTTAACTACACTTTCAGGTTACTGAAAATCTGTGATTACACTATTCTATTTACAATTTCACTAAAAGCTATACAAACAAACTACAATCGTCGCGTAATTAACGAGGAGAACATTCAAAAACGCATATACTCGTTGACAACAAAAAATAAACTAAGCGCCAAAGCGAAAGCAAGTCAATCAAGGTCAAAAACGTTTAAACGATACGAAAATAATCAACAAAATAAAAAAGTGTTTTCTCTTAACAAATTTTACGTAAACGAATAAAATTTAATTCTGCCGCTTATCAAACCACCCGTCAACTTTGAAATTGGGTCTTACAGTCATAAGAATAAGGTTACATTTCAATTGTACTATTGAAAGCATAAGTTTGGTTTACGAAAAAGTCTAAACGAAATCTGCTTAAATCACTAAGCGTGCTAATACGCTTTTTTTTTTATTAGACTTTTTTAAGCGCTTTTCGATTAAACGCCCACTCCTATTCACAACATTCACTTGTTTTTCACGACACTCATGTGTTTTTCACGACATTCATTAGTTTCAACTATGAAAACCCTGTTTTGTTCAAAGTAATTTTTAGTTAAACTTATTGGACAACAATATTCCATTTATTTCAACTCTCAGATAATTTATAACAACGAAATATTACCATAACCATTACTTAGAAAGTTGAACTACTAGTTGGAATATTTTTGTCCAATTAGTTCAACTGATTGAACTCAACTGAAATTAATTGAACTAAATGGAATAGGTCGTAAACAGTTACTCGTGGTTTACTTGCTAGGCGTGAACCACGGACAATACTTTTTAAATCATTACCCGTGGTTTACCTGCTAGGTGAACTACGGGTACAAAAAGTTAACCGTGGAACACCTAGGTGAACTACGTAGGTAGACCACGGGTATGAAACCGAGCCAAAGAGTACAGTAATATATAATACCTATAGTTGAGCTTTGATTTTAGAACGTTCCTCAAGCAGAGATTTATTGAGCACAGTTCAGCTGAGTTTAGCTTTATTTTATACTTTGGTATTTGAGCAGAGATTTGATCTGTAATCCTAATCACTCTAGTGTGGTTCAGACTACGCTTGAGTAGAGATTTCTATTATATTTCAGGTCAAATTCGTGTGTTATATTCAACTAGGATATTATATAACTTTTTCGAACGTCGTTCATGGAGGCCGAGGGGCCGAGCTTGGGGGCCCCGGGGGACTGCCCAGCCTAGCCCTACGGTAGCTACGCCACTGATTGCTGCTTTAATTTAGGAACTTCTCGGCTCTCAAGTTGATGTTTAACTAGTCAAAATACATGGTAAATAACGGAAACAGCGATATCTTGAAGCAGTTATTTAATATAAAGAGAATTAACAGAAATCAGTTAAGTGAGCTTGGTCATTTACTCGCTAATTACGAATAGGTTAGGTATACAGTACCTATACAGTGACCTGTGACTGTGACATTACGATCGCGTGACAATATTTAACGCAAATACCTACATAATTTTGATTAGGTTGGGTTAGGTTTTAAACAAACGATATGTACCCGTTGTTGACAAGTAGTTACTTTTGAACGCTACAACCACAGAGCTACGACTACGAGGAAAAACATAAAAATACGATACGACTGACAATATAGGAGATCGCATGTTCACCGTAATCCGTATTCTATCAAACATGTGAGCAAGGCAGGCGCGGTCCGAAGGGGTCGCAGGGGTCTTGACCCCTCCCCCAAAAACCATCCAAGCTGGCGAGTACCTCAAAATAATAATTATCCTAACAACTGAACAAGAAAAAATTAAGTTCTATCACACAATGAGATGTCACGTACGACATCTACTCGTAGGGGAAGATGGGGTGGATTCGCACAGAGGGAGCTTTCGCACAGTGACTGTATCTACTACTCTATCTAATACGTTAGCGCGGTTATCTGTATGTTCGTGTTTCCCACTCATACGCATAGGCTTCCCTCGAGACGGAGCAGGCAGTGCGGCCGATGCACAGAGTACATTATAATATACGGCCGATGGCTTAGTTGAGCCGAGTCGAAACGTGTTTTCGCGCTGCGTTAGACTTAACTTTGAACTTTTTTATCCCTAATAAATTTTGATCAAATTTAAAAAAATATTCATTGTAGTTGGTAAATAGATTATGAAATTATTATGTTATCATTTATTTCTTGATAACGGCAACGGTTTTTTTTTTCAACTAATAAACTTGTTGATTATTTGGGTTGGGGCACCTTCGTACACATTTACGTGGGGTGGATTCGTACGGTGTACGAATGCACCCTTTGCGAGTTGTGAGGGTTGTTTCACCTGGAAGATTATTATTTCAAGACTAGAATATGGCCATTTAACAAGCTGGCTTTCCGCGACGAGGATTTTGCACCAGTTCAGGTTTATCAGTCAATTTCTACACTACAGCATATCTACAGCAGCAGCATGCATCAAACCGTGCCTGAAAAAATTACAGTTTCTACAGCTGATCCAAATGACAACGCGCATCCATGCCCGCAGAAATACATCTAATTCAATGAGATCCTCCACTGAGTTCTGCGCCAGCATCACCCTGTACTCTTACAACCGTTAGACTGCGTTGTTGATCCACCATCAACATCAGTTTTAGGCCTGCTTACACCTGAAATGATTTGATCCTATTCCAAGGTATATAAAAATGCGCCCAAAAAGTCATAGAAAGGATAGCAAAATCAAGGATTTACACTGAATAAAAAAAATAAAAATGTAAGAGACTAGCTGGTTGGTCTAGTAATCGCAAGTGTGACTGCTAAGCGTGGGGTTCTTGGTTTAATTCCCGGGTCGGACAGTGCTATTGGATTTTTTCATTAGCAAATTAGCTCAGTAGCAGCCTGGAGTCTGGAATTGTGCTTGGTTAATGGCAATAGGCTCGCCCCTTATTACATGGAACTTATAACATAACTAGCGTAATATGGGTGCAGTATAGGGACACCTCTGCCTACCCTTTCGGGGAAATACAGGCGTGATGTTATGTCATGTTAAAAAGTAGAAGAGATAAAGACACAAGAGAAAGAAAGAATAAATAGAGCAAAGGAAATGATGAGCGCGCTAAGTTTGTTGTCAGAGGCAAATATCACAGCTTTGCCAAAAAGACAAAAAAACTATTCATTTTAAGACTGTTTCTGTGTTAACTATAATCAAAATTTGACGGTATCTTTCAGAAGTTATGTTGTATTTTAGTAATATATATTTATATATACTTAATAAATATATATATTTTGTACAACTGTATTTTTTATTACTGTATACGAAGGCTCCCACCATGAACGAATGTATCCCATCCTATGTACGAAGCTACCCCACGTGTGGGGTACATTCATACGTTTTTCATTTTTTGAAAAAACGGCTATTGCTCAGTTGTGCTGCATTAAATCAACACCGACATTCAGCTTTATTATAGCCAGATAACTAGGTAATACAGCAGCGTTGAGGTTATTATGAAATAGTTGTTAGTTTTTTTCTTACAAGGCTCTGAGTAAAAATTGTACGAAGCCACCCCATCTTCCCCTACCTACTTAAAAAAAATACTTACGCTTCCTCATTATGTACCTACCTATATTGTGAACATCTATTCTGCTACATTTATAAATATTACTCGGCGCAGATAATAAATCCGCGCCTCAGTGCTTGAATGTCCAACCGACCACTGACCAAATTTTACAGGAGACGTTTTTTTTAGTTTATTATTATTTAAGAGAAATATTTTAAAATCTTTGATGATTTAAGAATTATGTAACATATCTTTATGTGAATATCTTTATCGTAATTTAGTATGATGAGTATAATACGGATATTTTTTCATTTACTTGTGGAGGTTGGACAAAATGACAAAAACAAATTTATGAAAATGGAGGTTGGATATAATGACATGGAGATAGACCATTAAAATCCTGAGAGAGTTCAGTGCTTGTTTGTCTAAACTACCATTATACACTATACAGCATGTTCAGTTTTAATATTAACGAATTCCAATTTACCCACAGAAGACGAACAATCGTACAAACATTATAAAAAATTAAGTCAAACCAAAATGTTTATTTGTGTAAACAGCTATTTTGGTGTTATATTACAGGTATTATAGTTTCTCTGTGAGCTGCCAAAGGTGCAATACAAATATTAGTTATGAATTATACATATTTATAGATTATTATTAGAATTATAATTGATGACATTTTATGACTTTTATTGTGTAGTCAACACTTGATTTCATTTATTATATTTTAAATTTAATTAAATTAATCAAATAAATTAATGGTATAAATAGATAGACATTTTTTTAATTCTTTTTTAATATATAGAAATTCATACATTTTAAATCAGCCCATTATGTATAAAAATGCATACACATGATTTTATTTATAACATTTAAATTAAATTAATAAAATTAATGAATGGAATTATGCAAATTAATTACTTAATGAATTTAACGAAATTAATCAAATCAATTAATTAAATTAAATAAATAGATAAATAAATAATTAATTAATTTGATATTTTTTTAATTCTTTTATAATATATCTATATAGGTACATACAATTATAACCAGCCGATTATGTATAAAAATAGATTGTTATATTATTATTATCATATCATGGTCATTTATCATATATACATATTATTTACATTTTAAAATATAACTACTGCTGACTGCTGAGCGTGGGGTCCTGGGTTCAATTCCCGGGTCGGGCAAAGTGTTATTGGGTTTTTTCAGTATGAAATTCTCAGTAGCAGCCCGAAGTCTGGATTTGTGCCCGGTTAATGGCAATAGGCTCGCCCCCTATTACATGGGACTTACAACATAACTGGCGAAATGCGGGTGTACTATACACCTCTGCCTACCCCTTCGGGGAAATACAGGCGTGATGTTATGTATGTATGTAAAATATAACTCGAAAAAAAATTAAAACAAAAATAAATAAAAATAATGTGTTATTATTATTTTACTATATAATATTTATATAATAGATAAAAAAATGTACATGTATTTAAAAAATTACATTGGGCTTATAAATAATGTGTGGAGATTTTTCAATACAATCGATCGAATTCATCCTGTATATGACATACCGGCTAAATTCTAACACAGAAAAATAAATTATATCAATGAAAATGCCAACGTATCTTTCTAAATCCAGTTCCACCAGTTTGTAATAGTTTTTCTTAGTTGTTACTAACATTCTAAAACACTATATTTGAATAAAAAGTATTTAAACTATTAGTTTATCGCAGAAATATTAGAAACGCCGTTAACTCGTAAACAAAATAAACATTATGCAAGCCAGACGGCGAATACGTCACAGCGAAATACATGGCTGCGATTGGTTGGCTGATGGAGGTTGGACACATAAGCACGCAAAATGATGTTTGGGAGCGTTTTTTTGAGCAAATTATGGAGTTTGAACATGAAGTTATTGAACAAACAAGCACTCAAAACAATTTTTGTTTTGGAGATAGGACATTTTATTTTTATTGTTAGTTCATGTTATATCAAAGATAAATTAAAATATAAATTAAATAGTATAGGACGTAATCACTTTAACTATGTTTTTAAACCGAAAAGTCGTTTTCGATAAAATTGGTCTGTTGGACATTCAAGCACTAAGGCGACGAAATGGCATTGAAATTTGCAGAACTTCTATTGTTCTGTCTCTCGCTCACACAATAGTTTATGTAGGTACTTGTGAGCGAGAGGCAAATACAAATGCCGCCATTTTCAATCTCATTTTTAATCTGCACGAGTAGTACATAGCCTAAAACATTGAAGCCACTTTTTACATAAACATGAAAAATGTCGAGCTCGCTTTACTCGCGCTTGTAGGTAGGTACCTACTCTGCGTCCATATCCACTCTGTGGACGGCCAGTTTCAAAGTCCAAAAAATTAGGTTGTCTTTGCATAAATAAATAAAAATCGCAGCTACAAACTATCACAATACCTAATATAAGCCGCGTTGCGTGCACAGTCAGCGTCAAACATCAAGACGAACACACTGCTCAACTCAGAGGACTTACCAAGTCCCAAGTCCCCTCTTTGAAAAGGTCTTCGCAGGTACCTCGTGTATTCATGCGCACATACACACCCCCATACTATGAAAGGCACACTAGTTTTATTTTAGTTTTGTTTTTTCCTCGATAGGCTAAATCTGCTTTGTCAATACTCACCTTTTTTGCAGTAGGTACTTCCAATTGTACAGAAGGCCCAGTCTCATAAGATACAGTTTTTAACTAGAATAGGATACAGGTGATCTTTTCCACTAGTTCTGAGTTCATCATCATCATCATCTTCATTTCAGCCGAAAGACGTCCACCGCTGGACATAAGCCTCCCCCAAGCATCGCCACAACGACCGGTCCTGCATGCGCTTTCCGCATCCAGTGGATTCCCGATTTAGTTCTGAGTTATTGTGTAAACCTTAAAATGTACTACCGGTGGAAAATAATATTCTGGAACACTTCATCTTGTGTCACTGAGTTACATTTTCTTAGCTGTTCAAATCATTTTGAACAGTCTGTTCGTTCAGATTTTTTTTTTGACGCTGACTACACTACTAGCTACATATGTGTCTAGGAAAACTCCTTGGTGAATTTCTGGTGGAAGTTCTGGAAGATGTCGAGCATTTCCTGCAGCAGCCGCGGCTGCGGCAGAATTGTGGTTCGGAAGTGGTAGGTGCCGGGACGCTGCCCGAAGCCGGAGCCCGGGACCACGCAGATACCTGCGGAGAGCAGCAGTACAAGCAGTTTAACGTGTTGTGATGTAAATCAAAGTCAACGTTGCTGTAGGTACCATTATGGGTGCCGGTGTAGATAGACCTGGGTCGGTTGAAACAATTTTACTTTAATCGCATGCAGAGGTATCATTTCAGCCGTAAGACGTCCACTGCAGGACACAGGCCTCCCCCAAGCATATATTGGGGGGATATGCCATAATCTCCACGCTTGGCAGGCGGGTTGGCGATCGCAGTTGGTTGGTTAAATACTCAGAGAACGCTGCTGCCCATCCTCTGGTGAATCCCTTAGTCATGCATGCAGAGGTATCATCTTGTGTATTAGCAGACTATAACCGCTTACATTATTTGAAGGTATGTTATGTGGCTTCTAAATGAAATACATTAACCACAGATATACATAGAGTAGAATGGTTGTAATCACAATTTTACTTGCGATTCATGCGTGGCAACTTTCGAACAAACTACGCCTTACATACTGAAGTCATTAATTTTTCAAAATGAACTGTAATCAAACGTACTTCACAGCTTTTGTTTCTGTTAGAAACAGCACAATAAGGCATTTTTTACAGTATTTACAGAAACAAGTCATAAGGCGTACTGAAAAAGGCTTTGAAATGTCCTGAAATGCCCTGCACTATGGTGAAACTGCAGAGTGTTGGCACTCGCGCCCTGCCCACTTTTCCATTCTATCTATATTCTGTGACATTAACCTAACCTTACCTTAAAACTAATGTTTGTTTTCTTTCATTAGGTAATATTGTAACCGTTGCATTTGCATTCCTAGTTTTGTAACTATACCTAAGTATTTTATTATTTTAACACATTTACGCATGCGAAGCGAAATCTAACAATTTAAATTGTGGAAAGAAAAAATCTCTCACGAGCAGGATTCGAACCTGCTACTCCTTGCTCAGTACGCCAGTGCTTTAGCCACTAAGCTACCGTGAACACTGCTCGTGGTATCGAAATTCTCATTCACTTGGTACGTCTTTTGGTGACGAGTTAGTCGAGTCGGTTAAGAAACAATGTTTCTTAATAAGATATCGAGGAAGCAGTGGAATGGGTCAAGGAGGTAGATTCCCGCGTTGATCTTATCCACTGCAGGAGGACGGGACGGTGCAGGCAGCTTTATGGCGATCTGATGTCGCCCTAAGAGAGGCCAGTGGGCGATAGATTGGGGAGTCTATCATCTGCATTGTACAGCCCTTGAGTTGCGGTGATGTCCCAGATGTTCCCGGATATCGCCAAACAAGAGTTAAGCAGAAGAAGAAGGCCCGGAAGTGGGGTGCACTGGATAGGTCATGAATGCCATGCATTGCAGTTCTCGTGGCTCATCCACCCAAGGCGAGAGTAGACACTGCGGAGTATTTAATGGGTGTAAACCCCACATAACCACCCCGCCTCCCCGGGTGGTATGACATGCTTCGGGCATTTCTTCCGCAATAAAAAAGGTTTGGAGTAACGTCTGGAGTTCGGGTGTCAGGTGATCGTGAAGATCCAGCATCAGGTCCATGTTCAGAAGTGGACTAGGACGCCGAGGTACTGACCAGTTTCCTCGAGCAGCTTGAAGGCGTAGAAGGTGTCGGGCGTCTGTTTGACATTCTTGGCAGCCTCAATGGCTTTGGGCGGCAAATCGATGCGCGGGAACGCGTACATAGCTCCCTGGTAATAATAACGACAACATTTACTTTAAAGAATAGATTCAAGTACTAAGTACTTCCATTTGCTAGGACAAAACAATTATCTTATTTATGAATCAATAAAGCTCTCGTAATTCAGAGCAGCGTTGGTAAAAAAGCTAAGAACAATCATGTGCAACGTGCAACTCTCAGGGGTGAGTTAGCAAGCCAGACATGTATTTAATTACATTACTAATTATCCCTTAAGGTGAATGCTACAGAGCCAGGTTATTATTTTTTATGAGTATTTTCAGTAGATATATTGTTATTATTTCCGCCAATCAAATTTTGACCGATATACAACGCGAAATAAAATTACTATCCCAGAATTGTACGAGAAGCGATTGAGATAAAGAAATATAAAAATTTCAATCGGGAAGATGGATATAGGTTGTCCTCCTCGTGGAATCCGGTAATCGAGAAGTGTTCGTGTCGTGGTATGTCTACATGTATGTCCGCCGAAACTGTCAGCATTGTGTGTCGTGATTCAGGATATCTTGTTACGGACAGCGACGTTACGAAAAACCAACCGCGGGTAGTTCGAGAAAACACCCGCCGCTCAAGACGATGACACCCACATACTTCAGTCTGCTCGTGACCACGGCCAATGCAACTTGACCGAAAAGTCGAGGTTAGTCAAAATGTTTGTTATATTTTGATTTAATTGTGCGCGACAAGTCCCGTAAACTTAGTTCAATATAACGCGAAATAAAGCTACAATTAGCAAAAAATGCCAAATTTTTTGAATTTCGCGGGCTACCCTGTAGCATTCACCTTAAACTAACTAAGAGTAATAGCTTGAAGGTCCCTGGCCTCATTATTATGGTCCGAGGAACGCATGCGGTACGCGGGCATATTGTCTGAATTGAGTGGATTAGCATGTTGACGTGGTCACCTGCAACATATTGCACTTGAAGCCCTTCATCTGGCTGAAGGTTTCGACTATCATCTTGGAACGCCTGTTGAGAGATTCCAGCGTGTTCTTCTTCTCCTGCTGCCACAATTTGTATGATGGCTCTCCTTCTCTGGGGGTAAGGGCCTGAAAAACAAGCTTTACAGTTTTTATGACCATTTAAAAAAGAAGTGGTAACTATAAGAACTCTTCTTGAATCAAGAAATTGATGTAGTACGGGTGCCAATTGAGATTTCCGACACCGTGGGACCTAGTTCCGCCATACGGACAACTGGTATGTACTTATTCGGCATGTTTTCCTGAACACAAAAAGTGCGGTAGTCACTTCCTAGGAGTATGGGGGGGTAGCTATGACGCAGCAAAGATGGCGGCCGGGCTATTCTGTTTAGCGATATTTCTAGATAACTACTGGACCGATTCTCATAAAAAAGGTGTCAAATGAAAGAACATACAATGCACATTATTTCATTTCATAAATTTGTTCATATGTAGCCAATACCAACAGAAATATTAACAAAAAACTACATTTTGAAAAATAAAACTCCTATTAATATGTAATAAATAACGGAGCTACAGTCGTTTTAGTGAGCGTCCGTAGCGCCGAGCTGACGACGGTAGCCGAGCCCTTGGTACGAATAATCTCGAATTGAGTACAGCTGCTTAACTCGAAATGTGGTTCCATCCGGCAGAAAGCATGAAACTTGGCATGTAGTTTTTTGTTATAATTTCTGTTGGTATTGGCTTCATATGAACAAATTTATGAAATGAAATAATGTGCATTGTATGTTCTTTCATTTGACACCTTTTTTATGAGAATCGGTCCAGTAGTTATCTAGAAATATCGCTAAATAGAATAGCCCGGCCGCCATCTTTGCTGCGTCATAGCTACCCCCCCCCCATACCCCTAGGAAATGACTACCGCACTTTTTGTGTTCAGGAAAACATGCCGAATAAGTACATACCAGTTGTCCGTATGGCGGAACTAGGTCCCACGAAAATCGTTATTTAAAGACATTTTTACAATTGGTTCTCGTACTAATGTGTTTTTTTGATACGCTTATATTACACACACACATGTACGCGGTTCCGTGTGGTGCCGGACGTAAAGAATTGCACCATCCTATATCTTCTCATGGGTGTTGTAAAAGCCGACTAAGGGATTCACCAGAGGATGGGCAGCCCGCAGCAGCGTTCTCTGAGTATTTAACCAAACAACTGCGATCGCCAACCCACCTGCCAAGCGTGGAGATTATGGCATATCCCCCCAAACTGCTTGGGGAAGGCCTATGTCTAGCAGTGGACGTATTTCGGCTGAAATAATGATATTAGCTTCACTTGTAACTATAATAAACAAATCTTGGAAGTCGATTTTAAGCTACTTCTAATAAAAAAATTGTATCGATTTGAAACTTTTTTATGTAATAGAGTGGGGCAAACGAGCACGCGGTTCACCTGATGGTGAGCAATCACCGCCACCCATGGAAATCTGCAAAACCAGGGGAGTCATCGATGCGTTGCCAACATTTAAAGACGTACCTATGCTCTTTTTTTCTTTCCAGTACAGTATGGTGTACCTATACTGACCACACAGTCCACGACGCACTGGCCGGCGGTGGTGGGGCACAGCATGGCGGAGATGGCCTTGTAGAGGTTGGCCTTTTTTTTTTTTTTTTTTTTTTTTAAGCGGAGAAAATGCCTATCGCATGTCACACTACCGGGGAAGCAGTGTGGTTATGTGGGGCTCGCACCCACTAAAAACTCCGCCGTGTGCCTACTTTCGCCTTGGGTGGATGGGCCACGAGAACTGCTACGCATGACTTTCGCGACCCATCCAGCGCGGCCCACTTCAGGGCCTACATACTTTCATTGTACACACTCTTTTGGCGATGTCCGGGCACACCTGGGACATCACCACAACTCAAGGGCCGTGCAATGCGGACGATAGACTCCCCAATCTATCGCCCACTGGCTTGCTGATGGACATGAAGGACGCCAGCTCGATGTCGCTGTACGGCGAGCCCATCTCCGTCATCACCTGCGGGACGGTACGTGTATTTTGAGATTGAGAACCACTGCGTCATCGTCCGCCTTACTGAGCGACACATGTATATAGTCTTCTTAAGGTGGTTTCATACCGGAGAGGCGTGGCGTGGATGGGCCGAGCGAGAATAGAAATTTGTATAGCAACATTTCAATTCACGTCACGCTCATCTTTGGTGTGAAAGGTCTGGATAGGCGAGGATGTGCGAGGTGAGAATTGAAACGACCCTTCATAAAAAATATTGAAAGTGTAGGAGACTCTTCAGGTGTATTTAAATAAAAAAACTGTTAAGCGTTAAAATTACGTGTATTCCGAGTACAGGACTACAGAAGACAGCAAAATATAAAATTGTAATGCCTTATAGCTAAAACATTAGCAACGTAGTGTTGACTGCAAATCATAGCTCGGTTTATTCTCGCAGGCGCTCGAACAGAAAGTCAAAGATAGTTATGTAAACATAAATGTTGTCGAATGATACAATTAAGCGTCATCTACTTGTGTTTTATTTATTTATTTATTAGTTCTTCGTATTCAATGACATTAAATAACTTATCAAGAGCACAACGAGCGAACGTTTAAAGTAATCACTTACATCTGTTTTCCTTGTTGACCAATAAAAGACACACTGGCTGATTGGTAGACACATTGGTAGAGTTGGTGTTGTTAGAAGACACATTGCTAGATTTGATGTTGTTAGAAGACACATTCCGAAAAGGCTTTAGCACTGTAGACCACATACATACGCTGCGGCAGGTTATACAGAAGACCGAAGAGTATAACTTGCCTCACTGTTTAGCGTTTATGGACTACGAGAAAGCCTTCAATTCGATCGAGACTTGGGCTGTAATCTATGTGTCTCTTCAACGGTGCCAGATTGTCTATCGGTACATCGAAGTATAAAAGTGTTTGTATGAAAACGCCACTATGTCAGTCCGATCACAGGACTAAGCCTCGAAACCTATCCTTCTGCAGCGAGGTGTGAGACAGGGAGATGTGATCTCTCCGAAACTGTTCTGGTAAAGGAAAAGTTCTGGACTGGAAAGGACATTAACATAAACGGCGAGTATATCACTCACCTTCGTTTTGCCGACGACAAGTCATGGGTGAGACCATGGAGAACCTCAGTACAATGCTCGACGACCTCAGTAGAGCTTCCGATAGAGTGGGTCTTAAAATGAATATTGACAAGACAAAGGGAATGTCGAATTCCCATATAGCACCCATTCCCATAAACATCGGAGAATCTACACTCGAAGTTGTTGATGATTACCTATATATACTTAGGACAAACTGTCCAGTTAGGTAAGTCCAACTTCGAGAAAGAGGTCAATCGTCGAATCCGACTTGGTTGGGCAGCGTTCGGGAAGCTACGCAGTATCTTCTCGTCCAAAATACCGCAGTGTCTCAAGACGAAAGTCTTTGATCAGTGTGTGTTGCCAGTAATTACTTATGGCACTGAAACGTGGTGACTCACAATAGGCCTGATAAGACGGCTCAAAGTCACTCAAAAGGTAATGGCTCGGAGTGTCCCTGCGTGACCTAATCAGAAATGAGGAGATTCGCAGGAGAATCAAGGTAACCGACATAGCCCGAAAAATTGCCAAACTTAAGTGGCGCACCCTGGGCAGTCAGCCCCGCTACCAACCTGCTGACTGGCTAATCTTTTCCCCACAGCATGAGCTATTATCATTATGTAGCTCATGTTGACACGATAGAAGAAGTTGCAGTGGGCGGGGCACATTGCTCGCAGAACGGATGGCCGATGGGGCCGTAAATTTCTGGAGTGGCGACCGCGTACTGGAAGGCGCAGCGTGGGTAGGCCCCCCACAAGGTGGACCGACGACCTGGTGAAGGTTGCGGGAATCCGCTGGATGCGGAAAGCGCAGGAACGGTCGTTATGGCGATGCTTGGCGGAGGCCTATGTCCAGCAGTGGACGTCATACGGCTGAAATGATGATGATGATGATGAGAAGACATATTGGTAGATTTGGTGTTGTTAGAAGACACATTGGTAGATTTTTACAATCCTGTAGGGCAAATATTATTCTTCTTCTTCGTGTCAATGGTTCTAATGTAGATTACACTATATTCATGTAGTATTTGGCTACCTCTATGGCGTTGTTTGTGACTTTGTTCAAATCGTCTCTTGTGCAGGTAGTAGGGCACAAGGGATAAGTGAGCAAATGGGCCATAGACTGAATGGGGGCCCCGCAATCGCATTCAGTATTAGACAAGTCTCGCATTCCCCATTTGCACATATTCTTTCTGCAGTGACAGACTTGAGTCCGTAGTTGGTTAAGGGACTTCCAGACTGGCCATCGGAGATCGTGATCTGGGGGCAGGTGTTCTTGCGGTGCTACAAAATCAGGTGGTGGCCTTTCCTTCCACAGCGCTGTCCTCATTACGGCTGGATGGAGTTGTGAGGCCTGTGTGGAGCGCATAAAACTTTTGCGACTTTTCAGCCGGGCTCTTGGGAGTTGGTGTCCGAAGAGGAGGTGTCGGTAATCGGACAAATATTATGATAAAACTAGTTTAACCGGATAACGTCAAGTCCGCGCGAAGGAAAACCGATATGTAGGTACAGTCAGCGTCAAAAATATCGGGTAAGACGGTAAGACGGAACAGACTGTTCAAAATTATCTGAACAACTATGAAAATTTAACTTTATCTCAATGAGATAAAATTCTTGTAGAATGACAGTTCGCGTATATTTTGTTCATTCTGAAACACTCCTTGTATCGTTGAGGTATAATTAACATAATAAGTAATAGAATATCCAAAGATAAGTTCCGATATTTTTGAAACTGACTGTTACCTAGAACCAAATCTAACCTAACCCAAACTTAACCTTAGAACCTAAGGTTGTTGTTCTTGTATACGGAGTGGATATGATTATTATGCGTGTGAGGCATTGAGATTTAATGAACGTCTTTGACACGAGTGAGGCTACTGAAATAAATAAAAAATGTCCAAATTTATATAGAGACGATCAATGGTTGTCAATTACCATCTACTTGGAACCTAGTTCTAATAATAATGAAGTCCCAAACATCACACCACACTGTGAAACATAATGACACTCTGAGTGATGACTGTGATAGACTTGCGTGCATCGAGACAATTTTAATAATAAAAATGTACTGTAGATTAATTCTTGTCCCGTAAGTCATAACGGGCATCAGACAGCGCCCGGGAACATGAAATACTTACGTTGTCAAGGGTTTTAGAAATTATTCTATACGATTCTGTGTACCTTCTTGAAGGAGAAGAACTGGCTGCCCTTGGCGTAGATGTTGTCCTGGTACACCTCGTCCGCGAATACGAAAAGCTTTTTCTTCTGCGCGAACTTGATGATCGCCTCGATGTTCTCGCGCGTCAGCACCTGGGGACATGGGCAAGTTTACTTTATGCAAAGACATTAAAATATTTACTTGTGATACGGGACAAAGCGAACAAAATAGTAATCCAATACTTGCTACCAATTGGTAACACGTCGCTCAGTCTCTAGTGTAAGCGTGCATGTGAAGTCGAATTGTTGAAACTTGTTTGATTTGTTTAGATCCTGTGGTAATCTTTACTTGATGATTGTAACTTGTTTATAAATAAACATTTCTTTAAGATATTTGAATATTTTTTAAACGCAGTTTTATTCATACAACTTGTATCCAAATAGTAATAGTAGGTAATTACATTAATTAGTACCTTGAGAGTTTTTAGAAACAAACTAAGGCAATACCGTCGTTTGTTTCTAAAAACTCTCTTGACACACAAAAAAAACTAGACAATGCAATTACTAACGCGTCCATCATTTAAGAAATAGCTGATATCGCGTTGATGACGCTATGCCCTGCTGCAGAACCAGAGATAAATTATATCGGTACGTGATCGGAACCCGTTGCTACTAACTTGTGAATAACTATTTTTTTTATTTTTTAGGTACTAAACTACATTTTAGGTATTTACTTATGTATTCAATCTATTATTGGTATATTATTAGGCAGTATTTTATCGAGTATCACATAACGTTGTTTACAAATTATCTAATTACATATTATCTAATGATATTTTAGGCACTCACTTAGATTCATCGTAAAAATTTCTATACATAATCACACTCATAATCACACTCAAAATACACTCACAAATGATTTTCACAATTGTGTAGTTTGCTCGACATCCTACGTCACAACAGGGATCCAGCAGAATACCAGCGTCAGGTTTAATATCCTGTCAATATGCTGAGCTGGACACCCATTTATCACAATTTTGAGACACACATTCCGCATGACTTTTTCCTCGCTTTGTTACTTCTTCACTAAATCTTTTTCTTGTTCATGTATATCTTTTTTAACCGACTTCAAAAAAAGGAGGAGGTTATGTATTCCGCGGGTTTTTTTTTTTTTTTTTTTTTTTTTTTTTTTTTTTTTTTTTCATGTATGTACACCGATTACTCCGAGATTTGTGGGCCGATTTACGTGGTTGTTTTTTTATTTGGTAGAGAAAGTCCGCGCGGTGGTCCCATATAAATTTTATTGACTTAGGTTAAGTAGTTTTTTAACCAGCTTCAATAAATCAGTTTATACTAGCTTTACGTATCTAGATGATCTGCTCATTGGTTCCTCATTCTGAGAATTCTTGGCCGATATGCGTGTTTTTTTTTCACGATAGTGATTGGACGTTTGGAAAAACATGAGCGAGACCTTTGCCCAGCAGTGGGATAGCAAAGGTTAATAAAAATATATTCTCAAATTGGTTATATAAACATTTATGAATTCTACTAAAAAGTATTCCTCAACTAAAAAGTATGAAATAAAAACTTTTTAACAAAAAATAAAACCGACTTCAAAAACCTTAACTAAAAAGTAAAAAATAATCATTGTATGTATTTTAAAATCTTAACTTAAACAACATTTTGAAGGCGGCGCGTGATTTTCATGTACGTTCACATAAACTGTTTTTACTATAGATATTGCGCTGGACTGTAAATTACATGACGCAAAGGGTCAACCACGCGCCGCCTTAAAAATGTTGTTTAAGTTAAGATTTTAAAATACATACAATGATTATTTTTTACTTTTTAGTTAAGGTTTTTGAAGTCGGTTTTATTTTTTGTTAAAAAGTTTTTTTTTGTATGTGTCTCAGTTGTGTCAAATAAATATTTTTCTTTCTTTCTTTCTTTCTATATGTAAGTATATTGTTTTTGTTTTTATGTAATTTTATTTCAATTACATCGACTTTCAAAGCGCTACTCGTCCAAGTAGTAGCTGATAGCCCGTACTACCTACATCACAGTTGTATCCTGGCGCTCACCTGTCCGGTGGGGTTCCCGGGGTTGATTACGACGAGCGCACGCACGGCGTTCGTCTTGCTGCCGTCCTCAAAGGCACGCTCCAGCTCCGCCACGTCCAGTCCCCAGTTGCGTTCCTCGTCCAGGTAGTAACCGACCTGCCCCAGCCCGTACTCCGCCAGGGACGCAGAGTATAGCGGGTACTGCGGGATTGGGACCATTACGGCTGGAAAGGACGACATTGTTCGTTGTTGATAGTAGTTTAGCCAAATCATAATTCGTGATCATCACATTATTATAATAATTCGTGAACGCAATGTTCCGTGACTTTTGGCGTTCTGGGTTATTCGTGGCAATAAGCCGGAGTTTTCTGCGCTGCACCCCAAAAATCTGATCACTATGGCGCGTGCTTTATTCGAGCGGACCGCACAATCAACAAGACTTGAGACCACCGCTCCCAGGGCTTGCTACGGGCGGTAGCTAGACTATAGTCGTTAATCGAATGCCCTAGGAGGTACATATGCGGCTGGTTAACTTCAGCCTGGATTTTACGAAGGAAATTATCTGATTACTCTAGCCTTGCTTTTAATGTGTTTATGTGTTATATGTTTTACATTGCTTTCTTTTTACTTTTACTATACCGTTTCAAAAAAATACTTTAGCTTTATCAAGCTAATAATCTATCGATTGCTCTAGTTTATAGTTATCTGTTGTTGTAGTGGAAACTGTCCATACGGTCGGGTCTAGGATCTTTAGGACCCGTCGTACAAATAGAAACAAAAAGCTCTCTGACCACACTCTTGAGCTTATGGCGGAAAGACGCGAGATGATTCTGCAGTCCTCAGACGATGCGACTAAGTACCGGCAGCTCAATAGACAGATCTCAAAGTCCTTGAAAAGTGACCTACGCCAATTTAATACGGAACGTATTAAAGACGCGATAGAGAAGAACAAGGGCTCCAAAGTCTTCGCAAGAGACCTGTCTATTGGGCAGAGCCAGCTTGCAAAACTGAGGACCGACGATGGCAGAGTCGTATCTTCCAAGCCACAGCTATTGAAGGAGGTCGAGAAGTTCTATGGACAGTTATACACGTCCACCCAAACACCCGCTGTAAATCGGGCTCACGACCCAAGAGCTCGATTGACCCGACACTATACCGAAGATATCCCGGACGTCAGCCTGTACGAGATTAGGATGGCTCTGAAGCAGCTCAAAAACAACAAGGCACCGGGTGATGACGGAATTACGGCCGAACTCCTGAAGGCGGGTGGAAAACCGATCCTTAAGGCCCTTCAGAAGCTGTTTGATTCCGTCATTCTCGAGGGAAGAACGCCACAGGCATGGAGCAGAGGTGTGGTGGTACTCTTCTTCAAAAAGGGCGATAATGCTCTACTGAAGAATTATAGGCCCATCTCACTTCTGAGCCATGTCTACAAGCTGTTTTCGAGAGTCATTACGAACCCGTCTTTCGCGCAGGTTTGACGACTTCCAGCCTCCCGAACAAGCCGGTTTCCGAAAAGGCTTTAGCACCGTAGACCACATACATACGCTGCGGCAGGTTATACAGAAGACCGAAGAGTATAACTTGCCTCTTTGTTTAGCGTTCGTGGACTACGAGAAAGCCTTCGATTCGATGGAGACTTGGGCGGTACTACAGTCTCTTCAACGGTGCCAGATTGACTATCGGTACATCGAAGTGTTAAAGTCTTTGTATGAAAACGCCACTATGTCAGTCCGATTACAGGACCAAGCCTCGAAACCTATCCTTCTGCAGCGAGGTGTGAGACAGGGAGATGTGATCTCTCCGAAACTGTTCACTGCTGCATTGGAGGATGTCTTCAAGGTTCTGGACTGGAAGGGGCTAGGCATTAACATAAACGGCGAGTACATCACTCACCTTCGGTTTGCCGACGACATAATAGTCATGGCTAGACCATGGAGGACCTCGGTACAATGCTCGATGACCTCAGTAGAGCTTCTGATAGAGTGGGTCTTAAAATGAATATGGACAAGACAAAGGTTATGTTGAATTCCCATATAGCACCCATTCCCGTAAACATCGGAGAATCTACACTCGAAGTTGTTGATGATTATGTATACCTAGGACAAACTGTCCAGCTAGGTAAGTCCAACTTCGAGAAAGAGGTCAATCGTCGAATCCGACTCGGTTGGGCAGCGTTCGGGAAGCTACGCAATATCTTCTCGTCCAAAATACCGCAGTGTCTCAAGACGAAAGTCTTTGACCAGTGTGTGTTGCCAGTAATTACTTACGGTACTGAAACGTGGTCGCTCACAATGGGCCTGATAAGAAGGCTCAAAGTCACTCAAAGGGCAATGGAGAGGGCTATGCTCGGAGTGTCCCTGCGTGATCGAATCAGAAATGAGGAGATTCGCAGGAGAACGAAAGTAACCGACATAGCCCGAAGAATTGCCAAACTTAAGTGGCAGTGGGCGGGGCACATTGCTCGCAGAACGGATGGCCGATGGGGCAGTAAAGTTCTGGAGTGGCGACCGCGTACTGGAAGGCGCAGCGTGGGTAGGCCCCCCACAAGGTGGACCGACGACCTGGTGAAGGTCGCGGGAATCCGCTGGATGCGGAAGGCACAGGACCGGTCCTTGTGGCGATGCTTGGGGAAGGCCTATGTCCAGCAGTGGACGTCTTTCGGCTGAAATGATGATGATGATGATGTTGTTGTAGTACGGTCGACCGCACTTCAGTGGTAACAGTTTGACATTGACAGCGCCTTTATTTCGTAAGCAGTAAGGGCGGTTTTCTAATACAAGTGTTACCACTGTCATGAAAGAAGAAAGAAAGAAAGAACAACATGAGATGTATATTCGACGATAAAAGAAAATACAAATTTCTCTGTCACTCATTCCTCTGGCCTCAAAGTTAAATTTCTAGTTCAAAACACAATGCGACATTCAGAAATGAAAACCAAAGCATGTCACATATTCCTCAACTTCGACTCGAAGCTTATCGCCAAGATCGATCACTAATTGACTTCAAATAAGCTCACCTGAATTCTTGCCGTTGACTTTATTGCAGAACAGCTGCAAGCAGTTCTTGATGCCAGTGGAGGCTCCTCCGACGAGGCAGATGTTCTCCCAGACGGCCTTGTGGCCGTCGCGACACTCGATGTACTCGGCCACGTGCCGCCGGATCAACTCGATACCGTGGGACTGCGTGTAGGCACCCATTGAGTTGCCGCTGGAACATCACGCCAAGGCTTAAACCCACTACATATTGAACCCAGCCCACACACAGTAAGCCGCGTGGATGATTTTGTAAACCGTGCAAAGTAATGCCGTGCCGTATCGCATATTGTTCCCATGGAAAGGTTTTCAGTGTCAGGAAGCGTTTGCGAATAAAACACGTATACAAACAAGAAATCCGGTCGTGTGCTGAGCTGGGCTAGGTTTATGGGTTCAAAATGAGACGGGCCTTAACTAGAAGTGGGCGTTTAAACAAAAAGCGCTTAAAAAAGTCTAATAAAAAAAAAAGCGTATAAGCACGCTTTGTGATTAAAGCAGATTTCGTTTAGACTTTTTCGTAAACGATTGAAATGTAACCTTATTTCTATGAACATAAGACTCAATTTCAAAGTTGACTGGTGGTGGTTTGAAACCGGCAGAATTAAATTTTATTCGTTTACGTAAAATTTGTTTAGAGAAAGCACTTTTTTATTTTGTACATTTTAAACGTTTTTGACCTTGATTGATTTGCTTTTGCTTTGGCGCTTAGTTTATTTTTCATCGTCAACGAGTGAATGCGTTTTTGAATGTTCTTCTTGGTAATCACGCGACGATTGTAGTTTATTTGTATAGTTTTTAGTGAACTTTGTAAATAGTTTAAATGTAAATAGAATAGTGTAATGTAGACAGATAAAAGTCAATTTTTTTAGAAGTGAAAAACGAAAAGCGGCAAAAGCGTAAAAAAATTCGTTGGCAGAAAAAAGCACAACGTTTAAACACGCTTACGATTTTAAGTCGTTTTTCCCAACTTTAGCCTTAACCTTTTCGTTTCTAGTTTATTTATTATAATAAAAAAAATTGAAATACTACACTTATTTCTACATACCAGAAAATAGAGGATTTCAGAGTGTAAACAGTAAGTCTGTTGTAAGTTCATAACTTGATGGTAAGTTGGTAACTCACCCACACCCACACAATACCGCCTGAGCCCTCTCCTTCACGTCGGGTGGGTAGTTGCCTTTCTCGAGCAAAGAAGGATCAACCACACATGCCAGCACCTAAAAAAGTCAAAAAGTCAAAGTCAATTATATCAGCGCATCATGACAGCCTTTGCTGTAGGTACAAATGCCTTGTAGGTTATCATTTTGACAAGAGTTTCAAACTTTCATCCTGCTTTCCTGCTTATTATTATAAATTTGAAAGTTTGTGCTGTGAAAGTTTGTGAAGATGTTAGGGTGTTTGTTTCTCAATCACTTTGAAACGGCTGAGCGGATTTGGACGAAATTTGGCACACAGATAGAAGATAACCTGGTTTAAGATGTAGGCTAGTTATATTTTTTACCTCGGCAAAATAATCAGTTCCCAAAGAAAGGGGGCGATAAGTGTTTCTGTGATATGCCTGTAGGGACCCTGCAGACGCATGGGTTTACAAGGCGCTCAATTGTGTTAGCGCGGCGCAGCAGTCGTCATCCTGCGGGATGACAATCCAATCCAATCCGTTAGGTTGTTGTATTATATTGTAAGTTATGTTATCTGGTACCACAAGTAAAATTGTATATATCTCACTCGACCGAATTATACGCAAGCAGCAGGCAAAGTCTAGTAAAAAAATCTGCTACAATTTAAATTTTCTTTAAAAATATGTGACTTGTTTTAAATTTTCTACAAATTATGTAGAGCGTCAAAGGGTGCGTAGAATAATTAATGTAATATATTAAATTTACGAATGCGCATCGCAATTCATTTGCAATCATCTAGTTTTGCTTTTAATTTATGTGACTTCTGCATGTTTTAAATGTTCTTAAAAATTATATAGAGCGTCGAAAGGCGTTTAGAATAATATTTTAAATTTATGAACGAGCAGCGCAATTTATTTGCAATAATCTAGTGAAAAGGCAGGTACCCCTATTTACACGTAATATGTACGATACGATACAATATATTCTATTAAAATAGCTTTGATAATGATGCAGGAGCTCTCGTTCTCTCAATGAACATCAAGAAAACTGTACATTGTTAGACAAACGGGTGTTTGTCTTGTAATAATAACATATTTCAACAGACTGTCAGAACATTCGGAGCAATGAACATTGAAATCAACATGAAAATCAGCCAGCGAGTTACATAATTCAGCAGCCGGTTGATGAGAGCAATGCCTCATCTTCTACCAGCGAGCCGCTCAATAGAAAAAGCTGTATGTGATAGTCATACCTGTCTGATAAAGGTGATGGGCTTCTGTCCCATAGCGTGGGCGTCTCCGATGTTAGCCTTGATCACCCTCTTGAAAGGCTTTTGGGCTCCCTGGGAACAAACATAACAGGATTTGTAACTAAGGACTTCGAACACAAAGACCAATTTGCGAAAAGAGATGAGAACTGTATAGATCTCAGATGTGCAAGTTTTGATGAAAATATCATGAGGAAACCCGAAGGAAAACCTTCACGAACAATCAAATTCTGCTCCGCACATGAATCAGAAATGTCAGAGGTGTGGGCCGGGTTCGAACATAGACTCACTAAAACATAATTAAGTATTAGTAAAATTTCGTTCGTGTTTCGGAGTGACCGTCATAGCTTGTAGAACCAGTAAGCTGCAGTGGCAGTGGGCTGGCCATGTCTGTCGAAGGACCGATGACCGCTGGAGCAGACGAGTCCTTGAGTGGAGACCGCGAATCGGCAAACGCAGCGTAGGGCGCCCAACGGCGGACGGCAAATTGCGACCATTGTAGGTGTGACCTGGACACGGCACAACATACGCTCGAGGAGTGCCCTGCGTGGGGTTCCGATTGGCAGGACCTGGTCAACCGGATCGGGCAGGATCTTTCTCTGCCAGCAGTAGTGTCGGCTATGCTGGCAGATCCAACGACTTGGAGGGCCGTGGCTTCCTTCTTCTGACGATTCTGGGGAGGATAGCAGTACGTGGTGGTCGCATTAATCGATTTAAGCTCTTTTAAGCAATAGTTTCAAGCTCACTGGGAAGTTAGTTAAAATCGATTGCAATTTTTTTACCGAACAGGCTAACAGAGAGACGGGAAAGAAAGCGAGAAAGCGAGAAAATTTGTGGAATGCTTTCCAATGACCGTCCCTGCCCCACTAATACTGGTAAATATGTGATTATAACGAGTTCGGAAGTACTTAGGTCGAGGTTCAGGGGGAGGCAATTGCCCCCATATGGATCCGTGAGTAGTATTGTATTACTGTATAGTACAACTCAACAATTACTCGTAGAAATTTCGAAATCTTTAGCAAGCTTAGGCTACTTAGTCGCTAGGGCAGGCTCAAAATTTTCCCCTGGCTACGGCCTTGATTGACATCCATGAGTACTCATACCACCACAGAATCCAATTTTGTTAGGTAATGTACTAAATGTAGGGTTTAATTATAGCTTTTAAGTTAAAATCAAAAAGTACCTATAAGTAAAAATAAATTCAAAAAGTAATGTTGAAATTTTTAACACTACCTTTTGAATTTAAACAATAGCAACTGTCTCGGTGTATTTTGTAGGGAATCGTGGCTCAACTGGTGGAGTTCAGATGGTGTTGAGTTGAATTAATAGCATTACGGTATTACCCTAACCATAACCAGCTCATGATTGCCCCACTGCTCGGCATGAGCCTCTTCTTAGAATGAGAAGAATTCAGGAGTCAGTCCACCATACAAAACCAAGACCTTCACAGAGCATTCTCAAGTGTGCAGATTTCCTCACGATGTTTCCTTCGCCGTTAAAGAATCCGAAAAGCCGGAAATTACAGTATTAGTACTATAGTATTATATTATCTGTGAGTATTAGTGTGCCATGTTTTGTGAGTTTTATTAGGTAGGTACTTAAATAAATACCTACCTTCTCAAGCTCCTTTTCAATTTCGCCGGCACGAATAACAAGAGGTCCACGGACGGCATATTCCAACTTGACAATGTTGGGGTTAATGTTTTCCATGGTGATAGCTTTGCCTCCTCCTGCTTCTCCTTTACTACCTCCGGATCCAGGTCTTTTACATGCTATACTACGGATTAGTGGCCTGCTTATCCGCGACTGTGTTCTTACAATATCGTGATGCTCCGAAAACGTACTTGAGCCGAGAAGAATCCGACGATATACTTGATTCATTTCCGATCTGAAAATACTAAACGTTCATTTAAAAAAATATTTAGACATCCAAATATATAATATGCTGGCCCGCAGGTTCGCACGATGTACAAAAGATGTTAAAATTACACTTTTTAGGGCATACTGCCAGTCTATGTACACGTGCGCACTGTGGGTCTGCTATACACAGAGCTCGTACAATGCTCTGCGTGTCCAATATAACAACGCATTCAGGATAATGTTGGGGCTACCGCGCTACTGCAGTGCGTCGGGCATGTTCGCGGAAGCACGTGTGCCAGATTTTTACGCACTTATGCGAACGCGAATAGCGTCTTTGATGCGGCGGGTGCGCGCTAGCTCCAACAGCCTTGTTGCGCTTGTGGCAGGTAAAATGAACAGCCCTATAATGTGGCATTGGATGACGACTTACCGAGCGTCATCTGACTATGTACAGTAGTAGTAAATATAATATTATATGTTTTGTGTATGTTAAGAGTAAAATGTTTGTGTTATGTGTGAGTGTATGGTATATATATTTTTCTAGTATATTTTTAAATATGTGTATGGTAGTTTTTGTGTAATTTGTATTATGATCTGTTGTGTTTTCTATGTTAGTGTGTTTTATGTAATAATTCTATGGGCTATTTATTGTCTGAAAATAAAGATTATATTATTATTATCAAAATTTCCTTTATTCATAAAATAACATATAAATTTACATTTTTAAATATTTTTGTATAAAAAGGAAAAAACATTTAAAAATATAAAAAAATAGTAAGCCACCGGCATCGGGAACAAGGTCCAAGCTACCGGCGGTCAGGGCCCCAGAGAAAGGAACCTCCTCACAATACGTGCCGTGTCGAGGAGAACCGCCTTCTGAATCTGGCCCTTGACCCAGCCACCTAACGAAAGCCTCTGAAGGTGATGGTCGAGGCTCTTGGCTATTAAGCCATTGGCTGAAACAACTATCGGCACAATGATTGCTGAATCCACGTCCCACATGTCGACAACCTCGTGTGCCAAGTCCAGATATCTCATTTGCTTATCTGTCTCAGCTTTCACGAGATTCCCGTCATGCGGGACGGCGATATCAATAATCATTGTGCGGCGCTCTAATCGATCTATCACCACTATATCAGGCTTATTATTATTAAATAAAGATAATACTAACATTTCCTCGCAACTGAACGTTTTTATGAACTACCTACTTAGTTGTATAAAATATTAGATTTTCAATTTAAATATCAATTAAAAAGTACTCTGTGTTTAAATAAATATATTGCAGAATGTTTGTTCTTGTCAATTCTGACGTGAAGATTCAAACGTTTGAGTCAAAGATAATATAATCACTACGTTTTAGTTTGAGTTGAGTAGGTAATTGTTCTGAAGAGGTTCTGAGCGTTCGTTCCTTTCTCAAAGGTTTGGCCCTTTGACTGTGGAAACCGTTTGGCCTCATTTGGCCCAGCAACGGCACTCCTCATTCCAGTTAGTGATACTGGGGGATTTTAATTCCCATCATTAGGAGTGGCTGTTCCCATACCAGATCACAAACCATGATAGGAGTGAGACACGAAAGCTAGCTCTAACGTTAAATCTCACTCAGCTGGTCTAGGGAGCAACGAGGGCGCCACATGTTGTAACGCAAACTGCCGATTGCTTGGATATTCTGCTGACAACTGAACCAGACCGGTATTCTGTGTCAGTATCACCGCCTTTAAGTAGCACTGGCATTTTTCTGGTGACATTTGTATCCATCAACTCTCCGCCCGACCTCAGCTCTAGAGGCACCTAGCGAGTGTGGCGGTACAAAGCAGCAAATTGAGATGAGATGCGGTCAGTTTTTGCGTCCAATTCTTGGCTTGACTTGCTTTTCTTCTACAGTTTGTGCAAATGCTGTGACGGACATGTTACGTCAGGAGATGGAAGTATTACATTATGTTCTCCAATGTAGCAAAGTCTGGCGAAGCTCATCCATAGTTTGGAGTCAAGTGTAGAAGGACTGAGGTGCAGAAACACTCGGCATACTTGGAGTAGGTCAATGCTCGCAACCGCAAAACTAAGGACCTAGGCGAAAAGAAGAGATCGTTCAACAAGGCTGCCAAGTCTTGTCAAAAGGCTTACCGCAAAGCTCGATTTGACCATCATTGTTTTTGCTGCATAAAAACGATCTTCTAAAGCCCCAACCTTTGGGTACGCAGACGACCACAGCAGCACCGTTGTAGTAACTTTCCGTGATCCGGATCCACTTTTCTGTTCTGAAGAGTCGAACATTCATCTAACTCACAGAAACCGAACTTCAATCGATTATTCATTGCAGATCTTGTAAACATCAACATTTTTTTCTTATGTATTTCTTAGTATAAGTATGTATTAACAAAAAAAAAAAAAAGTATATAAGTATTAGGTATAGCCATTGTCTAGTACCCATAGCTCAAGCTCTGCTTAGTTTGGGACTAGATGGTGATGTGTAAAAATGTCCCAAAAATATTTATTTATTTATTAGCTTTTACCCGCGGCTTCGCTCGCGTTAAATTCTGCTAACCCACGTGACGGATCCTGTTAATTCAGTCCAGTCCAGTTCCATCCATCCATCCTTTAATTCGGACCGTCCAGTCCAGTCCAGTCCAGTCACTATCCCACTATCTCACTATCACACTATCCCACTATGCCACTATGCCACTATCTCACTATCTCACTATCACACTATCCCACTATCCCACTTTCTCACTATCTCGTTCCATGTCCAGTCCCGTCCCATGACCCATCGCGTACCATGTCCCGTCCTGTCCCATGTCCAATGTCCCGTCTCATGTCCCATGTCCCGTCCCGGCCCATGTCCCTTCCAATGTCCCGTCCCGTCCCATGTCCCGTCCCCCATGTCACATGTCGCGTCCCGTCCCATGTCCCGTACCCCATGTCACATTGCCCGTCCCGTCCCATGTCCCGTCCGTCCCATGTCCCGCCCCATGTTAACAATTGTTCAGCAAATGAAATTTGGTGACACAACGACTGCAGCGCCACCTACCGGATCCATTTGTTAATTCAAACCTTGCAGGGACCCGGACTCGAATGTACCTACACAAAAAATATAATTAAAATCGTCCCTGCCGTTTAGGAGATCAGTGACATACCGACAGCAGCGCCACCTACCGGGTCCAAAACTCTTATTTAATACGTTCTTTAAATTAGAGGGGACCCGAGTTTACCATACCGAACGGGCCGAACATCAAATGTTTGACAGGTAGGAACAGTTTGTATGGGAAAATAAAATTGTTTTTTTTTCCTATGTTCCTCGCAAATTTTCCACAATCTCTAACCTTTTAAACCTTCCCTGGACTTCCACAAATATTTTAAAACCAAAATTAGCCAAATCGGTCCAGCTGTTCTCGAGTTTTAGCGAGCCTAACGAACAGCAATTGATTTTTATATATATAGATTTATTTTATTTATTTACTAGCTTTTGCCCGCGACTTCGTCCGCGTAGAAGTCGAAAATGGTTCTAATAGGATTTTTTGTTGGTTTTTTCCGTTATTCATTTTGCTATAACATATCAATTATTATGTTCAAATACTTATAAAATATAACAATCTTTATTATAGTGTAGGAATTTAATGGTTAAATAAACATGAAAATAAAATAAAATTCGTTATATTTTGTGAACACGAAGCTCGGCCTTTGATTTGGTGAAAGTTACACGGGGGTATCATCTTTTTACAACGACATCGAAATACTACACACCTACCGTAGTATTTCTTTGTAAATAATATTTTTTGTATTTCCTTCGGGAGCTAGAATACCAGGCTACTCTGTGCGCTTACTCTGGAGCATGCCACATACAACTGGCCGTGAGAGAAGCAGCTTTCCCTCAAGTCTATTCCCGCTACCTTAAGAGTTTGACCTTGAGCTTTGTTTATAGTTATTGAGAAGCAGACTTTGATGGGAAACTGCACTCTCTTGAATTCGAAGGGGTAATTCGATGGTGTTAGGGGAATCTCTAGGAATAAAATTGCCAAAAACAATACACACTCAATTAAACTTCTAAGACAAACTAAAAGAAAACTATAAGTATTATTATACACGACAAATCAAACGCAGATATTTCCAATTTTAAAGAGTATTTGCTTACCCCGGCTCCACACGTTAGTCCGAACGTTGGCGCCACCGCTATTCGCCTACGTGTGGATCGGGAAAATGTAGTTGGCCCGAACGTTGGGGCGAGCATTGGCAGTTACCTCGGTTCCACACGTTGACCCGAACGGAACGTTGGGGCGAGTATTAGCAGTTAGCCGTCGCGTGTCGGTTTTATCAAAGGAATTATGCGCCAACGTTGGCGAAGCGCCCACACGTTGGCGGTTTGCTCAGTCATGCCGCAGCACTCATGCAGTAAGGTTCATCGACTGAGCTTGTTCCTACGGTCACCGCGTCTTAAAAATGTCATCCGTGTGGATGCACGCAATAGTTATAGAATTTTATTCAAAAAATATTCATGTTTATTAACAAATAATAATGATATTCTCTTGTTTGTCAAAACATTGTTCAAAGACGACGTCCACTGTTTACCTATTGTGTTATTTTAATTGACAGTTCAGCTCTTATGCACTCAAAGTGCGCAGTGTAACATCTATTTCAGACGTCATTACATTGGCTCTGACGGAACTAAAATAACATTATCTCCAACGTGTGGACGCTAGGCATAATTACGGGCCAACGCTCGCACAACGTTGGGGCCAACGTGTGGAGCCCGCCGCCGTCGCGTGTCGGTTTTATCAAAGGAATTATGAGCCAACGTTGGCGATGCGCCCACACGTTGGCGGTTTGCTCAGTCTTGAGTTCTTGACGCAGCACTCATGCAGTAAGGTGAATCGAATGAGCTTGTTCCTACGGTCACCGCGTCTTGAAACTGTCATCAACGCAATAGTTATATAATTTCTATAAAAATCTTTATGTTTATTAACAAATAATAATCATATTCTTTTGTTAGTCAAAACATTTTTCAAAAACGACGTCCATTGTTTAACTATAGTGTTATTTTAATTGACAGTTCAGCTCTGCACTCACAAGCACTCAATAATATTAAAGTCTCCAGCGCAACATCTATTTCGGCCGACTTTACATTGGCTCTGACGGAACTGAACTACCATTATCTCCAACGTGTGGACGCTAGGCATAATTACGGGCCAACGTGTGGAGCCCGCTTTATGTTTTTTAGTGAGTTCAAAACTTTTTGTATAAAATCTGATTGAGTTTTCAAACATGTGTCAAAATAAAATATAATTTAAATCAAAAGCACTAAGAAGTATTGATATCAACTTCGAAACAAATCACCGCCAAAATAACTTTTTACCCCTTTTTAACCCCGTTAGGGGATGAATTTCAATAAAATACGAAGCACGTCTTCGTATTTTGTTTTCGTTACGAAAGTAACCGACATAGCCCGAAGAATTGCCAAACTTAAGTGGCAGTGGGCGGGGCACATTGCTCGCAGAACGGATGGCCGATGGGGCAGTAAAGTTCTGGAGTGGCGACCGCGTACTGGAAGGCGCAGCGTGGGTAGGCCCCCCACAAGGTGGACCGACGACCTGGTGAAGGTCGCGGGAATCCGCTGGATGCGGAAGGCACAGGACCGGTCGTTGTGGCGAGGTTTGGGGGAGGCCTATGTCCAGCAGTGGACGTCTTTCGGCTGAAATGATGATGATGATGACGTCTTCCATCAAGTCTGTTAAAAAAGGTTTATGCAAAATTTGAAGTAGATTGGACGAAGGAATCACGTTGTCCCATACAAACTTTGCCTCCCTTTTTCACCCCCTTAGGGATAGAATTTCCGAAAATTCTTTCTTATCGGATGCGTACGTCATACAAAGAACACACCCTCCAAGTTTCAGGTCTCTACGATCAGCGGTTTAGGCTGTGCGTTGATCCGTCAGTCAGTCATTCAGGACAAAGCCTTTTATATGTATAGATTTATCAACCAGCATGACGTAAAACCTGTAATATGGTTCAGGTAGATGATCGCATTTATCTCATTCATTATCATTATCTCATACTAAGAAGAGGCTCGTGCCCAGCAGTGGGACAGTAATGGGCTGATTATTATCATTAGTCTTGAAAATGTTTACTGTAATAAAACATGAAGAAGCTGTGAGTAGTAGGGATTCGCCGATACTGGATCAAGTCTGGGGGCCGACGCTGCCGACTAGTCTCACATGGCACATATGACCGCGAAATGATTAAGTTAGTCTTATAAAACCGCGAATTAATTTGATTACACGTATCAAACCGCGAATTAATTTGATATCAAACCGCGAATTACTTTATCGATCCGCGAATAAATTTGATATCAAAACGCGAATTAATCAGACTACACGTATCAAACCGCGAATTATGTTGATTGATCGATCTGATCGCGGGTTTGGTCTTTGCTGGTAGTAGTAGGGATTCGCCGATACTGGATCAAGTCTGGGGGCCGACGCTGCCGACTAGTCTCACATGGCACATATGACCGCGAAATGATTAAGTTAGTCTTATAAAACCGCGAATTAATTTGATTACACGTATCAAACCGCGAATTAATTTGATATCAAACCGCGAATTACTTTATCGATCCGCGAATAAATTTGATATCAAAACGCGAATTAATCAGACTACACGTATCAAACCGCGAATTATGTTGATTGATCGATCTGATCGCGGGTTTGGTCTTTGCTGGTAGTAGTAGGGATTCGCCGATACTGGATCAAGTCTGGGGGCCGACGCTGCCGACTAGTCTCACATGGCACATATGACCGCGAAATGATTAAGTTAGTCTTATAAAACCGCGAATTAATTTGATTACACGTATCAACCCGCGAATTACTTTATCGATCCGCGAATAAAATTGATATCAAAACGCGAATTAATCAGACTACACGTATCAAACCGCGAATTATGTTGATTGATCGATCTGATCGCGGGTTTGGTCTTTGCTGGTAGTAGTAGGGATTCGCCGATACTGGATCAAGTCTGGGGGCCGACGCTGCCGACTAGTCTCACATGGCACATATGACCGCGAAATGATTAAGTTAGTCTTATAAAACCGCGAATTAATTTGATTACACGTATCAAACCGCGAATTAATTTGATATCAAACCGCGAATTACTTTATCGATCCGCGAATAAATTTGATATCAAAACGCGAATTAATCAGACTACACGTATCAAACCGCGAATTATGTTGATTGATCGATCTGATCGCGGGTTTGGTCTTTGCTGGTAGTAGTAGGGATTCGCCGATACTGGATCAAGTCTGGGGGCCGACGCTGCCGACTAGTCTCACATGGCACATACGACCGCGAAATGATTAAGTTAGTCTTATAAAACCGCGAATTAATTTGATTACACGTATCAAACCGCGAATTACTTTATCGATCCGCGAATAAATTTGATATCAAAACGCGAATTAATCAGACTACACGTATCAAACCGCGAATTATGTAGATTGATCGATCTGATCGCGGGTTTGGTCTTTGCTGGTAGTAGTAGGGATTCGACGATACTGGATAAAGTTACTCTTGTCAAAGATTCACCGGCTAAGATAATGCCATAATCAGGTACTTCTTTTTTTGTTTTGGGGGCATTGTTAAGCGTTTATGAGTTGTATTTTTATTAATTCTATTGTAAGGATTTGCCTTATTCTTCTCAGAAACTGGCTATTGTGTTTTATTTTAATTACCTTTTGAAGCATTTTTTAATCCAATAGAGAGTTGTTCTAACGATCCGAGTAAATCATCAACTACTAATATTCAAAAACATGAAATGTATAGTTTTGGGTATTGTATAAAGCGTTCATATGACGACATATTATCAAAATGAGATATATAGTGCCCAAAAATTGTGTACAAGTATTCATGAAACATTTATGTAAAGACCTAAAAACAATATGTGAAAAAATTGCTTCAATCATGTCCTGTTTCATTAAAAAACGAAGATAAAAATATTATTTCAAACAAAAAAATCTGTCGTATTTGTGAAACTTAATTAACAGATGAACATTTTTATGATTTCGATTGGCATACTTGTATATTTAGAGGTGTTGCACATGAAATATGTAATTCTAAGTTTAGAACACCCCGTCATATTCCTGTTTTTTTTTTTTACGTAACTTAAGTTATTACGACGCTCATTTTATTGTTCACGGATTAAATTTTGATAACGGTGAAGTTGAAATTATTCTTCAAAATAAATAAAAATACATATCATTTTATAAAAAGTTAAAAATAAATAATCAACAAGTTAGCTAAAGGTTCGTAGACTCTTTAAATTTTTTATCATGTAGTTTAGATCAGTTGGCTAAAATTCTATAAAAGTGTTTTTATTTTTATATTATCAGACTCTAAGAAAATGTAATGGACATTATTCTTAGTTAATAAACATACACGTAACATAGAAAAATAATATAAATTTTGATGACAGTGATGTTGAAATTATTCTTCAAACTAAAGAAAAATAAATTTCCTTTTCTAAAAAGTTAAAAATAAATAATCAACAAGTTAGCTTATGATTCGTAGATTCCTTAATTTTTTTTATCATTTAGTTTTTTTATCAATTGGTTAAAAATTAAAATTCTGTAAAAGTGTTTTTAATTTTATATTATCAGACTCTAAGAAAATGTAATGGATATTATTCTTAGTTAATAAACATACACGTAACATAGAAAAATTATATAAAATTTTGATGACAGTGATGTTGAAATTATTCTTCAAACTAAATAAAAATACATATCATTTTATAAAAAGTTAAAAATAAATAATCAACAAGTTAGCTAAAGGTTCGTAGACCCTTAAATTTTTTTATCATGTAGTTTAGATCAGTTGGCTAAAATTCTATAAAAGTGTTTTTATTTTTATATTATCAGACTCTAAGAAAATGTAATGGACATTATTCTTAGTTAATAAACATACACGTAACATAGAAAAATAATTTAAATTTTGATGACAGTGATGTTGAAATTATTCTTCAAACTAAAGAAAAATAAATTTCCTTTTCTAAAAAGTTAAAAATAAATAATCAACAAGTTAGCTTATGATTCGTAGATTCCTTAATTTTTTTTATCATTTAGTTTTTTTTATCAATTGGTTAAAAATTAAAATTCTGTAAAAGTGTTTTTAATTTTATATTATCAGACTCTAAGAAAATGTAATGGACATTATTCTTAGTTAATAAACATATTCCTTAATTATTTTTATCATTTAGTTTTTTTATGAATTGGTTAAAAATTCTGTAAAAGTGTTTTTAATTTTATATTATCAGACTCTAAGAAAATGTAATGGACATTATTCTTAGTTAATAAACATACAGGTAACATAGAAAAATAATATAAATTTTGATGACAGTGATTTTGAAATTATTCTTCAAACTAAAGAAAAATAAATTTCCTTTTATAAAAAGTTAAAAATAAATAATCAATAAGTTAGCTTATGATTCGTAGATTCTTTAATTTTTTTATCAGTTAGTTTTTTTATCAAATTGGTTAAAATTCTGTAAAAGTGTTTTTAATTTTATATTATCAGACTCTAAGAAAATGTAATGGACATTATTCTTAGTTAATAAACATACACGTAACGTAGAAAAATAATATAAATTTTGATGACAGTGATTTTGAAATTATTCTTCAAACTAAAGAAAAATAAATTTCCTTTTATAAAAAGTTAAAAATAAATAATCAATAAGTTAGCTTATGATTCGTAGATTCTTTAATTTTTTTATCAGTTAGTTTTTTTATCAAATTGGTTAAAATTCTGTAAAAGTGTTTTTAATTTTATATTATCAGACTCTAAGAAAATGTAATGGACATTATTCTTAGTTAATAAACATACACGTAACGTAGAAAAATAAGTTAGATGAAAATTATTTTGTAGGCTAGATTGTAATGCATTATTAGAATAGTGTTTTTTTTATAATAAGGAAAAAAAATTGTTTAGATCAGTTTGCTAAAAATCTTCATGACGATCAATTTGGAGAATTAAAAAGAAACTTCCCTAATAATCAAGATGTAATTGCTTAAAACTAACGTCACTACGTAACCAAGTCCATTTTATAGCTCACTTACAGATTCTCATATTCATATTAATTTATTTGTAAAGTCAATTTACACGTCATTAGTTTTATAAATCGTTACATATTATCATAGAATAGAATCTTATTAAGTAGGTGTTAAGGTAAAAATATAAAATTGTACAAAAATAAAATAAAGTTACAATAGAAAATACATGTCTAAAGAGTCAAATTCAAATGTCACAAAATAATAAAAAGTCAAAAAACTAAGCATGTCACAACTTTAAATTTAAATGATATTAATTACATTCAAAAACAGATGTCATAATTAAAATAATTAAATAATATTAACAAACATATCCAAACGATGATTACAATCATGCAAATGATATTTGACAACACTTTCATTGTCGTTAGTATGTTTGATTATTCGGACTTATATTTGAAAACGGATGTTTTACTTTTACTCGTGTATTTTTTAGAAGTTTGTTTGGAGTACCCTGATGTCCATGATTTACATTCGAACTATCCTTTATGTCCAGACAATATTTGTTTACTAAAGAAACTAAGTTCGTTAGATAAATTCATTACAGAAATCTAAAACAATGTATTGAAATGAGGATAAAGTTAGTTAAAATTCATAGAGTTTTAAGATTTAAACAGAGCCCTTGGTTAAAAAGATATATAGATTCAAATTTAAATTTCAGAACATTAGCTAAATCAGATTTTGAAAAAGACTTTTACAAGTTAATGAACAATTCTGTCTTTGGTAAGACGATGGAAAATATTTTGATAAAATGGTAAATGTAAAATTGGTAACTCACTGGGAAAACCACGGTAAAATTTTCGGTGCTCAAGATTTAATTGCGAAACCGAGTTCCATAGTTTACCAATATTTTCAGAAAATTTAGTTGCGGTTCAAACGCGGAAAACCAAATTAACACATAACAACCCAATTCTTTTAGGATTTTAGATATTTCAAAAACTTTTATGTATGATTTTTATACATTTTTATAACTACATGTGTAAAAAATTTAACAACAAAATTATGTTATTATATACAAATACTGATAGTTTGATATTATCAAATTTTTACAAATGATTTTTATGATGATATAAAACCAGACCTCGATGTCCCTACATACTTTGATACATCAGACTATGACTCAAATATTGTTTTCGGATACCCAAAAAGAAATAAAAAGAAATTAGGTTATTTTAAAGACGAAAATAATAGAAAAAAAAAATGTAGGGTATAAGATAAAAACTTTATGCTTTTGATGTTGAGGATAAATTCATAGCAAAAGCGAAAGGTGTAAGCAAAAGTATTACCAAAAAGATAAATATGGTGAAGTCATGTCTATTTAATAAAAAATTTCAATATTGTAGTATGCTTACATTTACATTGCATTATATGATCAAGATATTTTGTTAAGTTTCTGAGTAAAAATTGTATGTTTTTAATTTCGATGACGGAAAGTTAAAAATAAATAATCAATAAGTTGAACTCGAGGAAGAATTGAGCAAGTTACGATAGGATATCATAGTCTGCTGCCCGACTAGTAGCTGGCGTAGCTTGGCGTGGCTGGCACAGTTGGCGTAGGTGGCGCGGCTGACGTAGCTGACACAGCTGGCGTAGCTGGCCCAGCTGGCGTAGTTGGCGCAGGTAGCGTAGCGTCGAGGGTGGTTGTGTGAATACTCACGGGTTCCTACGCCCCCGGCTAAGGTAGTTGAAGGAACACCGTGGTGGTTTTAGTCGGTAAGAGTCCGACACTGGCTCCACCTACCCCGGGCGGAGTGCGTTCATGAGGATTTCCCCACGGCAAAAAAAGGGTTATCTGAAGTCCGAAGACAGCGGGAGGGCGATCAACTTTCCCAGTGCGGTGTCGGGTTCATCGTCCACAAGTCTCTGGTGAACAACGTAGTGAAGATAGAGAGTGTGCGTCGACTAGGGTGGCGTACCTTATACTCAGATTAAGCAAAAGGTATTCGTTGAAGGTCGTACAGGTATACGCCCCGACCTTGACACATCCCTGAAGATATCCTCCAATGCAGCAGTGAACAGTTTCGGAGAAATCACATCTCTCTGTCTCACGCCTCGCTGCAGAAGGATAGGTTTCGAGGCTTGGTCCTATAATCGGACTGACATAGTGGCTTTTTCAAACAAACACTTTAACACTTCGATATATCGATAGTCAATCTGGCACCGTTGAAGAGACTGTTGTACAGCCCAAGTCTCGATCGAATGGAAGGCTTTCTCGTAGTCCACAAACGCTAAACAAAGAGGCAAGTTATATCAAAAAACTTCTGAAGGGCCTTAAGGATCGGTTTTCCACCAACCTTCAGGAGTTCGGCCGTAATTCCGTCATCACCCGGCGCCTTGTTTTTGAGCGGCTTCAGAGCTATCCTAATCTCGTACAGGCTGATGTCTGGAATATATTTGGTATAGTGTCGGGTCACTCGAGCTCTTTGGTTGTTCGCCCGATTTGCAGCGGGTTTCCGCGTGGACGTTTATAACTGTCCATTCTCGACCTCTTTCAAGAGCTCTGGCTTGGAGGATACGACTCTGCCATCGTCGTTCCTCAGTTTTGCAACCTGGGTCTGTCCAATAGACAGGTCCCTTGTGAAGACTTTGGAACCCTTGTCCTTCTCTATCGCGTCTTCAATACGTTCAGTATTAAATCGGCGTAGGTCACTTTTCAAGGACTTTGAGATCTGTCTATTGAGCCGCCAGTTCTACCCGGTGATTCCGATATCCATATCCAAATTGCCCCACTCGCAGCTTTTAGCTCGAAATTCAGAATCGTTTCGAATGTCTAGGGAGCTTAGTGGACGATTACAACCATGGGTTTGTAGAAATGCGGATAGACGCGAGATGATTCTCAGCCCTCAGATGATGCGACTAAGTACCGGCGGCTCAATAGACAGATCTCAAAGTCCTTGAAACGCCATTACTGCCGAGCTCCTGAAGGTTAGTGGAAAACCGATCGTTAAGGCACTTCAGAAGTTGTTTGATTCTGTCATTCTCGAGGGAAGAACGCCACAGGCATGGAGCAGAGGTGTGGTGGTGCTTTTCTTCAAAAAGGGCGATAATACTCTACTGAAGAACTATAGGCCTCATTCACTCCTGAACCACCAACACTTGTAGATAACAAGCTGTTTTCAAGAATCATTACGAACCGTCTTTCACGCAGGTTTGATGAATTCCAACCCCCCGAACAGGCTGGGTTCCGAAAAGGCTTTAACATCGTAGACTACATACATACGGTGCGGCAGGTAATACAGAAAACCGAAAAGTATAACTTGCCTCTTTGTTTAGCGTTTGTGGACTACGAGAAAGCCTTCCATTCGATCGAGACTTGGGCTGTACAACAGTCTCTTCAACGGTGCCAGATTGACTATCGATATATCGAAGTGTTAAAGTGTTTGTTTGAAAAAGCCACTATGTCAGTCCGATTATAGGACCAAGCCTCGAAACCTATCCTTCTGCAGCGAGGCGTGAGACAGAGAGATGTGATTTCTCCGAAACTGTTCACTGCTGCATTGGAGGATATCTTCAGGGATGTGTCAAGGTCGGGGCGTATACCTGTACGACCTTCAACGAATACCTTTTGCTTAATCTGAGTATAAGGTACGCCACCCTAGTCGACGCACACTCTCTATCTTCACTACGTTGTTCACCAGAGACTTGTGGACGATGAACCCGACACCGCACTGGGAAAGTTGATCGCCCTCCCGCTGTCTTCGGACTTCAGATAACCCTTTTTTTGCCGTGGGGAAATCCTCATGAACGCACTCCGCCCGGGGTAGGTGGAGCCAGTGTCGGACTCTTACCGACTAAAACCACCACGGTGTTCCTTCAACTACCTTAGCCGGGGGCGTAGGAACCCGTGAGTATTCACACAACCACCCTCGACGCTACGCTACCTGCACCAACTACGCCAGCTGGGCCAGCTACGCCAGCTGTGTCAGCTACGTCAGCCGCGCCACCTACGCCAACTGTGTCAGCTACGCCAGCTGTGCCAGCCACGCCAAGCTACGCCAGCTACTGGTCGGGCAGCAGACTATGATATCCTATCGTAACTTGCTCAATTCTTCCTCGAGTTCAACTTATTGATTATTTATTTTTAACTTTCCGTCATCAAAATTAAAAACATACAATTTTTACTCAGAAACTTAACAAAATATCTTTATCATATAATGCAATGTAAATGTAAGCATACTACAATATTGAAATTTTTTATTAAATAGACATGACTTCACCATATTTATCTTTTTGGTAATACTTTTGCTTACACCTTTCGCTTTTGCTATGAATTTATCCTCAACATCAAAAGCATAAAGTTTTTATCTTATACCCTACATTTTTTTTTTCTATTATTTTCGTCTTTAAAATAACCTAATTTCTTTTTATTTCTTTTTGGGTATCCGAAAACAATATTTGAGTCATAGTCTGATGTATCAAAGTATGTAGGGACATCGAGGTCTGGTTTTATATCATCATAAAAATCATTTGTAAAAATTTGATAATATCAAACTATCAGTATTTGTATATAATAACATAATTTTGTTGTTAAATTTTTTACACATGTAGTTATAAAAATGTATAAAAATCATACATAAAAGTTTTTGAAATATCTAAAATCCTAAAAGAATTGGGTTGTTATGTGTTAATTTGGTTTTCCGCGTTTGAACCGCAACTAAATTTTCTGAAAATATTGGTAAACTATGGAACTCGGTTTCGCAATTAAATCTTGAGCACCGAAAATTTTACCGTGGTTTTCCCAGTGAGTTACCAATTTTACATTTACCATTTTATCAAAATATTTTCCATCGTCTTACCAAAGACAGAATTGTTCATTAACTTGTAAAAGTCTTTTTCAAAATCTGATTTAGCTAATGTTCTGAAATTTAAATTTGAATCTATATATCTTTTTAACCAAGGGCTCTGTTTAAATCTTAAAACTCTATGAATTTTAACTAACTTTATCCTCATTTCAATACATTGTTTTAGATTTCTGTAATGAATTTATCTAACGAACTTAGTTTCTTTAGTAAACAAATATTGTCTGGACATAAAGGATAGTTCGAATGTAAATCATGGACATCAGGGTACTCCAAACAAACTTCTAAAAAATACACGAGTAAAAGTAAAACATCCGTTTTCAAATATAAGTCCGAATAATCAAACATACTAACGACAATGAAAGTGTTGTCAAATATCATTTGCATGATTGTAATCATCGTTTGGATATGTTTGTTAATATTATTTAATTATTTTAATTATGACATCTGTTTTTGAATGTAATTAATATCATTTAAATTTAAAGTTGTGACATGCTTAGTTTTTTGACTTTTTATTATTTTGTGACATTTGAATTTGACTCTTTAGACATGTATTTTCTATTGTAACTTTATTTTATTTTTGTACAATTTTATATTTTTACCTTAACACCTACTTAATAAGATTCTATTCTATGATAATATGTAACGATTTATAAAACTAATGACGTGTAAATTGACTTTACAAATAAATTAATATGAATATGAGAATCTGTAAGTGAGCTATAAAATGGACTTGGTTACGTAGTGACGTTAGTTTTAAGCAATTACATCTTGATTATTAGGGAAGTTTCTTTTTAATTCTCCAAATTGATCGTCATGAAGATTTTTAGCAAACTGATCTAAACAATTTTTTTTCCTTATTATAAAAAAAACACTATTCTAATAATGCATTACAATCTAGCCTACAAAATAATTTTCATCTAACTTATTTTTCTACGTTACGTGTATGTTTATTAACTAAGAATAATGTCCATTACATTTTCTTAGAGTCTGATAATATAAAATTAAAAACACTTTTACAGAATTTTAACCAATTTGATAAAAAAACTAACTGATAAAAAAATTAAAGAATCTACGAATCATAAGCTAACTTATTGATTATTTATTTTTAACTTTTTATAAAAGGAAATTTATTTTTCTTTAGTTTGAAGAATAATTTCAAAATCACTGTCATCAAAATTTATATTATTTTTCTACGTTACGTGTATGTTTATTAACTAAGAATAATGTCCATTACATTTTCTTAGAGTCTGATAATATAAAATTAAAAACACTTTTACAGAATTTTAACCAATTTGATAAAAAAACTAACTGATAAAAAAATTAAAGAATCTACGAATCATAAGCTAACTTATTGATTATTTATTTTTAACTTTTTATAAAAGGAAATTTATTTTTCTTTAGTTTGAAGAATAATTTCAAAATCACTGTCATCAAAATTTATATTATTTTTCTATGTTACCTGTATGTTTATTAACTAAGAATAATGTCCATTACATTTTCTTAGAGTCTGATAATATAAAATTAAAAACACTTTTACAGAATTTTTAACCAATTCATAAAAAAACTAAATGATAAAAATAATTAAGGAATATGTTTATTAACTAAGAATAATGTCCATTACATTTTCTTAGAGTCTGATAATATAAAATTAAAAACACTTTTACAGAATTTTAATTTTTAACCAATTGATAAAAAAAACTAAATGATAAAAAAAATTAAGGAATCTACGAATCATAAGCTAACTTGTTGATTATTTATTTTTAACTTTTTAGAAAAGGAAATTTATTTTTCTTTAGTTTGAAGAATAATTTCAACATCACTGTCATCAAAATTTAAATTATTTTTCTATGTTACGTGTATGTTTATTAACTAAGAATAATGTCCATTACATTTTCTTAGAGTCTGATAATATAAAAATAAAAACACTTTTATAGAATTTTAGCCAACTGATCTAAACTACATGATAAAAAAATTTAAGGGTCTACGAACCTTTAGCTAACTTGTTGATTATTTATTTTTAACTTTTTATAAAATGATATGTATTTTTATTTAGTTTGAAGAATAATTTCAACATCACTGTCATCAAAATTTTATATAATTTTTCTATGTTACGTGTATGTTTATTAACTAAGAATAATATCCATTACATTTTCTTAGAGTCTGATAATATAAAATTAAAAACACTTTTACAGAATTTTAATTTTTAACCAATTGATAAAAAAACTAAATGATAAAAAAAATTAAGGAATCTACGAATCATAAGCTAACTTGTTGATTATTTATTTTTAACTTTTTAGAAAAGGAAATTTATTTTTCTTTAGTTTGAAGAATAATTTCAACATCACTGTCATCAAAATTTATATTATTTTTCTATGTTACGTGTATGTTTATTAACTAAGAATAATGTCCATTACATTTTCTTAGAGTCTGATAATATAAAAATAAAAACACTTTTATAGAATTTTAGCCAACTGATCTAAACTACATGATAAAAAATTTAAAGAGTCTACGAACCTTTAGCTAACTTGTTGATTATTTATTTTTAACTTTTTATAAAATGATATGTATTTTTATTTATTTTGAAGAATAATTTCAACTTCACCGTTATCAAAATTTAATCCGTGAACAATAAAATGAGCGTCGTAATAACTTAAGTTACGTAAAAAAAAAAAACAGGAATATGACGGGGTGTTCTAAACTTAGAATTACATATTTCATGTGCAACACCTCTAAATATACAAGTATGCCAATCGAAATCATAAAAATGTTCATCTGTTAATTAAGTTTCACAAATACGACAGATTTTTTTGTTTGAAATAATATTTTTATCTTCGTTTTTTAATGAAACAGGACATGATTGAAGCAATTTTTTCACATATTGTTTTTAGGTCTTTACATAAATGTTTCATGAATACTTGTACACAATTTTTGGGCACTATATATCTCATTTTGATAATATGTCGTCATATGAACGCTTTATACAATACCCAAAACTATACATTTCATGTTTTTGAATATTAGTAGTTGATGATTTACTCGGATCGTTAGAACAACTCTCTATTGGATTAAAAAATGCTTCAAAAGGTAATTAAAATAAAACACAATAGCCAGTTTCTGAGAAGAATAAGGCAAATCCTTACAATAGAATTAATAAAAATACAACTCATAAACGCTTAACAATGCCCCCAAAACAAAAAAAGAAGTACCTGATTATGGCATTATCTTAGCCGGTGAATCTTTGACAAGAGTAACTTTATCCAGTATCGTCGAATCCCTACTACTACCAGCAAAGACCAAACCCGCGATCAGATCGATCAATCTACATAATTCGCGGTTTGATACGTGTAGTCTGATTAATTCGCGTTTTGATATCAAATTTATTCGCGGATCGATAAAGTAATTCGCGGTTTGATACGTGTAATCAAATTAATTCGCGGTTTTATAAGACTAACTTAATCATTTCGCGGTCGTATGTGCCATGTGAGACTAGTCGGCAGCGTCGGCCCCCAGACTTGATCCAGTATCGGCGAATCCCTACTACTACCAGCAAAGACCAAACCCGCGATCAGATCGATCAATCAACATAATTCGCGGTTTGATACGTGTAGTCTGATTAATTCGCGTTTTGATATCAAATTTATTCGCGGATCGATAAAGTAATTCGCGGTTTGATATCAAATTAATTCGCGGTTTGATACGTGTAATCAAATTAATTCGCGGTTTTATAAGACTAACTTAATCATTTCGCGGTCATATGTGCCATGTGAGACTAGTCGGCAGCGTCGGCCCCCAGACTTGATCCAGTATCGGCGAATCCCTACTACTACCAGCAAAGACCAAACCCGCGATCAGATCGATCAATCAACATAATTCGCGGTTTGATACGTGTAGTCTGATTAATTCGCGTTTTGATATCAATTTTATTCGCGGATCGATAAAGTAATTCGCGGGTTGATACGTGTAATCAAATTAATTCGCGGTTTTATAAGACTAACTTAATCATTTCGCGGTCATATGTGCCATGTGAGACTAGTCGGCAGCGTCGGCCCCCAGACTTGATCCAGTATCGGCGAATCCCTACTACTGCTGTGCCCGCGTCTTCGCCCACGTCATCAGCTCATCAACTCCGCCTATCGCAGTCCACTGCTGGACATAGGCCTCTCCCAAGTTGCGCCACAACACTCGGTCCTCTGCCTTCCGCATCCATTCCCCCCTAGCCACGTTCTTTAGGACGTCGGTCCACCTGGCAGGGGGGCGCCCTACGCTGCGTTTGCCGATTCGCGGTCTCCACTCAAGGACTCGTTTGCTCCAACGGCCATCGGTCCTTCGACAGACATGGCCAGCCCACTGCCACTTCAGCTTACTGATTCTACAAGCTATGTCGGTCACTCCGGTTCTTTGCCGGATAGTCTCGTTACGGATTTTATCCTTCAAAGAGACTCCAAGCATAGCTCGCTCCATAGCTCGCTGAGCGACTTTGAACTTGTGGACTAGCCCAACTGTCAGTGTCCACGTCTCGGCACCGTAAGTCATGACAGGCAGGACGCACTGGTTGAAGACCTTTGTCTTCAAACTTTGCGGTATAGGCGACGAGAAGACTCGGCGAAGTTTGCCAAATGCTGCCCAGCCCAAACGGATCCTTCTGTTGGCTTCTTTCTCGAAGTTGTGCCTACCAAGCTGAATTGCCTGCCCTAGGTAGACGTATTCCGTTACAACTTCGAGTGCCGACCCTTCGACGAATATTGGCCTCGGCATGACATGCATATTGGACATGACTTTAGTCTTGTCCAGATTCATGCCGAGACCGACACGTCGAGAGGCTCCGTTTAAGCTGTGCAGCATTTCGCCCAGTTGTTCCAGCGACTCGGCCATTACAACGATGTCATCGGCAAAACAGAGATGTGACATGTTCTCGCCGTTAACGTTGATACCCTGTCCAGTCCAGTCCAGCGTCTTGAAGACGTCCTCCAACGCGTTAGTGAACAATTTCGGGGATATTAAATCCCCTTGTCTCACCCCTCTGCGCAGTTGGATTGGCTTCGTCTTTTGGTCCTGGAGCTGAACAGTCATGGTAGCAGCGTTGTATAGGCATCTCAGCATCTCTATATACCGCTCAACCGCTCATCAATGTGACATCGCTGAAGAGCATCCAGAACTGCCCAAGTTTCGATAGAGTCGAAGGCCTTCTCGTAGTCCACGAATGCCATACACAGCGGCTGATTGTACTCTTCAGTCTTCTGTATGATCTGCCAAACAGTATGGATGTGGTCTACGAAGCTGTAGCCTTTTCGAAACCCAGCTTGCTCTGGTGGCTGGAATTCGTCGAGTCTTCCAGCGAGACGATTCGTGATGACCCTCGAGAACAGCTTGTACACATGACTCAGGAATGAGATGGGTCTGTAGTTCTTCATTAGGGTTTAATCCCCTTTTTTGAAGAACAGTACCACCGCACTCCCGCTCCATGCCTCCGGTGTAGAGCCTTTTTGGATGACGGAATTAAACAGACTCTGTAGCTCCTTCAGGACCGGAGCCCCGCCTGCTTTTAGGAGTTCAGTAGTAATTCTGTCATCGCCCGGAGCTTTGTTGTTCTTAAGCTGCTCGAGGGCCGCCCTAATCTCGCCCTGGTCAACGTCCGGAAGATCCTCGGTATAATGGCGCGTGAGCTGGGCTCTTTTGTCGTCATTGCTAGGAACCGCTGGTCTCGCCGTTTTCGTGGAATACAAATGCCCATAAAAGTTTTCGACCTCATCAAGCATCTCGATCTTAGAGGTGACAATTTTGCCATCCACGGCCTTCAGTTTCATCAGATGGGTCCTCCCTACTGCTGAGCGAAAACTTTCGACCCCCTATTTTGCTCAATCGCAGCCTCAATGGCGCGGGTGTTGGAGCGGCGGAGGTCACGTCGCATCAGCTTCCTAATCTGTAGGTTTATGGACCTATTATCTGATGTAAATGACCCACGTACCACCTTCTTCCTTCTACCTACCTTCGCCCACGTACTAAAACAAAATGCAGCCTATGTTACTTCTGAATAAAGTAACTTTCTAATGGTGAAAGAATCGATAAAATCGGTTCAGTAGTTTCAGATTTTATCGATTACAAACAAACAAACAAATCATTCCTATTTGTAACATTATTTATATTTATATTATAGGTAGCTTTTGCCCGCGGCTTCGCAAGCGTGAAATTCGAAAATTTAACAGCTATCCTATACATCTTTAACCTTCTCATTCTGAGAATAGGTCCGTGCCCCTACCCAGCAGTGGGGAATCGACATCGAGACCCCACCGTGCCTCGGAGAGCACGTTAAGCTGTCGGTCCCGGTTGTCATACGAATATCTATGGCAGTAGTAATGGGTAGTCAGAAGCCTGAAAGTCTGACAACTGGTCTAACCTCCGAATGTCAGTATTACCATAAAATAGATAATAATACTAGTATTATTGTCTATTCTTATGGTATTACCCAGTAACTGGGTTGCGGCATAAGAATAGACAATAAGTATTATTATCTATTTTATGGTTGCTGCGGTGGTCTGATGGCAGGCGCTCCGTGTAAAATACTGATGTTCAGACGCATCTGGCTAGACTGGAAGCCGACCCCAATATAATTGGGAAAAAGGCTCGGAGGATGATGATTATAAAAATTAATTAATAAATATTTTTGGGACATTTTTTTTACACAGCACCATCTAAACCCAAACTAAGCGTGTGCGTCATCCCAGCGAAAAAGTGTCGAATTTCTTAATTCGAGATAAGTAAATCGTTAGTGTATGACGTCGTTTAATTGTGTATGAACATTTCAGATTTGTGTGTCCAACCCTTTTTGGGATATTCATTAAAAACGTTTTCTGCTGGAATGACGTCTTCCCAGCGAGACTTTTTTTTTCCAAAGGACGTAAGTAAAATAAAATAGTTACATGGATTAGACTATAACGAAAGGTAAATGTGTATGCATAAATGAGATTTGTGTGTCTAAAGACTCCGAAGATATTCAAGTTTCCGCTGCGGTGACGTTTGGCTGATTGCTGGATATCATAAACGGTAAGGCGAATAGTTGTGACTTTTTTTACACATGTTGCGATTCTTTTGTGTGTAATGTTTGTGAAAACAGACTTCGAAAAAAAATTACCGCTAGGAAGCTATAAATTTTAAAATGAAATCAGGTTATTAGGTCCTAGTACTGCGTATATGAGTTCCGAAGCCTAAATGTTAAAGTTTATTTGTACCTTATAAATGCTCACAATGTCATGTTAAGTCTCATCGATGTACTGTAAGTAAATAATGAATTATGAACAAAATTACTAGGTCTAGGCCACGATGTTGTTCGCCATTCGATTGGACGAGTTTACTATGGGTTGGCAAATTAAAAGGTTTCCCATTCGTTAGTGTATTAGTTCAATTATCCATCTGTAAAATTGTAGCCCAATACACTTAATAATTAAAGAAATATAATCAAAATACCAATGAGAAGCGCAATACATAGATAAACCAACCAAGTTTGAATGTGTACTAAAAAGCGGCCGCGCGATACATGGTGCTTACCTTACAAAATTGTTGGTATAGTACCGTTTTTATTTTGGTACATGTGCGTACACAATTCTTTAGTTTTTATTTTCTCATTTTACTTTACACAGTCATCAGTACAATTATTTCAAAATAAGTAGGTACTATTCAGTTATTGACATGGGGTCACTAAGAACAAATTATAATATTGTAAAGAGACCACGACTGTGGTGCTAAAGTTTTACGTATTATGTGAGATTTCCATGTAGGTAATTAACATTCTTGGTTTAGAAGTTACAAAGTTCTGACAGACAAATGGATTTGAATTTCTTTTTTACAGGTTCCGTCCGTGTGTCCATCCGTTTAACTTAAAGAAGTAAAAACAAAAAAATCATACATTTAGTGATTTGTATGATTATTTTGTTTTTGTTTTGTAACGGACACTCAAGCATAGTGAATTTGTGTGTTTTATTGCGAAAAAAGTTATTAAAAACTTAAGTTTAATTTTTTTCTTACTTCCTTTGTTCTTCATATCGGATTCAACATAAAACTATCTCGTGTTGTGTTTCCTAGCGTTTTTATTTATGCTATCTGTGTCGATCTAGTATAAACGTATGTTTGGCAAAATACATCCTAAGTCGATGGGACCCCGTACGTTGACAGTGGGCTAAAATAAAGAGGTAAACAATGAACAAGGGTTCACTGTAGCTGCTAATGTTCTCGTCTATTCACATTTACAATTAATTTCACTGCACTTGTGGCATAGTCGTTAAGGTGGTCACCTCTCTATTGACACCACGCCAAATGTTGTCGGTTCGATCCCCACATGCAGTTAATTTATTATCTACGTAGAGCTGGTTACGAATAATATACATAATCTTTAATTTTAATAAACATAACAACCTACATTAATGTAGATACCTACTAAGCTTATGAATGAGTCAATTATTGTAACTGATCTGTGATTTTAAACATTAAGTAATTTAATTAAAATAATAGCTATACTTATTTTTTGTATAAATACCTTTTCTATATCTTTTATGTTGATTTTAGTATGTAGATTTTTATTATTTTTTTGTTGTTGATTTTTTTGCACGAGTTTTTAAGTACCTATACATACACATATCTACAATTGATAATCATTAGTAAATTGATACTTTTGAAAATAAAACTAATTAAACTGCAGTTGTTTTTCATTTTTACTAATTATTGTGTACGCACCTGTACCAAAGTACCACACCAATAACAATAAGTATGCTAACAATTTGGGTAGGTAAGCACAATGTATCGCGCGGCCGCTTTTTAGTACACATTCAAACTTGGTTGGTTTATCTCTGTATTGCGCTTCTCATTGGTTTTTCGATTATATTTCTTTAATTATTAAGTGTATTGGGCTACAATTTTACAGATGGATAATTGAACTAATACACTAACGAATGGGATACCTTTTAATTTGCCAACCCATAGTAAACTCGTCCAATCGAATGGCGAACAACATCGTGACCCAGACCTAGCAATTTTGTTCATAATTCATTATTTACTTACAGTACATCGATGAGACTTAACATGACATTGTGAGCATTTATAAGGTACAAATAAACTTTAACATTTAGGCTTCGGAACTCATATACACAGTACTAGGACCTAATAACCTGATTTCATTTTAAAATGTATAGCTTCGTAGCGGTAATTTTTTTTCGAAGTCTGTTTTCACAAACATTACACACAAAAGAATCGCAACATGTGTAAAAAAAGTCACAACTATTCGCCTAACCGTTTATGATATCCAGCAATCAGCCAAACGTCACCGCAGCGGAAACTTGAATATCTTCGGAGTCTTTAGACACACAAATCTCATTTATGCATACACATTTACCTTTCGTTATACTCTAATCCATGTAACTATTTTATTTTACTTACGTCCTTTGGAAAAAAAAAGTCTCGCTGGGAAGACGTCGTTCCAGCGGAAAACGTTTTTGATGAATATCCCAAAAAGGGTTGGACACACAAATCTGAAATGTTCATACACAATTACACGACGTCATACACTAACGATTTACTTATCTCGAATTAAGAAATTCGACACTTTTTCGCTGGGATGACGCACACAAACTAAGCAGAGCTTGTGCTATGGGTACTAGACAATGGATTTAATACTTATATACTTACGCGATTTAATCCGGTTAAACTTTGTTTTATTATAATGTATTGTACCAATCGTTTAACAGCTGCAGTCCAACGACGTTGCACATTTTTTGAGCTTTCTTATACGGAGACCACACAATATTATCATTTTAGTATTTGCCATGATAGAGATCATAGTAACACATATTTCAACTGGCTACCTTTTACGGCTAAAATGATACAGCTCAGTGACAGACAGACGGACCAATGAACGATGTTGGCAGAGTAATAGGGTCTCGTTTGCATCCTTTGGGTACAGAACCCAAAAAAAGCAGATTATCTTAAAACGACTGAACAGGTTTTCATTAAACATAGGTAATAAATATCCCCAGTAAACCAGCGTAAAAAACGCACTAAAACCGTTATGTTATGAATGTTATGATGCCTCAGACAGACAGGGTTCAAACTTATGAATTTTGCGTCGGGGGTTAAAAATATAAAACACTTTCTATGTTTAACTGATCTGATAAATAAAAGAGTCACGTATTTCATTATTAATTTATTTTTATACAATATCTTCATCAACTAACCTCAGACGATTGTCTAATAACTATAATAGTCCCGATATAAAAATATTTCCTCTCCTTATCCGTAACATTGTAATATAATATTTATAATATTGACACCTCTATACTTTTTACACTTTATCAATTCAAGTTATTTAGTTTTATAGCGTGATGTTTATATTCACAGAATTTTTTCTTTATAGTATAGTACATATTTATAATGTTTCCAAGAAATATAATAAGAACATTACAGTTTGGCCTACCAAAATGTACATCACAATTCTGAATGCATGTATTTACAACCATTGAAAGTTTTGTAATTTTAAAACAAAAGTGATGACAAAAATATATTTCATAATAATTAAAACAACAGAAACATTATCTCACACAATTATGGCAAATCGTCAGAGTCCCACAAAATTCTAATATTTTTTAATGATTAATAGACAATTATAAAACACAACATAGTTATTTTACAGAGTCTTAAACCGAAATAAATAAATTATTCTCTAATATAGTGTATTGCTTATTGTCAAATCAATTTAAAAGCCTATAAAATGGCGCTCTGAGCCGTTACCTACAACAATTCCTAGGTCCTTATTTATGTACTAATTATTCATTTATTACTAAGTCAACATCATTTATACAGATATTAGGAATATAGTCATAGTTCGGGCCTGAAACGCTTAGCGCAACCAAGTACTACTAAGAAAATATCCGAATACAGGAATACAGCTATCATGAAACTTTAGTCTTTAGTCTCAAAAACATGGAATGTACAAGTTCTACGCTACATTTTAGAAATCTCTTCATATAATAACATACGTATCACGATATGATATGGTTTAATTAGATAAAAATATAATATATTTCAACACAAAATATATAGAGAAGTAACAGATAACTTAAAAGAAAAATACTGACATATAAGTACGACCAGAACTAGCTGGAATTAATCTTAATCTTTGTATAAAAGACAAACGGAAAATATAACTTTAGATAAAGTAGGTAAATAGATATTTAATTGGAATGTTTTAAAGTAAAAAATATGAAAATAAATTAGTAGCTAAAACTAGAAGGACGGATAGAATCGGGGAAAAATAAAACATAGTTAAAGAGGGGTTGTGACGTCACGGTGTACAAGATTAGAGATCGTTTACTTGATGCAGTCTGTTTACATAGTCTGTCGTTCAAATAGTGTGATGCTTGCGTCGCGTGCACACAGTGGCGCCATGACCCAGTGACGTCACGTACGTGCACGTCGCGCGACTGCGCACGAGTCACCGCTCGAGGTTCCTACTCGAAAACGAATACAAAATACTTAGTATTACATAATTTACAGGTATTTTTTAACTTTAATTTTTAAGTGTAAGAAACTGCTATAAAAGATCTAAATGTATTAGTGCTCGTTTCTTTAAACAGTACTCTTACCCCCAGTTTCCGAAAGGCTGGTAAACGCAAACATTTACTAATCAGCTGTCAAATCTCAGGTCAAGCGTTGTGATTGGTTGTTAAAAAATTTGCCCGCCAATCACAGGAGCTGACATGAGATTTGACAACAGATCAAATTGATCAGCCTTTCAGAAACTGGGGGTTAGAGAATCTGTTTAAAATAACGTCCACTTAATTCGTTCAACGCGGAGAACACGACGTATCGAGCTAGTTAGTGGAGCAACCGCAGCTCGTGTATGTCACGCAAAAGTCTTGACTTATTTCACTAGAGATTCGGAAAGAGTGGAGTACAGGTTGCAGGCGTGCGGCGGGGGGCGCGGGGCTAGCAGTGCGGGTCCTCGCGCACCAGCGCCGCCGTGTCGCGCCCCGTGTCGGCCGCGGGGTCCAGCGCGCGCGCCGCCCCCGCGCCCCGCGCCGCCGCGCCGCGCGTCTCCGTCGACGACGGCGATATGACAGCCGATACAACTTTCTCTTTTAACTCGTCCGGTACTTCGTAGATGCCAGCTGCAAAAGGTAATGTTTATTAATTATTTTATTATTTTTAACACATTTACTCCAACTCTACTCTCCGTGTGGTGCCGGACGTAAAGAATTGCACCACCCTTCTTCTTTTCATGGGTGTCGTAAAAGGCGACTAATGGATTCACCAGAGGATGGGTAGCAGCGTTCTCTGAGTATTTAAACAACCAACTGCGATCGCCAACCCGCCTCCCAAGCGTGGTGATTATGGCATATCCCCCCCATTTGGGGGAGGCCTTTGTCCAGCAGTGGACGTTTTTCGGCTGGAATGATAAACACATTTACGTATGCAAAGCGAAATCTAACGATTCAAATTGTGGAAAGAAAAAATCGCTCAGGAGGAGGATTCGAACCTGCGATTTAAATCGTTAATGTTTATTGTTAAATCTGAACACGTTTCTAACTACGAAACCAATGGGATTCTTAAAGCTATTAGAATAAAACGGGTAGCGTCGGTTATTTCGATTATCTCTAACTTTTCCCGAGATATGAGCTCTTTAAGGTTCGCTTGTGGCAGGTTCGATTCCTGCATGCAATAAGAAATTTTTGGGGAGGGGATGGAGCGCGGTTGAGATCCCCCTCCCCAAAAAATTAGAGAGTGGTTGAAGGGGAGGTGTGTAAGGAGATTGACGTAAATGAGAGGTAGTGGGGGCAAGGGGAGGTGTTCACGCATGTTCCGCTAGATGTCACTGCTCAGAAAGCTTTTGAAGCTTCAGTATCGATCTCCTAAACTTACGGTAGCAGATCCCTCGTGCATGTAACCACTCAATTATAAGTGCCTGATGAGTTCTAAACAAACAAATGATCAAAACTTCTTATGGTCATATCTCCTGAAGCATAAAACATCCTGTTGGCACTCAAATGAAAGGGCTCGACAAAGTCTACACAATTACAGAGTAAAAAATCTGCCAAGCGATTATCGACCTTAATTATATTTTGGGAAAATCTATACTATAATAAAACTGTGAAGGTCGAAAAGTCTGTACATTGAGTTTTTTTTCGCGTAAACCGGCTAGGGGGACTAGAAATAAGCTATAGAACACGAATCAATCGTTTAAAAAATTTATGTCTGTCTGTCTGTCTGTTTGTTACCTCATCACGTGAAAACGGCTGAACGGATCGTAATGAAACATAGCATTTGTATTGGTATTAGTCTAACTTAAAATATAGGGTATGTTTTATCTGAATCGGTTGAGTAGATCCAGTGATACAGCTTGACCCCTCTATTGTATTAAGTTGCATACAAATCAGAGGTCATGATTGTTGGTTGATGCAGGTTGCAGGTTCCTAAAAATACAACTGGATTCTATTAGTATTATTATAGAAAATATAGAATAACATAACATAGCCCATCACTGTCCCGCTGCAGGGCATAGCCCTCTTCTTGGAACGAGAAGAGTTAAGAAACTAGAAAATATAGAATAACATAACGTAGTCAACCCATTACTGTCCCACTACTGGGTATGGCCCTCTTCTCAAAATGCGAAGAGTTAATTAATGGATATTATTAGTATTCTAGAATAACATAACATTACCAGCCCATTACAGTCCCACTGCTGGACACGGGCCTCTTCTCAGCATAAGAAGAGATGTGGTTCGTGTTATAGAATAACATAATCAGCCCAATTACTTCCCACTGCTGGGCACGAGCGTCATATATTTGAAGATATTGTGTTCATAATTATGACACGATGTTATTTTCCGAAATCCACGCGGACGGAGTCGCGGGCACAGCTAGTAAATAAATAAATGTTTTGGGACATTTTACACATCACCATCTAGTCCCATACTAAGCAGAGCTTGTGCTATGGGTACTAGACAATGGATACAATACTTACATACTTAAATCTATTTCCATTAACAATTTGGACTAGTAATAAATGATTAACTAAAATTAAATATTTGTCAATAAGGTCCAAATTACCTTGTCTGAAATTTTTTTTTTTTGTGTAAAGCTCGTCGAGCCCTTTCATTTGAGTACCAACAAGATATTTGTACTCTGCATTTTTGCATAGTATTTTAAAATGTAGCACCAGCTAATCGTATCTTCCGAGGTGGGGACCTGGTGCACAACTAGAAACTGGTCTCAGCTATATTAATTGTGTATCTCTGCTTTGTATTTTTTTGGTTTGTGGTGAGAAATAAACATTTTATTATTATTTATTATTGTTATTACTTTAGTTTATGAGAACTTTTGACTCCAATCTGTTACTTAGTTACAATTAATACCTGACCGGAACTTCTATTTTTCTAAATCATTATTAGTCAAAATTTTACTCATAATCAAGATAACAATGATCAAGTCGTCGTGGTGTATGATAATTGATAACATTCACTGGTATATGACCGTCGTCAATAAAAAAATAAATAAAAAAAAAACTTTTTTAATATATGACATTCACCAGCTAACTTGGTGGTTGTTAACATACACCAGTGTATCTAAGATACACTGCACCCGAGGTATTCACAGTAACATCAACACCGATGGTTTAAGAGATATGGCCATCAGAATTTGTGACCAGCTCTGCGCGCGCACATTCTATCCGCGCTTGCAAATGCGTAAGCTTCGCGTCTGTCAGACATCCCCCCCTAACGCTACCCGTTTTTTTATTTCGGTTTACTCCTCAGCGGCCGAGCGCGCAATAACGCTATACAAAACACTATAGAAACTTCACTTCAATGAGTAATACTATTATCATTTTTTTTCTTAATATTGTTATCAAATTACTTACGTATAGGCGGCTCGGGCTCCCCGGCGGCCACGGCCCGGGTGACGGCGTCGTACATAGGATTGCTAAAGTCTCGTCCTTTGCGCGGGGCCTCCTCCAACGTGTAGGCAGGCTCCCCTCCCGCGCCGCCCACTCCCCCGAACTCCACGTTGGAGCCCTGCCGGAACGATACGCTCTGGGAGGACGCCAGGCTGCTCAGGCCACCGCCCTTGCCGCTGAAATAACAATAACAATTTGTAAGACTTGCAGGGAAAGAAGAAATTATGAAATAGTAGTGCTATTTAATTAACGTCACATGGATTGAGCAGTATAATCAGACCGTGAATCACAATATCACGCGGATTGAATTATTAGGACATTACAGCTTACTATAGTCCGACAAGTTCATGCGTCACCGTCCCGCGGGGCGACATATTGGCGGGGACGAGGTAGGTAACAAAGTGTGCCCGAGACATGTTGGGATAAGTCGTAACTGTTTGTGCCGTAAATGTAAGAGTAATTATGTTCCTATGCAATTAAAGTTAGATGTCTGTTAATTTAAGTTTATTCTGTCACAGCCGAAGCGGCAATACCACATTGCCGTTTCGGCTACAACTGCCAGTGGGTGGCGCGCAGTTGCACGCCTTTCAATTCCCCGCTAAACCCACCCCCGCGGCCCCGCTAACATCTAGAATACCTCGTCCCCGCCAACGTCTGTCGCCCCGCGGGACGAGCTTGTCCGACCAGGCAAGCTATACATTAGTATACATTTGGTTCGAAGAGATTTTCTGTTCAAAGGAAGGTTCTTGCCCAATAGGGTGTTTGACTGGTATCGCCAAAAAATATGAAAATTGCATACAACGTAGGTTTTAGGTTGAAGAATAACTTTTACTAAGTTTTTAAAATTTAAATTAATTCTAAATATTTTATTTTCCTCTTTGAAATTTAGTTTTTTTAATCTGTTGATCACGTGATACAAAACGTTTTGAGCCTTGGCCGCCATTTAGAGTGACGTCAGAATCTTGTTCGACATAGGGCGAGCTAAATATTGCCATGATCGTAAAAATAAAGAGTACGAGTTTTTATAATAATAACATATTGTTACGACGGAGGGTTAAGCAGAGTGGACTGAAATACTTCAACCTCGATTTTCCTGGACTTAGAGACGTTTTCAGCAGGCTGAAATGCATTTTCAGTCCGTATCAGAGGAGGCTCTATCACATACCAAAGAATCGAAATTTTGAGTAAGTTGCCGTTGTTTTCAGGCGCCTGAAACATGTTTTCAGGCCGTTTCAGGAGCCAACAAATCCGATGCCGACATTTTCTGAAAACCCATTTTCAGGCGTTTTCAGGACCCCTTATGGCCATTTGACACCCACATGTAAAATTGTTGATGAGTGAGCGAGATAGAGCTAAATATCAGACAAGGATAGACGAGATTCGACAAGCTTCGAGAACATTCCATTCTAGAAGTGAGTGAGTGAGATAGAGGATAGATGAGGTTCGACGAGGTTCGAGAACTTTCTATTTCGAGAATGTGCAAGTGAGAAAGAGTTATCTTATGACAAGGATAGATGACGTTCGAGGACTTTCCAGTACCACGACTCGCGGCCTATATAAACGGCGCAGCTGAGCGCCAGTGGAGTTGGACTGCTCGTGGCCGCCACGGACAGTCGTTTCGTGCGTTTCGCTCCCGACTTACGTATTTCCGCCCGGACCGTCGGCGCTCGCGCGAGCGCCACCGTTGCTGCTCGGTGTGACGTCACACCGAAGCGGTCGCGGACGGAGGCTACGCCACCACGATGCCCAGGAAGGGAGGGCGAAGCCCCCCACGGAGTCCGGACCCCCCGGACCCCCCCATTCAACCCACGAGGAGCATGCCGAGGACGGACCGGATGGCGACGGAACCGGAAATCCGGTACCATCGACCACCCGGTCCTGACCCGGCACTCTATGATGCTCCGAGGATGCAGGCAGCTGCACCAGCACCAGCGGCGCCCGCGCCGCTGACGAAGACACCGCGTCAACATACGGCGCCCCAACACCCGTCTACTTCCCGCTCGGTGCCAACACAGGCACCGACACACACCGCGACCGCCGCGCGCCGCGTAACAACCGCTTGCCCGCCCGCGCCCGCGTCCCGCGCACCCTCCCGCGTAGCTCCACCGACGACCCGCGCGCCGGTGTCGAGCTCTGCGAGACCGACGCGACCTACTGGACCTGACCACACTCCGCAGGTACGACTACCTGCGTCGAGCAACCAGGACAAGACGACGCCCAGGACCAAGACTCCACCAAATAAGACGCCCACTTCGGAGAAGACCGCGCGGCTGAAAACGCCCTTGTACGCTGCGTATGCATCACCCGCGCCACCCCGCAGTTCAGCCCGTGATTCACCGGCAATGCGGTCGGCGTGTTCGTCCCGTGTGGGATCGGACGCATCACTCTCATCGACGGGATCGTACGGCCTATGCGCCGTACCCTACGTCACACCCGTACGCGCAGCAGCGGATCCCACAGGGGAACTGCTGTTTGCGTCGAGCTCGCTGCCTGAGCTACCGCTGCCACGACAGGGCTTGGAAGAGCCGCTGCTGACCACAACATCCACCGACACACTGGGCTCGGAACAGAGAGCCCAGCGCAGACCCAGAAGCCCTGAAGAGGACGCCGCTGAAGAAGCAAAGCGGCCCTGCACTTCATCCTCGCAGCCGCAGCGTGACCCGCGCAGGCAGCGAACAACCACGCAAACAACGCCGACCGCATCCTTCTCCGAAGTGGCAATGCGGACGCCGCCTCCTACTGCCGCAGCCCCCGTGCAGCCCACTGCCGTGCCCAGTGGTAGCGCACAACCAGCTGCGGGAAAACCACCTAAGAAGTTGCGCTACCCACCACTAGTGGTAGAACACCTGCCAAACTGGGCACAACATTTTAAGGCCATCCGGGACAAGCTGGGCCGCCCACCATGCGCGCGGCCGTACCAGAAAGGTATACGCTTCGTCCCGGAATCTGAAGAAGAGTTCCGTCTGGTGCAGCGATACCTGACCGAATTAGAGACACGTGAGAACATAGCGTGGTTCTCGTACTCGCTCCCAGCGGAGCTGAGCCTAAAGGTGGCCATCACGGGGCTGCCGGCGGACACGGCGCCGCAAGACATTGAAGAGGAACTCCGCGCGCTAGGATTCGAGCCGGAGTACGTGCGCCATATTAAGGCGCGCCAAGGAAGACCCGGCTGCGTTTTCCACGCCATGATCCGGAAGACTCCAAACTTTCGGGAGATCTATGACATCACCATGTTCATGAACATGCGTGGTGTCAAAATCGAGTCATGGCGTGGAAAACGCGGGCCAGCACAGTGCCACAGATGCCAGCTGTTTAGACACAGCTCGCATCTGTGCCATCGCCCGCTCGCTTGCGTGCGGTGCGGCGAGGAACATTCCGCCAAAGAATGCCCACGCCCTCTCTCTGAGCCGCCCACCTGCGCAAATTGCGCGGGCCCACACCCAGCCAACCACTTCAAGTGCCCCGTCTATCAGAGAGAGGCACGGAATAGGCGAGCGGGCACCGTCGCCAAAACGGCAGAGTACCGACCTCGTACGCAGGTCACCGAAAGGTCTCTCGCCCAACCCTGCGCAGACGAGGCGCGGAACGCGTCGCTAATGGCGACGGCGAATGCCCCGACAGCGCGCGGAGCGACCCCAGACCCCCAGAAGCGGAGGAAAAGGAAGCGCGGAGGAAAGAAGCGTAACGCTCGCCCCGCAGCTTCCGAGGCTGGAACGCAAGGAATGCACCCAGCCCAGGCCGACCTTGCCCCACCTCCCCCGCCGACCAAGAAGTTCACCACCACCACTGTCTTCGCCGCAGCCTCCACCGTGAAAGGGGGCGCCGCGAGGACAGACAGGGCATCAAAAGCCACCGCGAGCGCCCCCAAAGCGCCACGCACCCAGACTGCAGCCTACGCGCCGCGCCAGCAGCAACACAGTGGTGGTGCAGCACCGGCGGGGCAGAAAGCACCAACAACACCCGAGGAGTACAGGAAGCACATCCTCGGGGCCGCTATCCGGGTCCTACAGGACGTTTTAAACGCCCTGATGACCGAACAGGACCCGGTACCTGTCATTCTCGCCGGAATGGCCACGCTGTTTACAGCCGGCTAAACCGACGAGAATGAACAGCAGAGCAACCGCGGCACAGCAAGGTCGCCCCCCTCCGCTTCCACCATACCGGATTGACGCCTGAGTAAGTCAAAACATGGCCTACACTTGACTTATTCAAACACAGAGCACTCCACACACATAACATGCACCCCAGTGCGCGACGTGTGCTAAGTTAATATAGGCACGGAGCGCACTATATACAGACATACATAACTGTACATGCATCTATACTCTCACGTAGAATGCGCGGGCGCGCATTCGTACGTAAACATTGGGCGGTGTACTCACAATACAAACCGTCCAAACACACATCACGGCCTCTTAGCTGTAACGTGATTGGCTAGTCCAATTGCGCTATAGCGGAGGCCAGCATTCTCCTGTAGAGGGCGCTTAAGTCGACGCCTATGTCGCTGGTCGACCTCTGCTGGGCCTCCCCCGGGCAACCGGGGGTCTCACCCGGTAGGGTCTGACCGCCTAGGCGTCGTGAAGAAGCGCTCCCGTGAAAACGGCGAGCGCGGCGCTCCTACAGGAACACGCATAGCAACCACTCACATAGCTGTGATGACCGCCAGCCGGTTGGCAGGCGGCACACAACTACTTGGTTCTTGGAACCTGTTTCCGCCCCAAGGACACGCCCGTTTTTACGGGCGGAGAACGGATCCCTCGGGAAAGGGGGTCCCACCCCCGAGCCCGATTCCTCACGCCCCCCTGACGGGGGCGCCGAGAAGACTCCGAGGCCAGTGGAGTTCAGTTGGGAACAAGCGATACAAGCGATAACATCGAAGCGATACTCGGAGCGATTTAACTAGTAACTTTGTGTGTTAATTAGTAGTTCAGTGTAATTGTGCTGTAATAAAGTGTTCTCTACGCATTTAATCGGCTTTCTATCTATATACGAACCCTCAGCTCGTAACATTTGGTGTCAGAAGTGGGATAGAAAATGCCGATTACGCCAAGAGAGGAGGAACCAGCTGGTAACGAACCGCCGAGTCGGATGCAGACGAGACAGTTAACGGCGAGACAGACAGCTCAGGACGCATCAAGAACTATGAGTCAGGAGGAGGTCGTCCAACAGGGACCTCAGCCTCAAGGTGGGAATAACGACATTGCCAGCTTATTCAATTTGATGCAGCAAATGGCAAGAAAGCAGGAAGAGCAAATACACGAACTAGCCAGAAGGCAGGAAGAGCTAGCCGCAAGGCAGGAAGAGATAGCTGCAAGGCGGAAAGCGCATGCACGCGAACTAGCTGCAAGGTGGGAAGCGCATGCACGCGAACTAGCTGCAAGGCGGGAAGAGCGGTTCCGTAGATTGGAGAAGGTACTTGATCAAGAAGGAGCATTATTGAAGAAACTTCATCCCTCTTATAAAAACAAACAAGATGAGGTAGAGATTAAGGTTGATCAAGGTATCGCTAGTGAAGCAGACACATCCGAACAAGATGAAGCCGAGAAGAGCCAAGAATTGGACGATGAAGCAAATGAAGGTGAAGATGAAGTTAATATGTGTCAAAAAACTGAAGATGACTCAGAAGATACAGATGGCACGTTCAACCCGAGCGGGTCGGAGGAGGACGATAGCAACTTCTACCCGGAGGTGGGCAAGGGAGTGGTGGGCGCCACACAGCGCCACAAGTCGCTGAGCCGCTGCCGCTCCGATGGCGAGCCCGCCAAGCGCGGCCGCAAGGTCAAGGGCAAGAAGGGATGGCCAAGTAACCTGAGTCACGGTCGAAAAGCAGAGTCAAACAGCGAAGAAGAAAGTAAAAAGTCGGAGAATGAGAGCGAGAACGAGTCCGGAAGCGATACAAAGGAGTCCGAGCAGGAGCTCAAGTCGAAGCGTGGGCGGACAGCGGCAGCAGCACCGGCACTCGTGGCAAGAGGCCGCAAGGGTGCGCTGGCTAAGAATGTCAACGCTAAGGCCACGCCCGTCAAGCGGAAAGCACTCACACCACCTGCACAGAAGAAGGCACCTACTGCCAAAGACGCGGGGCCACCAGCAAAGAAGAACAAGAAGGCTTCCTCAGACAAGAAGCACGGCGAGGGCAGCGTGAAGCTCAAGGAAGAAAGCAGCGCCGAGGAGTCCAACACGCCCGTCGACGAGAAGACCAAGAGCTCGCCCACTGACGAAGAGATCAAGACGTATGACCCTGGAGGGTGCAAACTTTATTTGGATGGGCCGTCACGAAGATCAAAGATGTCACCTACCGAATCCGAAAGGACGGACGCAATCAACCGAAGATTGTACACATTGATCGACTGGCCCGGTACTACGGAGATAATGATGCTCGGGACGAGCATGTCTTAGGAGGGGGTAGTGTTACGACGGAGGGTTAAGCAGAGTGGACTGAAATACTTCAACCTCGATTTTCCTGGACTTAGAGACGTTTTCAGCAGGCTGAAATGCATTTTCAGTCCGTATCAGAGGAGGCTCTATCACATACCAAAGAATCGAAATTTTGAGTAAGTTGCCGTTGTTTTCAGGCGCCTGAAACATGTTTTCAGGCCGTTTCAGGAGCCAACAAATCCGATGCCGACATTTTCTGAAAACCCATTTTCAGGCGTTTTCAGGACCCCTTATGGCCATTTGACACCCACATGTAAAATTGTTGATGAGTGAGCGAGATAGAGCTAAATATCAGACAAGGATAGACGAGATTCGACAAGCTTCGAGAACATTCCATTCTAGAAGTGAGTGAGTGAGATAGAGGATAGATGAGGTTCGACGAGGTTCGAGAACTTTCTATTTCGAGAATGTGCAAGTGAGAAAGAGTTATCTTATGACAAGGATAGATGACGTTCGAGGACTTTCCAGTACCACGACTCGCGGCCTATATAAACGGCGCAGCTGAGCGCCAGTGGAGTTCAGTTGGGAACAAGCGATACAAGCGATAACATCGAAGCGATACTCGGAGCGATTTAACTAGTAACTTTGTGTGTTAATTAGTAGTTCAGTGTAATTGTGCTGTAATAAAGTGTTCTCTACGCATTTAATCGGCTTTCTATCTATATACGAACCCTCAGCTCGTAACAATATTCATGTCAGCCAGTTTATTTTTTATTTTATCGAGCCAGGTTATTAATAAAGTATTATACTTTATAACTTACTAACAATTAAACTTATGAGCATTTGTACGTAATTATGAACGTAATTTACAAGCTTTTGTTTTGTAGGTGCGTGATTCAAACACAAAATACAAAACTTTTCAGTCATGTTTCATGCCAGGAATAAAACTACGTTCCGTTTTCAGCGCTTGCACCGCTGCAGCCATCTCGAAGGAAATATAAAAATTAAACGAAAAATAAAAGCAATATCAAAATAAAAATAACTCACGACATCGCCTTCTAACTACATTGTTTCGTAAATTGGAAACTTAAGTTTTTTCTCAGATTTTTTATATTTCCTCTAATTCGTACCTTTTTGGTAAGCATGACGTACTTTTAAGGGAATTTACACCGGCAACACTGACCGGAACAAGAACAGTGACGTAGGTTGACGATAATGTCACGTGACTTAGCTTTTTGGTGCGAAATTTAAAACGAGAAATAAAAATCTTGATTATTTAATTTTAAAAGCATATTTTAGTAATTATTTGTTAATGAATGGTTTTTTTTTCTTCTTTTCTTTTTCCGTGTGGTGCCGGACTTAAAAAATAGCACCACCCTTATCTCTTCTCATGGGTGTCGTAAAAGGCGACTAAGGGATTCACCAGAGGATGGGCAGCAGGGTTCTCTGAGTATTTAAAACCAACCAACTGCGATTGCCAACCCGCCTGCCAAGCGTGGCGATTATGGCATATCCCCCCCTTAATTGGGGGAGGCCTATGTCCAGTAGTAGACGTCTTTCGGCTGAAGAAATGATGAATGCTTTAATTGGATGTTTCGCCATCGTTTTACATACATTTCAAAAAATTGTCTAACACCCTATGGGTTATGACCCTATGGGTTATGAGTAGTCTGTTTTAAATTATTTTGATAATTTATTTTAAAACTATTATTACTTGTAACCACTAAACCTGGGTTATTGTAATAATTTAATGTTGCTAACTAATGAAACACTATATAGGTACAACGTCTTATTGGGATAACTCAAAACTTCAGACTCTCCAGCTAGTTTTTAGGGTTCCTAAGTCCTACAAGGAACCCTTATAGTTTCGTCATGTCCGTCCGTCTGTCCGTCTGTCCGTCTGTCCGTCTGTCCGTCTGTCCGTCTGTCCTAATCCTTTACAGCTTAATAACTTCTACAGTTATAAACATACCAGGCCCCTCAGAAAGTATTGCGAAAAAAAGTTTTTATATATGGGAGACTGGCCAGTTATAATGTTTTTCGAAAATATGATTATTTATAAGTAAAAATAAGTAAGTTCCAATTTCAAAATTTCCCTCCACATTTTTTGCGAGTTAATTCAAAGTATTGTGTCTCACTGAAATATGGATCTGCGCCGGGAACATTTTAGAGCTATGATTTTATACGATTTCAAGTGTCGCCTGAAACCGGATGAATCGTACGATAGACTTCAAATGGCATTCATGGATGAAGGCCCTTCCAAGGCAACCGTGTATCGTTGGTATAACGAATTCAAGCGCGGTCGACCAACTTTGGGGGATGACGAAAGAAGCGGTCGCCCTTTGACGGCTGTTACCGAAGAAAACGTGCTAGCAGTGAAAAATTTAATCCAAGACAATAGGCGAATTACATATCAGGAGATTCAACACATATTGAAGATTGGATCGGGAAGCGTTCACGAGATTCTACACAGCCATCTTCGCGTGAGGAGGATAGTATCACGCTGGGTGCCGCACAACCTCACCGATGCTCAGAAGCAGGCCCGGGTGGAATGGTGCCGTGATATGCTTAACAAATTTGAAGCAGGCTCGTCTCGGCGTGTTTACGACATCGTTACAGGTGATGAGTCCTGGATTTATCAATACGACCCAGAAACCAAGCGCTAGTCGACTGTTTGGGTGTTTCAAAATGAGCCAACGCCTACCAAAGTGAAGCGATCTAGAAGCGGGGGTAAGATTTTGATCGCTAGCTTTTTTAATTTGACTGGCCACTTGGTATCAATTCCCTTAGGGGATCAAAGAAGCATTAATGCCGAATGGTATACTACCAAATGTTTGCCAGAAGTTTTCTCTGTTATAAGCAACAAGCGACCAAACACAGGGCTCCGCGGGCTACTGCTCCACCACGACAATGCACCTGCGCACACCGCACTCAAAACGAGGGACTTCCTGGACAGCACGCCAGTCAAACTCCTGGGTCACCCTCCTTACAGCCCTGATCTAGCACCGTGTGACTACTTTTTATTCCCAAAAATAAAAAATCAGCTCAAAGGGATACAATTTTCGTCGCCGGAAGATGCGCTGGCTGCGTTCGAGCAGGCTGTAAACGAGGTGTCTGCGGCGGACTGGAAAAAGTGTTTTGAAAACTGGTTTAGGCGCATGAATCTTTGTATAGAGGCTGGTGGAAAGTACTTTGAAAAGATTTGATAAAAATATATGTACGTATAGAACAATTTTTTTTAGTTTCGCAAAACTTTCTGAGTGTCCCACGTAAGTAAATGAAATTTTGTTAAAAAATAGTCTGCATATAGATCTCAATTTTAAAAGAATAAAAAAATAGTTTTTACGTTCTTTAGGGGTGGCGCCCATACATGTGAAATGGGGAAAAAATAATTTTTTTCACTGCACCCCATCGTGTGGGGTATCATTGAATAGGTCTACTAAAATGAAGGTAATGTTTCATACACCACTTTTTTATCAGGTGTACCATCTGCGAAATATAGCCCGCCAAAGTGGCTTGCAATGTGTCCCCCCCCCTGCCATTTCTAAACTATGCAACGTAGAAACTTATAATCTTCCACATTGATAGACCTTTGTAAAAACTCTCTTTTAAAATTATTTCGAGTATAATGTGATTATAATTTTTTGAGTTATAGACAGAAAACCGAAAAATACTTAAAACGTCCTAGTTCAAAGGTCATCGACCTTAGATAAAAATTATCATGGCAAATAATGCTCCTTTAGCACCTTTCTATTTGAAAAAATCACAAAAAGTAACTTTGACATCAATCAGACTTCTTAAATTTGGCTTCTTGAATTTATCGCTAGATGGCGCTACTAACAACACGCTCTGAGTCGCGAATGCTGCCGATTATTGCAAAAACTAAAATAGCCATGATTAATATTCGATTTGATTCGTTTGTACACCTACTTAAGGAACCCTATAATACTGAGCATGGCCCGACATGCTCTTGGCCGGTTTTTTATTATAATAAATTGATATGGAAAGTAATGATTAATTTTCATTTATTGTTGTAGAAGACATTAATTTAATTTTTGATATCATGGTTACTATAATCGACTCATAGCGCTAGATTCATTTACGAATGTACGACGCTCTCGACGCTACTGTGTCGGGAGGTGAATAACCCTCTTAAAATTAAGTTATGTTTTAATAGTTTTAGGAAACAAATGTTAGCCAAAAGTTTCCATCACACTTTTTACTGGGTCTCGCTCGCCTTTGCGCTCTGCGTCGCGTCGTCGTATGAAACTTTTAGACTCGGCATGGTATGAAAATATTTTTTTGGTAAAAATTAACCTATGTTAAAAAGTAGTGTAATGGACTCTACTCTCGATTCTGAACAAACTAGTGTCAGGTTTTGAGTTAATTCAATAACACGTTGTATAAATTAAAATTCAATGACGTATAAAAGGATATGAGCGGAATACTTACAAGGGCCTCTTCCTGATGACGAACCAGGCGGCCGCGGCCGCCAGCGCCAGCACGAGCACCAGCAGCAGCGGCACCAGCACGGCGGCGGCCGTGGCGCCGCGCGCCGCAGTAGACGCGGCCTGCGCGGCGCACAGCGGCGGCAGCAGCGGCGCGCGGCACACGCAGCGCAGGCCGCCCGCGCCGTCCTCCTCGCACGTGCCGCCGTTCTCACACGGACACACCCGCGGCAGCGGCCGCGTCGCTTCCACCGCTACGGAAAACATTTATTTATAGTTAATTAAGGCGGCACAAAAACCAATTACATTAACTAACAATTATAGATAACGGTTATGGAAAAAAAATTAAATTACCGCATTGTTTTGTTCATCAAACTGTATCGTAATGAAACTTTTTAAATTCATTACAAGTGCATGTGCGTAAAGTATGTCATTATAACATTACTTTCGAGTTCATAATTCGAATTTTACGATACGAGTGTAGATAATAGTATTATCTACACCATAATAATAACGTAAACAATAACAATAAATTTACAAGTTATGATGACCAAATCCAGTAGGCCATGGCGCGCGACCGCGCACGCGCCCCAGCGCGCGTCAACACAGATAATAAAATATAGTCTGGCGAAAACATAATAAATAATCGGAACGAATTTTCTGTCCTTGTCAGGATTCCGTCAATCTCTGTTTTTTCATACAAAAAATGTGCCTGTAAACACTTAAATATAATTAAAAGCAAATGGAGGTTGGCGGGAAAATTCGTAAAGATCGTGTTGTAGATTTTTTATTATTTTCCAAAATTTGTTTTTCTTCGAGTGTTAATGTGTAATAATGGTGGATTATTAAATTTTAAGTGCTCGTTAATGTGTACAAGTGTGGATAAATGGTACAAAGTTGAAAAACATGACTTTCGTATTAACTCATCATCCCCTCAGAAACCTAGTAAAGTTTCCATCACTTTACTAGGCTTTAAGTACAATGTTAATATGTTCAATGATTACGACTGAAGGACATGTATCCATGGTCATGAATAAATAAATGAAAAAAAAAAAAAAATTAAAAGCAATATGGCAATACATACTTCTGCCAAAAACGCGATTTTAAACGATAAAATTTTTCAATGTATGACTAGTGGCGCCACCCTGAATTTTGTGTACTCTTTGGTGCCAAACTGTACGACTGCTAAAAAAAAGTTTGAAAACTCGTTGGTTGGGTCGAAGTGGCATTAAAAACTCCTTAGTTGGGCTGGTGTGCGGTTATAGAAAAAAAATTAAATTACAGCATTGTTTTGTTCAGCAAACTGTATCGTTATGAATTTTATCTACACTCGTATCGTAAAATTCGAATTATGAACTCGAAAGTAATGTCATAATGTCATACTTTACGCACATACACCTGTAATGAATTTAAAAAGATTCATTACGATACAGTTTGCTGAACAAAACAATGCGGTAATTTTTTTTTTTTCCATAACCGCACACTTCAGCCCAACTAAGGAGTTTTTAATGCCACTTCGACCCAACCAAGGAGTTTTCAAACCTTTTTTTTTGCAGTCGTACAGTTTGGCACCAATGAGTACACAAAATTCAGGGTGGCGCCACTTGTCATACATTGAAATTTTTTTTCGTTTAAAATCGCGTTTTTGGCAGAACTTTTGATTGTCATATTGCTTTTAATTATATTTAAGTGTTTACAGGCATATTTTTTGTATGATAAAACAGAGATTGACGGAATCCTGACAAGGATAGAAAATTAGTTCCGATTATAATGTTTTCGCCAGACTATATTTTATTATCTGTGTAGGCGCGCGGCCGCGCGCCACGGCCTACTGGATTTGGTCATCGTTACTTGTTTTATTGTTATTGTTTACGTTAATATTATGGTTTTGTATGTCGAATGTTTTATTCTGGGCAAAAATATCTGACTACAGCAGTTATACTGAACTCAGGAGAATATGACGCCGCCTGAATTTCTGGATGCAGCAACGTAAATGACGAACAATCTTTTACCAGAGAAATCAAGAAAAACAACGACAAGTTACCAAGATTTTGACTTTGGTATTTTATTTGAAATTGTATGAGTTTAGATAAAATAGTGTATGAAACTGACATAATTAGGTATTAAAACACTCGTGTGATACTATTAAAAACCTCAGTTTTTAAACTCACACTCGTGTTTTAATAACCCCTGTTATGCAACAGTTTCATAAACTAGTATTTTAGTGTGAAGTAGCAACGTACCGGCGTCGCAGGCGAGCTCCTGCGTGACGCGCTTGGGCGGCTGCTGCTGGTCGGGGCACACGCAGCGCCGCCCCGCCGGCACGCGCAGGCACAGGTGCGAGCACGGCGCGCGCGCGCACTCCGAGCGCGACGTCGCGTTGTAGCGCCGCGGGTGGTACACTGCGGGGGGGACAAACACCCACGTTGAAAATATAGTACTTGTCTCACATAATGCGCGGAAATTCAAACCAAGTAGTATCTATGTAAGTCCTAGAATTAATGAGGGACATGATTATCCAAGGTAATCTAATTGGTTACATTATATTTGCACGCATCAATATGTTAATTTGTTTCTTTTTTACTTTAAACAGCTGTATTTGCTTTTGCAAGCCAGTTCGAAGTTTAAATAAAATCTTTGATAAGTAACGTCCTTAGTTGCTATTATTAGGACTAAAAAGTTCGTTCCATTTTTAAATTACACGACAGATCATATATGTTTTCATAGCACAGATTTTCATAGTTATTTATTTGGCTGCTAAACAGGCATATATTTGACCAGTACAACATTTTCGATGTATCTCGAAGAAGGTTGTCAAAATAATGTTCGAATTTCCAAGCATGTTTGAGAAAATGTTATTTTCAGTCTCAAAAACCATGGAAGTAATACTCATGACGGATTTATAATTAATTAGCATGGCCATCAAAAAGAACCATGGCAGTCGCATGTCGTCTTGTTGTGGCAATAAATTATTTTTCTTTCTTTCTTTCTAAATAAAGAATTATAACTGAAAATTCACATGGCTGTTAAAATTTGTAATATGTATATTGTCCTATAAAGGGTTTGTAGTAAAGGCTGTAAATCTAAATTTCAACTTACCTTTCACAGCGGACGGATTGACTAAATCCTTGGATATAATGAATGGCACTCCTCTTCCGAATTTATCTTGTCTCACAAGCTCTCCCGTGTCCCTGGTGACCCAGTACAATGAGGACTCGAAGACGTCCAGCGACAGAGGGTGCTTCAGAAGATCACCCTTGATAATAATCTTTCTATTCGACCCATCGTGCCTCATCATTTCAATTGTATTCAATTTAGTATCGGCCCAGTATATGGAATGGTCCATCAAATGGTCGATGGCTAAGCCGGTAGGGTGCCTGATGTTCTCTGTGACAATTGGTCTCCTCTTCGAACCGTCCATCCAGGCTATTTCAATCTTGGGAGCTGAGCCAGCGTCTGCCCAGAACATTCTTCCCATCTGTGGGTCGAGGACCAGTGATGTTGGGCTTTCGATGCCTGCTGAGACCAGTGCTCTTCGGTATCTTCCATCGGTTCTCGCTACCATAACTCGTCCTCTTGGCTTAGAGCCAGTTCTGTCGGTTTCGGTCCAGTATAGATTGTCTCCAAGGTAGTCTACAGCTAAAGCAGTTGGTTTGGAGTTTCCTTTCATGTTGAGATCTTGAGCAAAGCCGCTCTTGACTTGACCATTAAGTGCGTTGATCATGTACGACCGTTTGATGGTCTTGTCGTAGCTATCTGCCCAGAAGATCATCTCTTGCTTAGGATCGTAATCGATAGCTTCTATTCTCTTCTCTGCTGTGATGACGTCAAACTCTTCGTTCTTGTCTTGGGCAAATGCGTGTATTTCCGGTCCGTTAGCGAATAGTAATATAACTTCGTTTTCCACAACTTTGCATACGCCTGATAGATTGTCTGCGAGTCTGTAACAAAGTAGATTTAATTTAGGCCATATTTACTGTTTTCCAGAATCAAAAATGACAGAATCAAGAGATATAAAATCACACCAACAACCTTTATTCTATTCTACATTCTATCCTATTTTTTTTTGTTCTTGAACTCCGTTTTAAGCATAATCATTTCATAAACAAATCTGGAAAGGACTACAATAAAACCACATATCTATGTATAGAAGGACTTACTTGAATCCTTCTCTACAGTCACAGCTATAGCTTCCGTTCAGGTTGTTACAGATCTGCGAGCAGTGGTGCGTGCCGGCCGCGCACTCGTCCACGTCGACGCACTTCTTCTTGTCGACGGGCGAGATGATCCATCCTTGGAAGCACGTGCAGATGTAGCCACCCGCGCCGCCGATCTGCGTCAAGTTCGTGCAGAAGTGCTCGCAACCACCTGTGAAATTAAAATGTTCTTAGATTGACGCTATGCTACAGTTTGGTAAGTCTTCTCGTCGACTTTATTTGAATTGTACTACTCTAATTTATTGCTAAATTACTAACTACTCAAAGTTTCAAAGTCACTCAAAGAGCAATGGAGAGGGCTATGCTCGGAGTGTCCCTGCGTGATCGAATCAGAAATGAGGAGATTCACAGGAGAACGAAAGTAACCGACATAGCTCGAAGAATTGCCAAATTTATGTGGCAGTGGGCGGGGCACATTGCTTGCAGAACGGATGGCCGATGGGGCAGTAAAGTTCTGGAGTGGCGACCACGTACTGGAAGGCGTAGCGTGGGTAGGCCCCCCACAAGGAGGACCGACGACCTGGTGAAGGTCGCGGGAATCCGCTGGATGCGAAAAGCACAGGACCGGTCGTTGTGGTGATGCTTGGGGTAGGCCTATGTCCAGCAGTGGACGTCTATCGTCTGAAATTATGATGATGATAATGCTGATTGCTAGTCTTCGAACTTAATTGTCAATGGTAACTGTGTCATCACAAAAGTGATTCGTTATTGTCTGTACCTCTTTTGTCGTTATTTTCCTATTAATACCCTATTCTGTCGAGTCGCTATTCTGAATCTTGACCAAACATGTACCTTTATCAAGATGTGAGCAAGTGTGCGTGTGATGACATCCGAGCTCATCGGACGCGTCTCCGCAGTCGTCCGCGAAGTCGCACAGCTGCGTGCGCTCCACACAGTGCCTGTTGGCGCACTGGAACTGCGTGTAGGGGTCGCAGGGTTTGATCCGCGCCGCGCATAGCGTCATGTTGTTCTCGTCTGAACCGTCGCCGCAATTGTCCACGCCGTCACATACTTGGTACCTGGAAACAAAGACATTAACATATTATTTTCTTCTTTTCCAAGTTAGTTAGTTAGCCTTCAGTCTGTGCAGATAATTCAAACATTATCATATTATATTTTTAAGTGAGTTCCTGCTGTTAACAAGATATTGTTTCATGCTTTTTAATCTCGGTTTCCTACAGCCTTTAATTTACGAGAAAATTAGAAAATATTTTATATTTTTTTACGAATAAATTACAAAAGATTTAAAACTGAGTACAGTCAACAAATCGGAATCATGACCCACGATAAGCTTAATATCCTACAGACATTCTAATACAATTAGGTTGAATTTCGCTTAAACAGATATTTCCCTGGCAACTGACTTGTTATCAATTGTGTTAGCTATTGACAGTTACAGCTAGTTTACCAATAATTTTTTTTTTCTAATTTTATTATTAATGTTTAACTCCAAATATTGTTATTTATTTATTTATCATTTATTGCGTGAAATATGGTACAGAGGATATTATAAATTAAATGAATTTACCACACTCGGACGAATAAAAAAGGCGGACGGAATCTAGCTAAACAAAGACTGAAGCACTTAATTTTTTCCTGAACCCACTATAATTTCGAAAGCATTTTAACACACCAGATTTATACTGTTATTTTATTTATGACGCTACAACAATGACTACCGTCACACTAGATTTTTTGCGTAATCGCGGCTTTTTGGCATACTATACTTTTAAGCGATCCGGCTTGCTATGGATGCTTCACTTATTGAATAGCGAGATTCCGTCTGCCTTTTTTTTTCGTCCGAGTTTCCACATATTAAGAGTATTGTTTGACACCTTTTCATACTTGACATTATATTTGTAATTTTTATTTTTATTTTATTAATGGTCTATAATCGAAAAAGTTTGTATAAGTTTCTTAAAAAATATAGTTGTTTGTAGGAAAAACACGTGATACGACAGCTAATTCGAAATTCAAAACATAATTCCTGGTTAATAAAAAACATAATTTCCAATCCAATTATAAATCTATTGCATTGATAACAAAGCTCAAAACGGCACAGACCTCTGACCCGTTTTAATGCAGTTTCTGTAATATTCAAAATGTCCTAAGTGCAGCATAGAAGAAAACCTTACTGTTTTGACGATTTCAAACGAATTATCAGCTGAGTGGGTCATGATTCCGATTTGTTGACTGTACATATGATTTATTTTTATCTTCTTAATTCAAAATTAAGTCGAGTTTTTTCTTACCTAGGTACACATCTGTGGTTGTCGCAATGGAATCTTCTCAGCGTATCGCAGTTGAAGTTGGTACAGATAGAGGCTGCCTCATCGGAACCGTCGCCACAGTCATCAGTTCCATCACATAAGTCTGATTGGGACACGCAGAGGTTATTCGCGCATTGGAATCTACAGGAGAGAAAGACTGATTAAGTAAAATGTTCTTGAAAAAATGATGTTGATATAAAATAAAATAATAATAATAAATATCTTTAGGACATTTTTACACAGCACCATCCAGTCCCAAACTAAGCAGAGCTTGTGGTATGGGTACTAGACAATGGATATAATACGTATATACTTTTTTTTTGTAAATACATACTTATAATACATAAGCAACACACCCAGACCAACACAAACAGTTATGTTCATCACACAAATATTTGTGTCCTGTGGGAATCGAACCCACGACCTCGTTATCAGCAGTCCGACACTCGAACCACTAGACCACAAAGGTCGTCAAACAAACAATAAAATAATAATAATATGTATGTTAAACTTGACGTTTAAAGAGAAAAAGTATGCTATACCTGCTCTCAGGGCAGTATCGGCCACCTGGGTACCGCGGTGGGCATCCGATCTCATCAGACAAGTCTCTACAATCTCTATCTCCATCGCATCTGAAGTATGCAGCAATACAATGGCCAGATTTACACTGGAAGGTTCCGTTCTTGCACTTGAAGCCACCACAGTCAGCCTCGTCGGTGTTATCCCCACAGTCATCTTCATGGTCGCATCGCCATCTTGATGATATACACTTCCCGTTGCCGCACTTGAATTCTGATTCAGAACATTCTCTGTACTTATGCTGGCAGATAGTTTCGGACTCATCGCTTGCATCTCCACAGTCGTCAGTAAAGTCACAGAGCCATTGCTTTGGTATGCAGCGTTTGTTATCGCATGTGAAGTCAGTATCTGCATTGCATGAGGGACAGTTCTCTGCTAATTCATCTGATCCATCTCTGCAATCATCCTTGCCATCGCAGAACAACCACTTCGGTATACACCTATAATTAGCTTGTCCCGGGCACCTTCTCCATCCAGTTGTACAGTTCTTCTGTCTGCACATGTAAGCTGGTTCATCGGAATCATCTCCGCAGTCATTGTCAAAGTCGCACATCCATAATTTAGGAATGCATCGTCCGTTCTTGCAGGCGAATTCGGTGTCGGGGTTACAAGGTCTATTATGACACATTGCGGGGTCTTCATCACTGTTGTCTTTGCAATCTGTATCGCCATCACACTTCCAACTGTCCAGGATACATCTGCCACTAGACTTGCACTTGAACTCGAGGAGTGGGCACTCATGAGCACACTCAGCCTCATCACTTCCATCACCGCAGTCATCAGTACCGTCACAGATAGTGGCAGCCGGCGTGCAATTTGTGTTCTTGCATTGGAAGGATCCAGCCCTACAGTGACGTACTGGACAAGTTTCAGGCTCATCAGAACCGTCCATACAGTCTTTTTCACCGTCGCACTTCCAGAACCACGGAATACATTTCTCGTCGCGACCGTTACATCTATGTTGACCATCAGTACAGTTAGCGATGCAAGTTTTCATATCTCTTGCTAAGTAGAACTGATTCGGACAGGCGCATTTGTATGTCGTTGCCCCTTCTTCTCCGTAACCCTCGATATTCAGATAGCTCGACTCATGGGGTGGTGCGATCAGACAGAGATGTGAACACCCTGCGTTGTTATCACCACAAGGGTTGGGATACGATAGCTGTCTCAATGGATGAACTACGTGGATATCATAAGGCCTGTGTGTGGTGTTTCTAAGAACAGTCAGATTCTCTCCAGAATGCTTGTTCGCTTTACTGATCGCTTTGAGATTCCAATCAGTCCAGTAAATTTCATCATCAAAAAGACTGAGAGCAAAAACATGAGGTACTTTAGAGCCAGATAACACAACATGTCTGTGTCTACCTTCCAAATCGGCTGATCCAATGTAGTCCAAATGAGCATCAGCCCAGTATATTCTGTCAGTGAAGTAATCTACAGTAAGAGCATTTGGCCAAGCGATGTCATCTTCCCAGTTGAGGATAGCAGTGAAGTTTGAGCCGTCCATGCCTAATTTGCCGATGTAAGCTTGCAAATGCCATGACGTGAAGTATAAGTATCCAGTGCCAGGGTGGACGACAATCGCTCGAGGATCTGTAACGCCAGTTTTTAGGGTTTTTCTTCTGGTACCATCCAATTCTGACACATCTAAGTTTTTGGAATGTCTGTCAAGCCAGTAAAGTTTCCTTCCGATCCAATCAATTGCTATACCTTCAAGACCATGAGAGTCGTGTCTGATAACCACTTCTTTAGTTGGATTGGGATCTGTGTAGTTAGATCTGTAGATGGTCTTAGCGGACACATCAGCGAAATACATCCTCTGTTCTTTAAAGTCAAAGTCGATTGCGACGACGTTCATCAAATCTTGGTGCATCAGATTGTATAGACTCGCGTCAGTTGACATGTTCCTCACGTAGTATTTGTTCGTGAATATGATCCAGGCGGAAGTATTGTCCCTTCGTTTACAAGTATGCTCGTCAAGTTCTCTTTCATAATATTGGTCGTTGCACTTACAGTAGTAAGATCCAGGTGTGTTGGAGCAGTATTGCGAGCAAACACCTGGCGTTTCTATACATTCGTCAATATCTGCGCAGGCTTTACCATCTGCAAGGAGTTTGTAGCCTTGGTTACAGTCGCAGTAATATCCAGTTAGTGTGTCAATACATTTATGACCGCATTGATTGATCTCTAACTTGGCACATTCGTCAATATTACAATGAGGAGGTTCGTCAGAATCGTCTGTACAATCGGAGACCTTGTTACAGACCAGTCGGTTGTCAATACACTGATCGTTGTTACACTTGAACTGTCCAGCAGGACATGTCTTGTTCTCTTTAATACATCCAACTTCATCAGAATGGTCTCCGCAATCATCTTCGCCGTCGCATCTGAAGTGGTTTCTGATACATTTGAAGTTTTGACACTTGAACTCTTGGTCGGTACATTGCTTGTACTGAGTGTTGCAACGTTTGCCTTCGTCAGAGCCATCACCGCAATCATTGTCGTGGTCGCAGACCCATCCTTCATTGATGCAGCGTCCATTATTACATTGGAACTGGTCATCGGAGCAAGGTGTAGGTGTGGCACAGTGATGTATGGTAGAGTTTTCGTCAGCTCCATCAATACAGTCGGGATCACCGTCGCAGATCCATTTCTTAGGAATACATTGCGCTCGTTGCCAGAATTTGTTTTCTTCACAAGTGTATTCTGTCTCAGCATCGCACTTACGTTCGTTGCACTGATGTCGATCATCTTCATCGCTGTTATCCAAACAGTCGTTATCACCATCGCAGATGTAGATCCTTGGTATGCAATTACCATTATCACACGTAAAGAGGTCCCCGAAGCATGTGCGACCTTCAGATCGGCAGTATTCTGGTGGTTCATCAGCTCCATCACCACAGTCATCATCACCATCGCAGTACCAAGTAGCAGGAATGCATCGGTGATTTGGGCAACGGAAACTGTTTTGCGGACAAGTTCTTTGCGCGCAATGAAGCGGGTCTTCGTCAGAGTTGTCGCCACAGTCGTTATCTCCATCGCAGAGCCAGTAGGGCTCAACACAGATGTTTGTCTTCTCACATTTAAGATGGTTCGTCGGGCAGGTGGTGTTCATTGGGCATCGTTCATGTGTTTCGTCTGATGTGACATTGTCCTTACAATCATTGATACCGTTGCACACTTGCGACATTGGTATACAGCGAGAGTTAAGGCAAGTGAACTCACCGTCAGCACATGGTGGGTAAACGCAACCTTCTTCGTCAGATCCATCTTTGCAATCATTCTCATGGTCACACTTCCAAGATTGGAAGATGCATCTGCCGTTGTTGCAACGGAATTCATTAGTCGAGCAGGAATGATACGTGCAGTAGTTCTTATCTTCATCTGAATTATCACCACAGTCATCATCACCATCACACGACCACATCTTGCTTATGCATTTGCCATTAGCACAGAAGAACTTGCTTGGATCACAGGTTATGTTCTTTGCCACACACATTCTTCCTTCGTTCACCAGTTTAGTGCTATCATCACACTTGCATTCTACCGTATTATTAGGCGCTGGGTGACAACTGTGCGCGCATCCACCGTTGCTAATCTTGCATGGATTTAACGTGCATTTCTGTCTGCTTGGACTGTATATGTGGATATCGCGAGGCGAGTCTTCCAATCGCTTCACCATTTCAATCATGTTCGCACCCGTGTGTTTTTCTGCCCTGTAAACGCCTCGGAGTTGAAGGTCTGTCCAGTAGATGTAGTTACCGAATACAGTAATGGCAAATGGATAAATAGTCGCGCTGATGAGGACTTCTCGATCAGACCCATCCATATTGGATCGTTCAATTTTCTCGCGAACTGCATCGGTCCAATATAGCATGTTCTCATCAAAATCGATAGTTAAGCCGCTAGGCTGCGACAGATCCTTATCGATAATAGCTTTCTTCAGTGATCCTGCCATGGTAGTTCTATAGATTTTTCCTGAAGTTCCGAATCGTCCCCAATCTGTGTAGTATAAGGTACCATTGCAGGGAGCTACAACTATAGCTCGTGGCCGTTCCACTCTAGCGATCATTACAAGTTCTGTGCCATCTAGGTTCATAGCGTAGATGGAGTTGTTAGAACTGTCAGTCCAATAAACCTTTTTTTGCGTCCAGTCGTAAGAAATACCTTCAGGGTTTATGTTCTTGCTAATGATATTCTGAATGGCTGTAGGATCCGGGTTGTTGGCAGACATCCATCCAATTCTCGCCCATGGTCTGATTTGTGTAAAGAATAGTTTGTTGTCAGCATAATCAAATTCTACACCGACTACATTTGTCAGGTTAACGACAGGTTTAAACGGTACTCCAGTAGATTTCGGGTCTAAGTTAATAGCCCGGATTTCGGTTCTGGTGGTGAATATCAGGTATTCGCCAACCACGTCGCATTTCTTAGGATTGGTGGCTGAGATTTGTCCGGTGGCGCATTCGCATCTGTGGGTGTAGCCTTTGTTAGCTTCTGGAGGGTAACTGAAACAAAGTTGCTCACATCCGCCATTGCCGAGCTTCCTGCAAGGATTGTTTTCATCCGTGGGCTGGTTATTAACATCAAATATAACAATATCTCTAAGTTTTGGAAGGTTGATCCTGACTTTCTCTGGCATCGACATATTTCCTGGTAGCTTCGATGCTTTGTAAATAGTTTGTAAGTTTCTATCGACCCAGTATACGCTGCCCGTATGTATCGCTACACCCATTGGGTTCGGTAAGTTTGACCTAATTAGTTGCCTGTTACCTCCGTTGAAAGAAATCTTTTGGATTTGGTCCAGTTTGGAATCAACCCAGTAGACGTCGTGGGTCAACATGTCGATGGTCAGATCTCTTGGGTTTGATATACCGGAGCTAACGACAGTCTGCCAGTTGCTACCGTCTAAGTAAGCCTTGCCAATTCGTGGGTACTGACCGTAATCGATCCAATATAACAATCTCTTGATAGGGTTCACAGCAAGTTCCCTTGGAGCATCCATTGTTGTTTTAATTAATACCTTTCTGTTCGAGCCGTCAAGCCAGCACATTTCTACGTAGTTTTCGTGAGGGAAAACGTTGGTAAAGTACAGGTTTCCTGCAACCCAGTCTACGGCTAATCCGCGTATACCATTGCTGCCAATGCCGTCTTTAACTATGTGTTGCAGTTCTGTGCCGTTTGGCCTGATTCGGAATATACCATTCCATTGTCCGCGATTAAATTCAACCCAGTAGATATAGTTATCAGCGAAGTGAACGTCTACATGGAGTATGTGATGTCCCAGACCAGTGACTGGGACCATGGCTTCGGCGCTTGAGTCAATACTGTATCCACGGATTAAGTCAAGTTGTGACACCACCGCGAAAGTCTTGTACGGAACGCAATTTACTTCATTCTCCTTTTTATAACCAACGGAGCAAGCACATATTCGAGATCCACCGTCACCAGGAATACAGATCTGTTCGCAGCCTCCATTGCTTTGGGAGCAAGGATGATGGACCATCTTTCTCTTCTGGAATATTGTCAACGATTTCAAGTCACTCTCATTGTCTAAAACAGTTTTGATATTATCACCATTAGGCAGATCTGCTTTGATGATCTTTTCGTGGCGAGGATCCAAAACATATAGCCTTGAATCAAGAACGGCGATGACTTTCGGGTACGATATGGCGTTTGCTTCGGTCAATATGGTCTTCCTGTCGTTGCCTTCAGTGTTGACACTGTTGATGCTAGCCGGGAACTGGGTACTAAAGTAGATAATCTTCTTCTCCACATCAATGGTGACTGCTTCAGGTCTCTCAATGGTGTCTACGAGGATGATGGAGTTTGTTCCGTCCATGTTAGCTTTGCCAATCTTAGCGGGCACTCCGAATCCTCCTTCGTCGGACCAGTACATTTTTCTGCAAATAATAAGCGGCAATTAATAATTATCCTCGGAAGGATCCTATTAAGGATCAGCTGATGCGTAATGCCAGAAAGAATGGGCTATGTCCTTTATGTCCATGAGTATCGAAAAAGGAAACTAAGGGAATATGTAAGGACTAGACTTTGTGATGTTACATGTGGATAAAATAACTTAAATAATAAAAAGAGTTTAGTTTATAGATTACAAACAAACAAATCAACGAACAAATCTTTCCTCTTGATAATATTAGTATAGATTACCTATCTGTCTTATTGTACCTAATAATGTTACCAAGGCTCGTGTTCTGAATATACGTTTAGGGGCAAAACAAAACATAACATAACATCACGCCTGTATTCCCTGAAAGGTTAGGCAGAGGGGCAAAACATTTGTTATTTTTACTATATAAAGGTACTAAACTTACCCTTCAGTAGGATCCAAACAAATTCCTCTAGGCTTAGCAACAGAGGTCCTGCTGCCATCATTAGCCATTACAATAGACCTGTACTTTACTTTTCCATCAACTCTGACCAGCTCAATGTTACTGGCAACCCTATTAGCCATGTACAAGTTCCTGCCCAGCCAATCAAAGGCGATGGACGAAGGTGCTCCAATAATGCCGGTGTCTGATCCGAAGAATTCAACCTTATTGCCTCCGCCGTAAGGCATACTATAGATGGTACAGTTTTCCTCATCATCGCTGTCCCCTGATATGGATTGGAGCCAGTATAACATGTGTCCTGTTCGATCGTAGTCCAGTTGAACTCCACCTGGAATAATACCCAATTTTTGATAATAATATTTTTTACTTTTAGGTCTAAAAGGCAAAATAATTTTATATTTAGTTATACCAGGCCCCTCAGAAAGTATTGCGAAAAAAAGTTTTTATATATGGGAGACTGGCCAGTTATAATGTTTTTCGAAAATATGATTATTTATAAGTAAAAATAAGTAAGTTCCAATTTCAAAATTTCCCTCCACATTTTTTGCGAGTTAATTCAAAGTATTGTGTCTCACTGAAATATGGATCTGCGCCGGGAACATTTTAGAGGTATGATTTTATACGATTTCAAGTGTCGCCTGAAACCGGATGAATCGTACGATAGACTTCAAATGGCATTCATGGATGAAGGCCCTTCCAAGGCAACCGTGTATCGTTGGTATAACGAATTCAAGCGCGGTCGACCAACTTTGGGGGATGACGAAAGAAGCGGTCGCCCTTTGACGGCTGTTACCGAAGAAAACGTGCTAGCAGTGAAAAATTTAATCCATGACAATAGGCGAATTACATATCAGGAGATTCAACACATATTGAAGATTGGATCGGGAAGCGTTCACGAGATTCTACACAGCCATCTTCGCGTGAGGAGGATAGTATCACTCTGGGTGCCGCACAACCTCACCGATGCTCAGAAGCAGGCCCGGGTGGAATGGTGCCGTGATATGCTTAACAAATTTGAAGCAGGCTCGTCTCGGCGTGTTTACGACATCGTTACAGGTGATGAGTCCTGGATTTATCAATACGACCCAGAAACCAAGCGCCAGTCGACTGTTTGGGTGTTTCAAAATGAGCCAACGCCTACCAAAGTGAAGCGATCTAGAAGCGGGGGTAAGATTTTGATCGCTAGCTTTTTTAATTTGACTGGCCACTTGGTATCAATTCCCTTACGGGATCAAAGAAGCATTAATGCCGAATGGTATACTACCAAATGTTTGCCAGAAGTTTTCTCTGTTATAAGCAACAAGCGACCAAACACAGGGCTCCGCGGGCTACTGCTCCACCACGACAATGCACCTGCGCACACCGCACTCAAAACGAGGGACTTCCTGGACAGCACGCCAGTCAAACTCCTGGGTCACCCTCCTTACAGCCCTGATCTAGCACCGTGTGACTTCTTTTTATTCCCAAAAATAAAAAATCAGCTCAAAGGGATACAATTTTCGTCGCCGGAAGATGCGCTGGCTGCGTTCGAGCAGGCTGTAAACGAGGTGTCTGCGGCGGACTGGAAAAAGTGTTTTGAAAACTGGTTTAGGCGCATGAATCTTTGTATAGAGGCTGGTGGAAAGTACTTTGAAAAGATTTGATAAAAATATATGTACGTATAGAACAATTTTTTTTAGTTTCGCAAAACTTTCTGAGTGTCCCACGTATATACCTTGAATGCCAACAATCGGAGCGAGTTGCCCTGCTCTGCCTGAGCCATCCATCGACAAATCAATGACTTGACTTCCCTTCAGCACCATTAGGTATGCAGATTCCTCTGCAAAATGAAAACATTGGACTCGTAACACATTATTTTAACTAAAATACTTTTCGAAGAATACAACAAAAACATAACTTTACCTTCAACGCATTTTCCATCAGCTAGTAACTTGAATCCAGGCTTGCACATGCAAGTATAGCCTACAGTCTTGTTGGGACTCAGGAGACAGAGATGCTGGCACGAATCCTTCTTGCAAGGAGAAGTATACAACGGCTGAAGCGACGGGTGATGTACATGAATGGACAGCGGCTGAGATATTAAATGGGACACCACCGTCTGGTTCGTGCCCTTAAATTTGTGAGCCGACAACACTCTGTTGAGCTGACGATCTGTCCAGTATAAAGTGTCTTCGAAAAGAGTGAGTGAATGAGGATGTAGAAGATAGTGACTGCCAGCTAAGACTTGTTGTCTTCCCGTTCCGTTGTAATAACAAAAATCTATGAAATCTAACTTAGAATCGGCGAAATATACTCTCTGAGTTGCCGTGTCTAGGGTCAGACCGTTAGGCCAGTAAATCTTAGTGGTAATAATGGCTGATCTTTGGGTGCCGTCCATTCCGACTCTTTCGATGCGAGGGTTTTCTCCCCAGTCTGTCCAGAATAACCACCTCGCGTTTGGTGCAGGGTCTAGGCACATTCCTCTAGGTTGTGTAATGTTGCCGCTTAGTAAAGCTGTTCTTGCAGTACCGTCTTCTTTCGCTACCTCGATAGTGTTCAGTTTGCTGTCCAACCAGTAAATATTTCCACCTACCCAGTCATATGCTAGGCCTTCAACTAGGTCCAACCCAGTAGAAATGATGATCTGAGGTTCACTTCCGCGGTCTAACCGGGAAATCTTTTTGAGTTTCATGTCTGACCAGAATATTGTTCCTGTATGCATGTTGGAAGCTGTCGCGACAACATTTTCGACGTTTATCGGGACCCTTTCAAGACCTTGTTCATTAAGATCTGCTACTAAGATGGAATGCCGGTTTGATATGATCAAGAATGCACTGGAATGATTATTGGCTTTGCATGTATGGTTGTTGATTGTCAGAATGTAGCCATCTATGCAAGAACAAACGTAAGAGCCTTTGGTGTTGGTGCAGGTTTGCGAGCAAAGTCCAGGCGGGTTGCATTCATCGATGTCTCTGCAGTTGGAGCCGTCGACGTCCAATTCCTCGCCAGGCGGACAGAGGCATAATGGTCCATTTGGAGTTTGTTTGCAGCCATTGGAGCAAAGACCGTCTTGGTGTTCACATTCAGCAAAATCACAGCTCGCTCCTAAAACAAACGTAGTCAATCAGTTTTGAACTGTAAAACGATTTAGGAAAGAATTAAAAATGCTGGAATGAACGTTACCTTCATCAGCGCCATTTGGACAGTCGAATTTCGTGTCACAAACTTGAGTGATGTTAACACACCTGTCGGTAACTCCTGGGCATGGCCATTGATATGAGGGACATCTGAAATAACGTAGACATAAGCATATTAGTCGTTTATTATTGTTAATTCTGCCTAATTCATGGTGTAAACTTAACCTCGATTACTCGGAATCTAAAGCATTATCGAAATGTGGACCGGCGATAAACGGCCTCCATTCCTTTTATTTCGATTGCTTTAGCCTTTTCTCAAGCGAATATAGGTATGTGTCTGGTTTCACATTCTCTCCTTTTAACTTTCATACAACTATAATCGCGGCACGCTATGATGGCGTTTTTGACGTTTGCCTGCTCATGAAGATCCGTAAACATTGAGCAATATAATTTTTCGAATTTCAAATCTATTATTCAAATTAAAATTTTATTTATTTCTACTGTTTTTTTATGTAGGTATGTCACATAACATTTGATTAAATAGCGATTAAACGAAATAACTGGACGTTATTTTTATTGAATAATTTGTTAAATTATTTACTTTATGTAGATATTATTCATAATAGCTAGTTGGATGAGTTACTCAAAGTAATAAACCCGCTGCCGAATTGCGTAACTCACCCGCAATCGCAATCATCTGGATTTCAATGTTCATTGCTTCGTGTGTTTTGACAATACGTGTTATCGGCAACTACGTAGGTACCACGCAATGGATATTGCTGTAATTTCAAAATGAAAGCTAATGTCAAAGTGAATGCATTACACAATTTCCCTACTGGTCCCAATCGCTAAAAATTTGAAATGTGTCACAACACTATTGGCAAATGTCAAAAACGCCATGATAGCGTGGCGCGGGTATAGCTATTAGCTACACACGCGTGATACCGACCTGAAGGCGGGCGGGCGGCAGGCGTGCTGCAGCCCCTCGTCGGAGCCGTCGCCGCAGTCGTCGTTGCCGTCGCACACGTAGGCCTTGAACACGCAGCGCCCGTTGCTGCAGCGGTAGTAGTTGTTGGCGCACGAGATGCTGCCGCACGTGGCCGGCTCGTCCGACAGGTCCTCGCAGTCAGGGGTGCCTGGAAACATCGGTTTTAGTGGAATCAAGGAACGCTTATTGGAAATATATTTGAATACATGAATACCTTCTTTCACTAGGGGCATAATCATCATCATTTCAGCCGAAAGACGTCCACTGCTGGACATAGGCCTCCCCCGAGCATCGTCACAACGACCGGTCCTGCGCCTTCCGCATCCAGCGGATTCCCGCGACCTTCACCAGGTCGTCGGTCCACCTTGTGGGGGGCCTACCCACGCTGCGCCTTCCAGTACGCGGTCGTCACTCCAGAACATTACTTACTTTACTGCTTTAGGGGCATAATGATATATTGTAATAATGAATGTATTACTGGTATAACCTAAATATTGTAAATCTTTACATGACGGTATCATACATACATACATACATATTATCACGCCTGTTTCCCATTGGGGTAGGCAGAGACTATGGATTTCCACCTGCTACGATCCTGACAAACCTCTTTCGCTTCATCTACGTCCATTAACCTCGTCATGCATGCTCGTCGGTTGACGGTATCAATCCAAAATAAAGTTTTTTTTACATTAGTAGAAAAACGTTCATCCACTACATTTAAAAATAGAAAAAATATGGCTAGTACTTTGTATAATTATTTGTTACTACCCTTGTACCCGATCGGATTTTCTATCGGTAACATCTTAGAAACCATCCGACTTTTTTCCCCCATTTAACCCCCTTAAGGGATGAATTTTCAAAAATCCTTTAGAATAGAATAGAATAGAATAGAATATATTTATTTGCATAAAACATGGTATAAAAAGGTGTTATAAACTTAAATATATGATCATTCATGTTTTGCTAGTTTGTTTGTATGTTTTTTTTTTCTTAGTTCTCACCTATTATGTTATGCAACGTGTTATTGAAATAACTGAAAACCTCTTAAGGGGTTATTGTACTCATCAGTATGAACAACTTTTACTATGGGACCAACTCTGCAATCGCGAAAAAAAAATCTGCTGATCCCTACATTTTGTCGATTCATGTAAACAAAAATTTTTTTTCGCGATTTCAGGGTTGGTCCCATAGTAAAAGTTGTGCATACTGATGAGTACAATGACCCCTTAAGAGGTTTTCAGTTATTTCAATAACGTTGTATTAAAATTTCATGCTTCTAGAGCCACCGGCTTAGACTTAGCGCTGTCTCTCAAATTCAAATATTTATTTGCTTTTAAATATGGTTACAGTAGGTGTTACAAATATATTTAGTAGGTAGTTCAGCATATTTTGTCATAACATAATGACATGCAAATGTTAGTGTTCACAATAACATTATATTACTATATTAAATGTTTATCTTCCAAATATTCATTGACTGAGTAAAAGGCTCAGTCAGTTTTCAGAGTTATATTAGGTAGATTAAGTAAAGGCTTACCGTCACAGTACCACGTGGTGGGTATGCAGATGCCGGAGGAGCGGCACTGGAACTGCTTGTCGGGCTGGCACTGGTGCGGCGCCAGCGACGGGCAGCCCGCCTCGTCGCTGCCGTCGTTGCAGTCGGGGATGCCGTCGCACTTGTAGGCTTCCTGGGGACCGGGAGACACGGCTCACTATTAATTACGAAGGTGGAATTGTTGGGATCTTTTTATTGGCTTTATGAATAGAAGAACCAAGGATTCGTCGTCATCATATATGGGCTCCTAAACACCCTGGTACAGTTCCCGTACAATGATAGGTCAGATGGGCTATTGAAAAAACCACCACGGTTTGCATACGGCCTGTTTATCACTGTACGTGGGACACTCAGAAAGTTTTGCGAAACTAAAAAAAATTGTTCTATACGTACATATATTTTTATCAAATCTTTTCAAAGTACTTTCCACCAGCCTCTATACAAAGATTCATGCGCCTAAACCAGTTTTCAAAACACTTTTTCCAGTCCGCCGCAGACACCTCGTTTACAGCCTGCTCGAACGCAGCCAGCGCATCTTCCGGCGACGAAAATTGTATCCCTTTGAGCTGATTTTTTATTTTTGGGAATAAAAAGAAGTCACACGGTGCTAGATCAGGGCTGTAAGGAGGGTGACCCAGGAGTTTGACTGGCGTGCTGTCCAGGAAGTCCCTCGTTTTGAGTGCGGTGTGCGCAGGTGCATTGTCGTGGTGGAGCAGTAGCCCGCGGATCCCTGTGTTTGGTCGCTTGTTGCTTATAACAGAGAAAACTTCTGGCAAACATTTGGTAGTATACCATTCGGCATTAATGCTTCTTTGATCCCGTAAGGGAATTGATACCAAGTGGCCAGTCAAATTAAAAAAGCTAGCGATCAAAATCTTACCCCCGCTTCTAGATCGCTTCACTTTGGTAGGCGTTGGCTCATTTTGAAACACCCAAACAGTCGACTGGCGCTTGGTTTCTGGGTCGTATTGATAAATCCAGGACTCATCACCTGTAACGATGTCGTAAACACGCCGAGACGAGCCTGCTTCAAATTTGTTAAGCATATCACGGCACCATTCCACCCGGGCCTGCTTCTGAGCATCGGTGAGGTTGTGCGGCACCCAGCGTGATACTATCCTCCTCACGCGAAGATGGCTGTGTAGAATCTCGTGAACGCTTCCCGATCCAATCTTCAATATGTGTTGAATCTCCTGATATGTAATTCGCCTATTGTCTTGGATTAAATTTTTCACTGCTAGCACGTTTTCTTCGGTAACAGCCGTCAAAGGGCGACCGCTTCTTTCGTCATCCCCCAAAGTTGGTCGACCGCGCTTGAATTCGTTATACCAACGATACACGGTTGCCTTGGAAGGGCCTTCATCCATGAATGCCATTTGAAGTCTATCGTACGATTCATCCGGTTTCAGGCGACACTTGAAATCGTATAAAATCATAGCTCTAAAATGTTCCCGGCGCAGATCCATATTTCAGTGAGACACAATACTTTGAATTAACTCCCAAAAAATGTGGAGGGAAATTTTGAAATTGGAACTTACTTATTTTTACTTATAAATAATCATATTTTCGAAAAACATTATAACTGGCCAGTCTCCCATATATAAAAACTTTTTTTCGCAATACTTTCTGAGGGGCCTGGTATATTGTGGACAAGAGGTTGGTCTATTTGATGCTGGAAACCAAACGGTGAATAGGTCACAACTGATTGAGTGTGATCATCGCATAACCCAACTGATGATCATGCCATGAGAGTGTCTTTGCTGATGCATCATCATTTCAGCCTTAAGACGTCCGCTGCTGGACATAGGCCTCCCCAAGCAGTTTGGGGGGATATGCCATAATCGCCACGCTTGGCAGGCGGGTTGGCGATCGCAATTGGTTGCTTAAATACTCAGAGAACGCTGCTGCCCATCCTCTGGTGAATCCCTTAGTCGCCTGCTGATGCATAGAGCTGCGTATTTCCCACGTACTATTGGGAACATATTGAACTAAGTTTACGGGACTTGTCGCGCACAATTAAATCAAAATATAACAAACATTTAAAAAAATCGATTTTAGATTTTTTTGAAATTCGCGAAAGTTTAAAAACTTCTATTGGGAACATACCTGTACACACTGCTTGAGGTCTGCGCACTTGAACTGGCTGGCGAGGCAGGACACGGGCGGACAGTCGGCCTCGTCCTGCTTGTCGAAGCAGTCGTCATCGCCGTCGCACACCCAGGAGGCGGGGATGCAGTGACCCGTGCGGGGACATGTGAACTGAGGAACAAACCGATTTAATGTTTTAAAGGTTTTAAAAAATATATAAGGTCCTATTTAGTCGAAATTAAAAAAAACCGCGTTTGTTATGAGGGTCAATCGAGATGACATACATCACGTATGAATTTTTGTGGACGTGAATTGAAATGACAGATTTTTCTACACACATAAATAAGCAGTCCATTACTGTCCCACTGCTGGGCACGGGCCTCTTCTACAAATGAGAAGGGCAAGGCCTTAGTTCACTACCCTGGCCTAGTGCGGGTTGGCAGACTACACACATCATCGAGTACTGTATTGAGCACTCTCAGGTGGGCAAGTGTTCGGTGCAGTGCCACCGAACAATTTACCTAACAGACGCATGCGCCTATAAAGCGATGAGTTCAAGTAAAATAAATTAGTGCATTACACGGACACATCGCGACCGGGTGCATTCATAACATTTTCAACATTCTAACATTTTATAATAGTAACAATTCATAGTTTTAGTAACATAACATTAGATTTAGAACTTTATACAGTTTTACAACATTATTTGAATAGACGCGTATTCATCTCAAACATTGACTTTTTATTTAAACAAACATTCCAACACTCGAAGACCTCGCAACGCACATTTTGGTCCTTCGAGCCGGATAAAACTCACGATGTTTTCTTGCACCGTCAAAGTAAGTGATAATCAATTCTGATCCACACATGGCGAACTCAGACCCTCCTGCATGGAAGGCAAGCATTGAATCGCTAGGCTATCAAAAATTTTGTGCCTGGCAATAAATATTGCAATATTTTCATTTCAGACATATCAAATTTACCACCTATCTACCTACATGAACATTCAATTAAAATAAGATAAAGTTTATTGGGCAACATTATTACAAGTATAACAAGGTACAAGAGTACGATAGTGGCTGCAGTAGTATGCACTGTGTCGCAGCTGCCATCGCCCACCTCCAGATTCTAGTGTCCCACGTCCTGTACGCGCCAAGTTTTGTATTTTTATTTAAATACCATGAAAAGCATGTATGAGTGTGTACTGCGCTACCCGTCGAGCGTTTCATGGACACACCCGGTCCATAAGAATTATCGGCCACAGTGTCCGTTGGACCAACGTGGTCCATAAGAAAAGGCGCCACTTCTGTTCATTATAAAATAAATATTTTTGATTGGATGGTTTGAATTTGACTTCTATGACGTAGTATACATATTTGCCAACATTATGAGGTAAATTTTGTTCCAAATTCCAACTCACACATCCGAAAAAATAAAATAATACTCAGTTCGGCGTGGAGTTTCTCAAAGTCCGCCATTTTGCTCCGGTATGTGAAATTAGGCGTGACTTTGTATTGAATGCAAACGCACAGTTGAAGTGATTGTTACATGTTATTTATATCAATTTACTGAAAATTTAGTGTTGTATGTGTTTCAATATTTTTTCTTTGCCATTTTGTAGAAAATGTTGGTGAAAAAAGTGCGGAAACATTTTCTGGTACCATTTAGTAGCCATTATCCAATGTTTTCGATACTAATAACTTCATTTATTTTACTCATTATTCTACGAAATATAGATAAGTTGTTAGAAAATTTATCTAGGAATCCATTTTTAGTTAGTTAGTTTTGGTTTTTATTACATCTAAATTTGAAAAAGTGTTTTGTTGTGTGAACGCGTACTAAACTTACTCACCAAGGTCACGTACATTATCGTATCGCGGTGTCATCGCGGCGTGCGCCTTGTTTTTATTTCGTAAACAAATAAGTGGCTGATCAAAACTAATAGTAATAATAGTGAATAATTGTAACTAATCGTCGAGTAAAATTATAGTGTTCAATATTGTGATATTTAAATGTGAATTGTGTAAGTAGTTTTAGTGTAGTTTGTGAAAATGTTTGGAATGGCGGAAGAAAAAACACAAATCGTAGGAAAAACTATTCATTTTGAAAATACACAAGTACGTGGTTCTACTTTAAAATTGCATAATTATGTAGAGCGGAATCTCAGCTTTACAATGGTATATAATTTGTTCTATATAATTATAAAACATATGAACACCAACATGTTATACGACCTAAGTCGTAATGAAAAAAATACGTGAAAATACCCTGGGCACTATAGGGCACATTTTTGATCTAAGCCCAAACGCTCGACGGGTTAATTTACCTGGAAGTAAGCACAAGTCTTCTCGGCACAGTGGGAGCCCTCATCGGATCCGTCTCCACAATCGTTCTCGGAGTCACACTTCCAGGTGTTGGGCACGCATCTCCCGTTGTCGCACTGGAACTGCGAGGAGGAGCACGTGACGTTGACGCAGCCGGTCTCGTCGGAGAAGTCGCCGCAGTCGTTCTCGGAGTCGCACTTGAAAGTCGCCGGGATGCAGCGACCAGACTTGCACATGAATTCCGATGCGCTGCACGTTGTTTCTGGAAGATATTGTTACAGTTTTATTTAATAGCTAGTAAATTCTGCTAAAGGAGATATTATTGAAATGTACGAAAATACTTTATAAAGGTTACGTAATTAACATATAGAAAGTAATTACAATTTTTTTTCTTCATGTCTCAGTATGGCGAATGCAAATTACAATACGCAAATAAATATTTTTTAACACCAATTAGTAAACAGCCTAGATGGTATTAAGACACTGACAACAGCCAAATACCCCAAATACGCTTCTTTTAAAAACATTTTTAGCTGTATCTATTCAGTTAGTGGCAGTGAAAAAAAAAATGTTAATCTTGATCGTATTTTCTAAAACTCTATTGTAACCAAAACACGTTTTCATGAAGTTTTCTGTATAGAAAAATACTGTAAACTAACCTCTTAAAACATGCTTTAAATCAAACAATCTCTGTTATGTACCAAATATTATAAATGAAATTAAGAAGACAATAATCCAAAACATAGTTGTTTCTGTTTTTCAAATAAGCTATTAGTTTTTTGTTAAAAAAAAACATTGTTAATTTTCATTAAGTTGAGCGGGGCGCACCCGAAGTCCCTCCGCTCGTTGCCTCCCTTTCAGTTCTGTACGAAACGTCAGTGACCGCAGAAGGTCTGATTTTTTAGGTGTTGTCAGCCTCTTAACGGCTTAACATCAGGTGGGCCTTTAACTCGTTTCGCCATCTTATACTTACCATGAAAAAGAAAACCAATCATTTCAAAACTATTCACTATGTCACCTTATCAAAAATTTATAATTCAAATCTACTCACTAGTACAATTCTGTTCTTCATCACTGTTATCCAAGCAGTCATCGTCGCCGTCGCATACCCAGCCCTTGGGAATACACCTCTGATTGTTACATGTGAAGTCCCAAGAATGAGGACAGGCCTGCACTGGTGGCTCAGAACTGGGGTCAGCAATACAACTGGTGCCATCAGGAGCCAGTTTCTCTCCATACGGACATCCGCATTTGACAGTTAGCAGTTCCGTGTTGTTCCTTGGTACAGCAAAGCAGAGTTTCTGGCAGTTTCCATTGTCCCTAGAACACGGCTGCATAGGATCTATCCTCTGAATTTCTTCGCTGTATACTTGAACTCCGTAAAGTCTGTTCGTTTGTGGTTCCCGGACCATAATGTCTTCTTGCTCTCCAGTTAATTTGTGTAGTCTTACTATTGCGTCTAACCTCCAGTCAGTTATATACATGAATTCTTTGTGGATGACGATGGAGAATGGATGTCTAATGAGCCTTGAGTTGACAGTTTTAACATCAGTACCGTCGAGTTTGGAATGTTGAACGTGGTCTAGCAAGGCATCGCACCAATACAATCTATCTGCTTCAAAGTCTATGGACAAGCCGTTTGGCCAGCCAAGAGTTACGTTCTCAAATACTAGCAAGCTGCCACCATCGGTGTGAGCTCTGCTTATGTTTGCAGGACGATCCCATTCGGAGAAAAAGATGAAACCTTTGTTAGGATGTACTACAATAGCTCGCGGTCTCTTCAGGTCCTTCAGTAAAGTCCTCCTATAAGCTACATTTCTTGTCGATAATACATTCAAAGTTCCTTTCCTGGAGTCAATATAGTAAAGGTTCTTGGACGCCCAGTCTACGGCTAACCCTTCAACTCCTTCGTTCTGTGACGCCAAAACGACTTCCTTTGTCGTTCCGTTTCTATGAACCCTGTATATAACATCTTGTAAAACATCTGAGTAGTAGATATGTTCATCTCGAGCATCGAAGTCTAAGCCTACGAATCTGGCCCTTCTTGACACAACAGGTAATATGGCATCACTGAAACCTTCTATAACAGGGTTGAGGACCTTTCCTTTGATAAACCTCTGCTGAGAATACATCAGAAACTCTTTCACAAGGTCACAATTTCTTAAATCAGTTTCTAGCCTGTAGCCTATATTACAAGCGCAGCGGTACCCTAAGCCGCCATTTTGTAGCGCAGTCACTATACACATTTGCGAGCACCCCCCATTGTTGGTGCCACAAGGATTGTTGACCGAAGTTTGTTTTAACGAGTGTATCACAGTTATAGCCTTTGGTTCTCTGATGTCTTTCATTTTGTAGATGGCCTGTATACTGGAAGGTCCCTCGTATTTGTTGACGGAGCTGATTCCTTGCTTGGTGCTGTCCGACCAGTAGACCCTGTCCTCGATGAGCGCCAGTCTGGACGGACTGGGGACTTGTTGTCCTCTGAGCACCAGGAAGCGATGGTTGCCATCGTAGTCCACCGTCTCGATGTAGTCCAACAGCGAGTCGCACCAGAACACTCTTCGCGCGATGATGTCCACTGCTATACCGGATGCTTTGTAGGTGGCTTCGGAGACGATAGATTTTGAGTGTGTGCCGTCCATGTTTGCTCTGATGATCTGAAAGTAACAAGTAAGAATTCAGATACAAGTCATACACGTCAATAATCCTTGTTGAATGGTCTATTAAGATTATTGAATTTGTAACTTAAAAGAAAGCATCATTAAAATTTCTTAGTTTCAATAATAGTTTCTTAGATTAATTATAGTTCTTAGTTAGGGTGCATTTAAAGAGCCTCCACGACTAACAATATTTAATTGGTCGCACGGCGCACTCTGGGCATTCAACCACCATACCAACCTGCTGACTGACTAATCTTAGCACCACGAAATGAGCTATTATGATTATGTAGCTCATGTCGACACGACAGAACAAGTTTGAATAATAGAATAAATTTTGACAAAATGAAGCAGAAGAACTTTTGAATAACAACCGAAAAATATTGATATACCTAACTCTAAATACACAACAAAAAACACAGTGAGTCATTGTTACTTGTCCAATAAATTATATCACTGACCTGGCTACTATCGGCGACGAACATGAGCCCCAAGGTGGGGTCCAGCGCCAGGTCAGACGGGTTGGTGAGGTTGGAGCCGAGCACCACGGCGTGCCAGCGGCCGTCCAGCTCGAACACGTCGATCTTCTGTCCGACGGCGTCGGCCACGTACAGCTTGTCGCCCACCCAGTCCACGGCCAGCGCCACGGGCGCCCACGAGCCCGCCACGCTGATGTCGGCGCCCGCGTAGCTCGCCACGCCGGCCGGCACGCTCAGCTGCTGCGAGTGGATCTGGAATACGATAGACACGTACCATTTAGATTGTTTGTTTGTTACGGTGCCGAGACGTGGACACTGACAGTTGGGCTAGTCCACAAGTTTAAAGTCGTTAAGCGAGCTATGCTTGAAGTTTCTTCGAAGGATAAAATCCGGAACGAGATTATCCGGAGAAGAACCGGAGTGACTGGCATAGCTTGTAGGATAAGTAAGCTGTAGTGGCAGTGGGCTGGCCATGTCTGTCGAAGGACTGATGGCCGTTGGAGCAGACGAGTCCTTGAGTGGAGACCGCGAATCGGCAAACGCAGCGTAGGGCACCCCCCTGCCAGGTGGACCGACGACCTAAAGAACGTGGCTGGGGGGGACTGGATGCGGAAGGCAGAGGACCGAGCGTTGTGGCGCAACTTGGGAGAGGCCTATGTCCAGCAGTGGACTGCGATAGGCTGAGTTGATTGATTGATTTAGTTTGTTGGCAGATGACGTTTTGAAATGGATAATGTAATGATTTGTAACGATTTAAGATTAAGATTAAAATTTAATGTCGTATTGTCATTCATATTAAAGTTCAAAGTTTAAGATAAGATTTAAAGTTTAAGATAAAGTTTATTGGGCAACATTATTACAAGTATGGTGATGACATTTGTTAAATTTATGACATGCTTATTTTTTGGAATTTTTATTATTTTGTGACATTCGAATTTTACATTTATTTGCTACTGTGACTTTCATTTTATTTTTGTACAAGTTTATATTGTGAACTTTATTATTTATTATTTTAACGCATTTTACGCATGCGAAGCGAATTCTAAAGATATAAATTGTGGAAAGAAAAAATCGCTCACAAGCAGGATTCGAACCTGCGATTCCTGGCTCAGTACGCCAGTACTTTAGCCACTAAGCTACCGTGAACACTGCTCGTGGTATCGAAATTATCCTTTGATTTAACTGTAAAGTTAGTCGAGTCGGTTAAGGAACAATGTTTCTTAATAAGTTATCGCTGACGTCACCCAAAAACGTATAGTGGAGGATAATTTTGATACCACGAGCAGTGTTCACGGTAGCTTAGTGGCTAAAGCACTGGCGTACTGAGCCAGGAGTCGCAGGTTCGAATCCTGCTCGTGAGCGAGTTTTTCTTTCCACAATTTATATCTTTATTATTTATATTAAGAATATGAATATAACAAGGTACAAGAGTACGATAGAAGCTGCAGTAGTATGCACATCCACGTTGTATGTATAAAGCCACTCACCTTCCTCGTCTTGAGGTCAGACCAGAAGAGCAGATTCTTCCTGTAGTGGAAGTCGAGCCCCGCGGCCTGCGTGGCATTGGCGAGGGGCACGGGCGCGCGGCCGTGCAGGTCCATGCGCAGCACGGCGCCCGCGTGCGCCAGCAGCAGCGCCGGCGCCGCGCCCCCCGCCGCCGCGCAGCGCCCGCCGTCCGCCAGCGAGTAGCCCGGCGCGCACGCGCACTTGTACGCTGGGGGACGGAGTTCACGTGTTACAACGCTTATTACACTACGCGGCATTCAGACAGACTTGCAGACTGAGAACGTGTAGTGCAACCACTTAGTCTCGCCGAGTCTGAATCAAGTCCGGCCGAACGGGCGCGGCGAGACTTAATGACTTGCAGACTGAATATCGCATGGTGTAATATAGTCTGCTAGATAGCTCAGTCGGCGCGCGGCAAGCGCAGCGTGGTTATATACTCTTTGGCGCAGCGGACAGACGTCGTAAGAAGTGTGTGTAATGCGGTATGCTCGCTATTAAAATGGTATGCAATATATAGAAAATGATGTACTTTTCAACGTGATGATCGACTTATATCGTGACTTACTTATTTAAAGCAGAAAAATAATCAAGATTTTAACAGATTGATGACTTCTGTACCATTCATAAATGTATGTCTTAAAATATTTCGTATTAGTAATGTAGGACCTTATAAATAATACATCCTTGTTTTTATATAGCAAAAAAACCTCAAGACCTCATAAAGAACTTCGGTTAGAAGGCCTCCAAGTACTCTAGAAATTTATAAGTACTTATAGATTTTTTGGTGCTTAAATATCGCGTAACGTAAATGCCATGGCAAGCGTCAACGTCGTCCGACGTACGCCTTGAGAATGAGTTAGCCAAAGAGAATATAATATAACCACTACGTTTAGAGTTAGCGTACGATAGTTAGTCTGGTGTAATAGCACAGTTTTACTATCTATAATAGCGAGCTGTCAAAATAAGATTCTAAGACAGTCTTAACACCACGCGCTGAATACCGCGTAATGCAATAAGACTTTTAGGTTTTCGCGACCACTACACATTATAACACACATGGTATAATACACACACCCCCCACGCCCACACATACACATACACACACTACACATTATTATTGTTACTTGAAAGTGCTGTCACACTTGTCGCTTTTACCAATAGTACATTACTGTCGAGGCCTGAAATGAAGCAATCGACGGCCAAGTGATTTTAAAAGGACGAGGCACCAGCCGAGTCCTTTAAGCAACTGACGGCCAAGTGATTTTAAAAGGACGAGGCACCAGCCGAGTCCTTTTTAACTAAACGAGGCCGTTAATTGCTATTTCCGCCGAGACTTGTATAAATAAATAAATACTTTTGGGACATTTTTACACAGCACCATCTAATCCCAAACTAAGCAGAGTTTAGTTTTATAGGTATACTTTCTTTTTTGTAAAAACATACTTATAATCATATATACAAAGTATTTGCTTATTTTGCTTATAATACGACCTCATGATCAGCAGTCCGACTCTCGAACCACTAGACCACAGACTTACTCATAGTACTTTTCTCTCATTTGCGAGGAAACAATACACAAATAAATTCAACAATAGGTATCTAATTTTCATTCGCGCCAATTCGTCCTAAATATTTTGTACCTAAAAACACCTAATTTATGTAAGTGTGTACTTAAAAACCTCGGTCGCATAATTAAGAAAATTAAAACTGTCCAGCAATTTACATTATTGTCGTGTTGGATATTACTGGCCTGTTATTTTGTTGCGTACGGAAAAGAGCCGATTAATGTATTCTTTTTTTAAAATAATGAACCAATTTCCGAGCAAGTGGGAGAAAAAGTAATTAAGAAACTGCACCAGTTGGCTTTGACGGGTCTCTAGACCACAAAACATGCTGTGATTCTTTATCGATAACAAAAAAAGACCGACAGAAGCATCATGAATCTGACTTCTATTCCTATTCTTTTTCTGTCCATGCAGTGCGATTGTGGAACTTGCTTCCTCCTAAAATACGTGATTCTAAAACTATAGCTGTGTTCAAGAAAAATGTCAAAGAACATTACCTTTCCTCAGTACATTGATCGTCTAATTAAATAAGTTGTTTATTCTCTCGGTGTTGATTATAATATCATATTTTTTATTTATTATATATATATTTTTATTGGTATAGGTATGTTTACGTAGTTTATAATTTATTATCGTAAGTATGTTTATATTTAGAATGTATTTAATGTCACACACTGTGTCTACGTCTTTCTTTTATCCTTCTTTCCTGTCGCAGGCCTGCTGGAAGAAATTTCTTTTAGAGATAAGCAGTACCTTTGTGCTTAAGTGTTTCTTCTGTATGTTATCTATTATAAAATGTGTTGTGTGTACATAAATAAATAAATAAATAAAATGATTGATTGATGCATGAGTGTTGGCACTGGTCATCAATCATTCACATTAAATTTTGAAGTTTTATAACCTCTGTCTGAAAAAAAGCTAGTCATAATTCCAGCAAAGGACTTATACTTACACCCAGGAGTATTAATGCACAGCTGGTGGCAGTAGCCCCACTCCTTGCACTCGTCGCGGTCCACGCAGGTGCGGTTGTCGCCGGCCAGCGCGAGCCCGGCGGCGCAGGCGCAGGCGCCGCCCGTGGGGGACGCCACGCACTTGTACTCGCACTCCAGAGCCGGACATGACGCAGTTGCTAAAACATGTATAAACATTTCAATGGATTTATTAAAACAATACGTATACATTATAAGGTTGTTATTATAAATACAGAAGGAGATAACCACACTTGATCAAAATGTATGGAACAGTTGTTTTTGTTTTCACAAGTTGATTCCATAGTAAAATTGTGCAAAAAGGCAGACTCGTGTAAAAAAAATTGTGGTATATAAAATGTATGTTATAGATTCTTTAGGCTATAAGAGCCAATTGATTTTTTGACGATAATACAATGAATTAAGAGCAACAGCGTTCTCTGAGTATTTAACCAACCAACTGCGAGCGCCAACCCGCCTGCCAAGCGTGGCGATTATGGCATATCCCCCCCTTAATTGGGGGAGGCCTATGTCCAGTAGTGGACGTATTTCGGCTGTAATGATGATGAAGAGCAACAGCACAGCGATTTTTAAACGCACAATTTTTAAACGCGCGATTTTTATTAGCGCTGTTTTTATTCGCGCACTAAGATGTTTTTTCCACCGCGATTTTTAATCGCCCGTGCGTCACCTGCATATAATTCCATGTGTTACAGATTATGTGCTAAAAATCGCGCTAGTAAAAATCGCTATGCGGGGCCTTTACTTCAACTAAGAATTTAGAAATATGTCGAAAAGCAGCGTCTTTAACAGTTGCGAGACAAAGTATGAATCTGTGGCTCTATAAGTCGTTTATGTGAAAAAATAAAATAAGCATCCATTCTAAACCATATGTAAAAGTTAAAATCGCAAGAAGTACATGCTGTAGGTATAAAATATTCCAAAAAGACACTTTAATCTTATCTCACTTAAAAGTTGAAAGGCAATAAAGAAAATTACATTTGTAACAACAAATGTTCACAGTTATTCTCCCTGGATTAGTTGAGCAATGAGGTCGTGTGTAGTCAAGATACAAGCTTGGTAATACCGTCACGTGCTGACGTTACATTCATCGCATATTATAAGGTGTCAAGTGAGGTATGGAAAATATTATTTACTAGACTTTGCACGCAGCTTCGCTCGCGTATAAAAAGAAAAACAGACTTATTGCGCATCCCTCTGAAACCATTTATTTTCCCGGAATAAAAAGTAACTTATACGTTAATCCGGGATATGGTCTGAGTGCCATTTTATCCAAATCCGTTACAGTGTGAAAAGATGCAAATTATGGACCAAGAAGCGCCCTTTACCTCTTGACTTTATGACACCACAAGAGAAGCTACCGCCAGGACACGTTCTGCAGCGGCTAGTGTGGAAGTCATTAAATCGTCTTCGCACTCAGGTTGCTTACTGTAGACTTACAGCCAAAGTTAATATCCAATCTATCCACGATTTACCCAACTAGAGATAGAAATTTGACATATTTTGTATGAAGCTTATGTCAAATCCCTATCTCTAATAGGACAAATCGTGAATAGATTGGATATTAATTTTGGCCGTTACCATATACAAATGGAGGTTTAGAGATTCTAATCATGCTCAATGTGACTGCGGTGAACCAGAGCAATCTATGTCACACTTTCCCTTGTGCCCGAAGACTTGCACGAGAGACGATCTCAACGCCGCCACTAATAACGTCATTGAAGTGCCTACTTTTTATTCCAACAATATTTGAACCATTGACACGATAAAAAGAAGAAGAAGAAGTGTGAAAAAAAAACAAACATACACACTCACAAACTTTCGCATTTATAAATATTAGTGTGATAAAACAGACAGAGTATCTATACTTACAGCAAGCAGTCTCCTCATCAGCATTATCCTCGCAATCCTTCTTGCCGTCACACAGCTGTGACCTCGTGATACACTTGTGGGTCCCTCCGGGCCCTCCCTTGGGACAGAGGTACTTGTTGTCGGGGCAAGCGATGGCGGTGCAGTTGGCTTCGTCCGAGCCATCAGAGCAGTCTTTGTATCCGTCGCAATGGTACGTCGCGGGGATGCAGAGCGCGTTGCTGCAGCGGAACTGACCGATGTGGCAGGCTGGGAAACCTGGGGTGATAGAGCGGAAGTAAAATGATGAGTATAGGTTATATTATAATACGCTACAGGAATAGTAGATCGTATCATAAGGGAGCAAAATAATATTATTACGGCGAGGGCGCTTTTTTGAATCCAGAGCGAAGTGAGGGATTCTAGAGTAGAATCCCGAGCGTAGCGAGGGATTCTTTAGTCTTTAGCCATTCTTTAGTTTTTAGTCTTTCTTTAGGGAAGAAAGACTTTGTCGGGTGCCTCATTAAAGGAAAGTCTCCACGTTTTTTGACTGAGAACACTTCGAATTTTTATGTTTAAATCCATCAGACATCCTCTTCAGATACGCTATTAATTTCGAATATGTGTCCAGTTTTACGTCGTTATTAGAACTGACTGTTGATTTTAGCATTGAGTAGGTAATCCAAAGAGTGGAAGGTTGTTTAGTTTTGGCTAAGTACTGGAAGTAGGTCAAAAACAGATTCTGTAAAATTCTTGGCGCCTCTTGTATTTCTCCATTCAATAAAATTACCTACCATAGGCTTTCATATATTTCTTCCGCGATTTTGCAGGTAATAGATTATCCACAACGCATTTCTTGCGTCAGTTCTACTTTCACTGTCACTTGAAGAATTCATTTTCCAAAACAAAACCATGAATTTCTAACAATCCGTGAAAATTGACGAAAACGCGAGCTGTATTTCGCGCGTTTTTAATTTGATATCTTTTTTTTTTATTCAGCAGGCGCGGCGGCCCGACTATGGGCCGTCGTCGTACCAGCCAGTCTTTATTCAAACAATATTTGCGTTCGATTTCTTTGGCGCTAAACACTAAGATGTTCCAAATTCAAAAAGTACGCGGCAAAGATAATTGCGGCGCACTTATAAAGAGGATTAAAAATAAAAACACATTACTGCCCGCTAAAAGTTTCTTATAGAAAACACTACCTTTGGGTGCACTTAAAGGCGAACCAAGTCGTCTTTTTCGAATAGAAGGAATGAAAAAGATTTTTGAAAGATGATTGATACATTTATTTTAATTATTATTACTAGCTTAAGCCCGCGGCATGCCCGCGTGGATGTCGTTAATCGCGCATCCCTCGGGAACTTTTCATCTTTCCGGGATAAAAAGTAGCCTATATGTTAATACCGGTTATTTTCTGTCTCTAAGCCAAATTTCATCCAAATCCGTTAAGCCCTTACAGCGTGATTGAGTAACAAACATCCAAACATCTTCAGAAACTTTCACATTATAATATTAGTAGGACGATATAGAATTCATTGCTTTTTACTTAATTATTTATATTAAGCTACTATTCAAATTGTATTAAATTGTTGTGCCCGACAGGGTCCATGTAGGTTTTGAATTATTATTAAGATCTTGTAAAACACCATTGCAATGCAATAAAGAATTGAATTGAATCAAGTTGGATACGACACCGCTTCGTGCCTGGTAAAGTATGCTAGCCGATGGACATAGTTCTAATTAAAATATTTATGACAGTCTTCATAGTCCGGCAGAAGTCCGTAAGTCTGCGAGCTGGCACCCTCCACAGATATCGATACTCTCCAGTTATTGGGTTGCCGAAGACAGATGGTAGTTCCTTCACGTAACACTAAAATTCTGCAGTATCTGGGTATATAGCAAAAAAATAACTTAAGACGCTGACAACAGCCAAATACCCCAATTAGGCTTCTTTTAAGTTTTCTTGATGGAAAAGAATTGTAAACTAACCTCTTAAAACATGCTTTAAAGCAAACAATCTCTATTATTTACCAAATATTATAAATGTAATTAAGAAAACATTTAAGAAAGACAATAATCTAAAATATAGTTGTTTCTGTTTTTCAAGTAAGCTTTTAGTATTTTATAAAAAAAAAAATTGTTAATTGTCATTCAAGTTGGGCTGCGCACCCGACGTCCCTCCGCTCGTTGCCTCTCTTTCAGTTCTGTACAAAACGACAGTGACCGCAGAGGTCTGATTTTTTAGGTGTTGTCAGCGTCTTAAGGAAGCATTCGAAATAGACAATCAATCATTGCATTCGTAGACTATGAGCTACCACTACCAGTAATATTCAGTTGTACTCACTACAATGCGCTTCATCCGAGTTATCCCCGCAGTCATCCTTGTGGTCGCACTTGACGGCCGAGTCGACGCACTTGTTGCCGGCCGCGCACCGGAACTGGTCCAGTCGACAGGCCAGATTCTGTCCCGGACAGTCTTGCTCGTCGCGCCCTGTTCTGCAGTCCAAATATCTGGAAATACAAGCAATTTATATTAGAAGTTCTAGAAAAGGTTGATATGTTTTGGAGGCTTGTAAGAACTTGTCTTGAGACGAAAGTTGCTAATCGCAGCAAGGCTTTATCATTTAACTGCGGTTGTGATGTTCCTTTTCAGTCTACGCATCTGCTTCAAATTAACAAATGCCTCTTGTGAAGGTAAGGTGTAATATGAGGAGACATATTATGAGCTAACTGGCGAATTGTTGGTGTGCTATTACACCTCTGCCTACCCCTTCGGGGAAATACAGGCGTGATCTTATGTTATATTATGAGCTAGAAACAACATAATATTACCACAAGGTAAGGTAGCGGCACGTAGCGGTCAAATGCAAGCCCATTTTAGAAAAAATAAGTATAATTTTATTGTTTTTGTCATTTTCATGCCTACTCGCACTAGGGCAGCGTGGTGGACTAAGGTCTTAACCTTCCCATACTGAGAAGAGGCCGTGCCCAGCAGTGGGACATTAATGGGCTGATTATGTTATGTATACTAATTTGTCATATCAGTATGACTCACTCACATACTCACATTTCTACACCCCCTACAAGATCTAATAGAGATTAATGTACAATCCACGAAGTTCACGTTCCACAGATTTCTTGTGCAAAATTGCGTAAGATATTAACAGTATTAAAATGTTGTTATATTATATCCTTACCCGTCACATTTCTTTTCCTTAGGTATACAGGGTCCTTGTAATGAGATCTTGCCAAGCCCGGTGCCTTCCATGCCGCACTGGAAGTCTTCCGTCTCACATTTGCGATATGCTGCAACAAATAGAAAATATTCATTAGAAACATCATTTACCCATTTCTAAGATTAATATTGCAAGAGATCCAGATTCAACAGATCTGCTTGAATTACTTTGACTAATCATTTATTTTTTACGGTAGTGTTTTTTAACTACAACCATCGTTTTATAGAGAGCGAGTACCAATAATCATTAAAAGGCAAAATTTAAAATAAGAACAAAATAGATGCGACGACATCCGACAAAAAATCTACTCTCTCCTGTATTTTTGGCGCGTTTTAGATACAAAGGACATGAAAAGAAATCAATATTTCGGGTACCAATATACTTTTCATATCATCATCCTTTGAGCCTTTTCCCAAGTCTGTTGGGGTTGGCTTCCATACTTTTCATATGGTACATTATTTTGAAAGACCTGCTTATACAAGGCTCAAAAACATCCCTGTTACTACCCAGTAAAAAAACCTCGTCATAAAACTACGTTCGTAATTCGGTTGTTTGTCACGCCTCACGCCAGCGGCAGCGGTGTAGCTTACGCAATGTTTGTTCAGCTCACACCTAGGCCAAGCTAATCTAATCCTCTCAGTATTAGTAATGAGATGCAAAAACGGCTGTGTGCGGCTTTTTACGACAAAACCGATCTATTACCAAGTATGTAGGTACAGAAGTCCTACTAATAACTAAACAGTTTGTACAGTTTCCATAAGTAGAACGTAAATGTGCGTATTCTGTGTAAGCATTCCTGTGTAGTTTAATAGCCGGAGTTTCAGCATTACACCAGTGAATACGTCGAGGCGAGCATAACAGACTGGCGCAGACTTTGAATGTTACAACTTCGAACATAGCCGAGCATTACAATCAGGAGACTTGGAATAATATTGTTACTTAATACGGGATATTTACCCGTATTAAGTCATCATTCATATCATTTTGATTGAGTTTCCGATATTTCAGCACCGTTACAAGACCGTCAGACCGTTAGACTAGGAATGTTACAATATCGAGTAATACAGTGCGCGACACTTGTAACCACGGAAATCTAAATTTAGATTTCTGTGGTTATAACTAAAGCCAAGACGTCATATGAATCAATGTTACAGGCACGAATGTTCGCAGTTTGTAACAAGCTATGCTCAATATCGCACGGTTACAAAGCGAACGCTCCTCGGTCAGTAAGCTGACGCACTGTTGTAATGTAAAGGTGCGTTTTCATCGCGAGAATTCGCGTATAATGTAACAATTCAAAATTCGATGCCAATTCCTTTGAAATGATCCCTTACCCACGTTTTGCGACCTTCTCTTCTTATTATGCTTGTAGCCACACAACTTAAGCTTCTTTATATGCTTGTAACCAAACATTTTATCAAGTAAACCTTCTATACTTATTAATTTTGCGTTATCTTGGCCCGCCTTCGTCGAGATAATGCGATTTTCATATAAAGTTATGTAAAAATCCGCCGATAGAGGGCGCCACGGAGTGCCTAGACCGCGCCAAAGCCAATGCTGTTTATAAGAGACTCTCGTAAGCCTTTTAAAACGGTTTTTTTATTCAAGTTTTCTGGGATATTGTAGGTGTTCCGTAACAAGTTGTTTGTGTCTGTTTTTGTTTTGTTATGGTTAGTAAATTTTTATTAGCATTTAATAATATTAGCGATAAAATTTGTATTAACTGGGATAACTTTGTAAAGTTCTGGATCATGTTTGGAAGTTTGAAGATTTCCATTCAAGGTATGTTTCAGGCTACGATGTTATTTTGTAAAATTTTCATGATTATGGAATTAGCTTGTAATATCTTAATATAATAATAGTTATTTGTTATACAAGAGTGCAAAGTTGCTTTTTAACCGCGTGCTCAACTTTGATGACCGAGCAAGCGAGGGAATTAAAAGAGCACAAGGTGAAAAATCTTTGCACTCGAGTGCAACACGTAATTTTTCATCCCACCTCAGCGAGGAAATGACTAAATGCAAATAAAAACATTTACAATCATAAGATACTTTTATTTCAGTTTAGGTATTAACTACTTCATTATGATAGGTAAGTATTACAGAATAATCTTAAATTATATATAACAATAATCGAATCGAATCGAAGGCTTTCTCGTAGTTTAGCGTTTGTGGACTACGAGAAAGCCTTCGATTCGATCGAGACTTGGGCGGTACTACAGTCTCTTCAACGGTGCCAGATTGACTATCGGTACATCGAAGTGTTAAAGTCTTTGTATGAAAACGCCACTATGTCAGTCCGATTACAGGACCAAGCCTCGAAACCTATCCTTCTGCAGCGAGGTGTGAGACAGGGAGATGTGATCTCTCCGAAACTCTTCACTGCTGCATTGGAGGATGTCTTCAAGGTTCTGGACTGGAATGGGCTAGGCATTAACATAAACGGCGAGTACATCACTCACCTTCGGTTTGCCGACGACATAGTAGTCATGGCTGAGACCATGGAGGACCTCGGTACAATGCTCGATGACCTCAGTAGAGCTTCCAATAGAGTGGGTCTTAAAATGAATATGGACAAGACAAAGGTTATGTCGAATTCCCATATAGCACTCATTCCCGTAAGCATCGGAGAATCTACACTCGAAGTTGTTGACGATTATGTATACCTAGGACAAACTGTCCAGCTAGGTAAGTCCAACTTCGAGAAAGAGGTCAATCGTCGAATCCGACTCGGTTGGGCAGCGTTCGGGAAGCTACGCAATATCTTCTCGTCCAAAATACCGCAGTGTCTCAAGACGAAAGTCTCTGACCAGTGTGTGTTGCCAGTAATTACTTACGGTACTGAAACGTGGTCGCTCACAATGGGCCTGATAAGAAGGCTCAAAGTCACTCAAAGGGCAATGGAGAGGGCTATGCTCGGAGTGTCCCTGCGTGATCGAATCAGAAATGAGGAGATTCGCAGAAGAACGAAAGTAACCGACATAGCCCGAAGAATTGCCAAACTTAAGTGGCAGTGGGCGGGGCACATTGCTCGCAGAACGGATGGCCGATGGGGCAGTAAAGTTCTGGAGTGGCGACCGCGTACTGGAAGGCGCAGCGTGGGTAGGCCCCCCACAAGGTGGACCGACGACCTGGTGAAGGTCGCGGGAATCCGCTGGATGCGGAAGGCACAGGACCGGTCGTTGTGGCGATGCTTGGGGGAGGCCTATGTCCAGCAGTGGACGTCTTTCGGCTGAAATGATGATGATGATGATGATATATAACAAATAATACTTAGGTATAATTAAGAAAAAAATTAAGTAACGTTGCTGCAGTTACTTAAGTTGAGAGTAATATTTTTGTTAGGTACTGTGTTAGTGACTTGTGTACTGTTTTTCGGTAAACTATCTGTCATACTGTTGTTTATGTTTTTATCTGTCATACTTAATAGTTGTACCGATTCATAGGATTCCCTTGGCGTAAATGAGCAAAACGTTTTCTGAGAAAGTTTTGGCTCCTTTAGCTAGTCGCCACGTGTTAAACATATTACAACAAAAAAAAAAGTATGTATTATATCCATTGTCTAGTACCCATATCACAAGCTCTGCTTAGTTTGGGACTAGATGGTGCTGTGTAAAAATGTTCCGAAGATATTTATTTTATTTTTTATATCGTACTGTTTCAAATACTTCTCGCGTGATTGTTGAGGGAGAAAGCTCATTTGCGCATTATTAACAGTTTCAGTCAATTATGTTGGCGTCAAATAAACTTCCTCGTCGCTAGAACCACTCATTTTAGGTTTTTCACTTGTTTTCAAGTTTCTTGTTTTTAACCTAATATTTATGTATTTAACAATATGACGTGAAAAGGAACTGGCCCGCGCAAAGCAAATAAAAAAAAAAGTACACCAAGAAGGTTCCGAGTCTGAGTTTTTAATAAATTAAAACCGGCCAAGAGCATGTCGGGCCATGCTCAGTATTATAGGGTTCCTTAAGTAGGTGTAATTACAAACGAACCAAATCGAATATTAATCATGGCTATTTTAGATTTTGCAATAATCGGCAGCATTCGCGACTTAGAGCGTGTTGTTAGTAGCGCCATCTAGCGATAAATTCAAGAAGCCAAATTTAAGACGTTTGTCATTTCAAAGTTACTTTTTGTGATTTTTTCAAATAGAAAGTAGCTAAAGGAGCATTATTTGCTATGATCATTTTTCTCTAAGGTCAATGACCTTTGAACTAGGACGTTTTAAGTATTTTTCAGTTTTCTCTCTATAACTCAAAAAATTATAATCACATTATACTCGAAATAATTTTAAAAGAGAGTTTACACAAAGGTCTATCAATGTGGAAGATTATAAGTTTCTACATTGCATAGTTTAGAAATGGCAGGGGGGGGGACACATTGCAAGCCACTTTGGCGGGCTATATTTCGCAGATGGTACACCTGATAAAAAAGTGGTGTATCAAACATTACCTTCATTTTAGTAGACCTATTCAATGATATCCCACACGAGGGGGTGCAGCGAAAAAAATTTTTTTTTCTCCATTTCACATGTATGGACGCCACCCCTAAAATACGAAAAAACTATTATTTTATTCTTTTAAAATTGAGATCTATATGTAGACTATTTTTTAACAAAATTTCATTTACTTATGTTTATAACTGTAGAAGTTATTAAGCTGTAAAGGATTAGGACAGACGGACAGACGGACAGACGGACAGACGGACAGACGGACGGACATGACGAAACTATAAGGGTTCCTTGTAGGACTTCGGAACCCTAAAAAAGGTTGTATGATAAATTCGGCACCATGGAGGGAGAAGTAACTAAGTTTAATGATGTTTTGAATTCACAAACGTAGTGCACACGGTGTTCTAAATTCAATTTACTTTATCCTCTAGGGCAGCGGTTCTCAAACTTTTTTGGTCACGGAACCCTTTTGACAAGCAAAATACTTGACGGAACCCTACAATAAAACAATAGTTTTTAAAAGTGTATTCTTTATTATATAAGCATAATAAAAGTACAATGTAACAGTTACTAATTATTACTTACTTTAACCACATGCCAAGTACAATAATAGAAGATATTAAAAATGAAAAAATCTTAACTAATGGGAGGTATGAAACTGTTTTTTATTTTTCATCAATTGGTTGATATCAGGTTTGATAGAAGACATTTGAAGTCTCATATCAGGTTCGGCGTCCAGTCTATTGCGATATTTTGTTTTCGTGGCTGCATAGGTTGAGAATCCTGTTTCGCACAAATATGTTGTTGGGAACGGGAGAAGAATATTCAGAGCCATTCTGCCAAGCATTGGATATTCATCACGGATTCTGCACCAAAAATCGTTGAGAGGCGTCGTTTTGAACAGTGACTCCATACTTGTGTCTGATGACATTTCTAAAAGAGATTCATATATCTCGTTTGACATACTTTCGGGCTTTTGCAAGTTGGGTAAAAAAGGATTATGAATCCATGAATTCAGCTTCATTTTTGTATTATGTTCTTCGGGAAAATACTTTACAAAAGATGCGCGCATCGAAGTGAGATATTGGACCAATTCTTCAAACACATCATCTTGAAACATTTCCGAGTCGTTATCGCTAACAAACTCACTGAGTGACGTAAAGCTTTCTATTTCTCTCTTACCAACGCAAATAATCCAAAAATCTAATTTTCTTTTGAAGGCAGTTATTTTGTTATAGGCCTGGAACACTGTTGTCTGTTTACCTTGCAATGATAAATTCAATTCGTTCAGTTTTTGAAAGATATCCGCCATAAAAGACAATCGGAACAACCAAGTTTTATCATACAAACGGTCTTTCAAATTAAAAGAAACTGTATCTGCTGAAAGAAACATTTGTAACTCGGCTCTAAGTTCAAATAGCCTTGTTAAAGTTTTACTCCGAGACAGCCATCGCACTTCTGTATGGAGCAGCAGTGTTTTATGTTTGCTGCCATAATCTTCACTCAATAATGAGAACAATCGGGATTGTAGTGGTCGTGATTTGATAAAATTAATTATTTTTACCGCTTCATCCATAACAAATTTTAGATTTGACGGCATTTGCTTCATCGCAAGTGCTTGTCTATGCAGAATACAATGGCTGGAACTACAATTAGGCGCTTTACTTTTTATTCGTGATACTGCTCCTGCTGTTTTACCTGTCATCGCCTTGGCCCCATCTGTACAAATGTCAATGCAATCGTTCCAACTAAGATTATTTTCTTTAAAAAATATGTTTATTTTATTAAAAATTTCTTCCCCGGTAGTGTTTGTGGGCAGCGGTGAACACATAAGCATGTCTTCTTCAAAAGAACGTTCATATGGATATCTCACGATAACCAGCAAGATAGCCAGACCAGTGACATCAGTTGACTCATCCATTTGCAAGGCGAATCGTGTTTTTTGTAGACGTGCAACTAGTTCTTGTTTGACGTAGCTTGCCAGATCATGGATTCGCCGTGAAACAGTATCGTTTGATAGCGGTACAGTAGAAAGATGCTTTGCAGATTTTTCATCGAGCATACATTTTGTTATGTCTAACACACATGGCTTTATTAAATTCTCAGCGATAGTGTGCGCTTCACCTGCTTGTGCAATGCGATAGCTAACTAAATATGATGCCTCCGTGGCCTTTTCATTGATAGTTTGTGTTACATGCTTCATATTTTTTTGACTTTCCAATAACTGTTCTTTTTTACGAACAAAAAATTCTTTATTCTTGTCTTTAGACTCGGGGTGTACAGTTTCTAAATGTCTGCGTAATTTGGCAGGTGCCATGGAACTATTAGGAAGCAGTTTACTACATAACATGCAGAGAGGTGAGCCGTTGGAATCAACAAATCCGAAACTGATATATGATTCATCATACTTACTTTTTTTCGTCTTTGAAACCGTGGAGCTTGACGTCGTGGCATCATCGTCTGGATCGGTAATTGCTGTATTCTCCGCGCGTACTGCTTTTGAACATTCAGCGTCATTAGAAGATGTCGTTGCAACACGTTTAACACCTTTAAGCCAACGTTCCATTCTTCTTTATTAATAATGTTACACGTCAGGATGGTAGGGTCAAAATAATGCACAATCGTTACTGCGTTTATGAGACAAAGTTTAGTCCAAAGAAGAAATGTACAAAACTGATACAATCAGAATACAGCGGGCAGTAGAACTTACAAGAAGGCAGCAGGCTAGCCAGCTTGTAAGTAGGTAGGTACGAACTTATCGCTCCGAACGCTAATCGTCAACTGACTGACGAGGCGCGACTTTTTTTATATAATAGCGCTTTTATACTTAGTCCTAGACTCGAACTCGAACATTCTCAAAAATACTCGAGTCGGCGCCTTTGATAAACAAAAAGCGGAAATAAAAATATAAATACAAAAAAATGCGTTGTAAACAATCTCGACTTTATGCTTTTGAAGATAGAGCCGAAAGTCGCTTGTTCACAACTATAGCGTCTAATTCAGAAGCGGCTTTTATCAAAGGGACTGCGCGCTCACAAGTATACGCGCGGCGGGCGGATTCAAAACGTTCGACCAGTGACCAGAGAGAGGTGTTTTGTTTTTTTTTTCTAAATTCTTGCGGAACCCCTACAGGGGTATCGCGGAACCCTAGGGTTCCGCGGAACACACTTAGAGTACCGCTGCTCTAGGGGATAAAAACGGCTTTTGCACTCAGATATCGAAGAGCAAAAATACTCTTTCCGAGATGGGGGGATGAAAAATATTTTGACACTGAGGTTCATAAGCTATAAGGAATGTTAGTGATGACCCTTAAGCTATTAATAAGCCCATAAATATTTCAATTTGAATGGTGTTTTTTGTGTTACCATGTCAGCTTGTGAAGAACACACAGACAATTCTCATACTTTCACCATGCGTACTGAAGGCCCATAACATGCATGTACAAGAGCATACCAAAAACCCATTCCCAGCCGACAATTCCATTCACTTGTACCTTAATTCCCACGTACACGTTAACGATATCTTTCGGAACTGACCGCATTAATATTAAGTGTCATAGCCCGCAATAGACATGAGTCGGGCACTGTCCGGCGTTGTCCAACGCTGTTCAATGTCCAAGAAGGCATCTTTACAGGTTTATAGGATGCCTTTGACCATTTAAGTAGACCGTAGGGGGTTTGGTAAATTAGGATCTTAGAAAATTGAACCCTTGTTGTTTTTCATTGTTGTAAACTGCAGGTATGTCGTATATTATTTTGAACACGCTACAAACTTAGAAGATACAGATTTAAAAAATATAAAGTTACAATAATTTGTGTTAATTTCGCCAAAACTAGGTCGTCAAGCTGGATGCAGCACCCACAAATATACGCATCCAAGCTTGACGACCTAGTTTTGACTAAAATAAATAAATAAATAAATAAACTTTATTGTTTAGTCTAATTTTAACAAATTAGTGTAGCCCTGGCTTCTAAACTGGGTGATCTGTATCATATGTCCGAAGTCAGTAAGAATTAACACTAAATATTGTAACTAGCATGGATTTTCGTAAAGTAACGCCTGATTCCATTCTTTATTTTTAGATTCAGATTTGTTCGACGTTTCCTCAATATAGGGTTAATATAAATTCATTCAAAAATATGTCTTCCTTGAAAGGACTCGCATCTAGTAATAATATTGCTACGAATTCTGTTTGTTTTTTAAGAGCCACGTAATGATCGTTCGATTTCCATAAGAAATGATTCGGCTATCTTATGAATAAGTAATAAATCCTCGACCGTTATAATGACCGAGCTTTAAATAAATTACGATTAGATTTCATATAACAGTTCTCTAAAAAGGAAATAATGAACTCATTTATATGTAAAATCAAGGCGCTCAGTTTTTTTTTAAACTAAAGGATGGTGAAACGAGCTAAAGGCCCACTTGATGTTAAGCGGTTACCTTTGCCCATAGCAACTTCAATACCACCCTGGCTGTTGCCTAAAAGGTTATGTATAGTGAAAAAGAAAAGCAAGTTGGGTTTCATGTTGAAACCATGTAAGTACCTATAGTAAAATCTATGTACTGTACACATGAATGCAATAAAAAGTTTGAGTTTGACTTTTTCGATGGAAACGCTAAATAAAACTTCAAACGATTGAATAAACCTAGTAGGTATAGTCCTCGTATATATTATAGTGGACAAGCGGGTGCGCAGGTGCGAGTCCATTCTCTCGACCCGCCCTCTGTAGTCCAATGACAAGCAGCAAACGACTACGATTGGCAGAAGTTGGGATGCAGCGAAAGGCCGCAAACAACGTAACGTAAAGTGCAAATACGATGGCAAATAAAAAAATTAATTAACAAAAACAAAAAACCCGACTGCGTGTTAAAATAACAGAAAAGATATAAACAAGACTTATCAACACGCAGTCGGAGGCTACATATGTTTTTGGTCATGAATTACATAATAGTTCCTATGTAGCCTCCGCCTGCGTATTGATAAGTCTTGTTTATATCTTTTCTGTTATTTTAACACGCAGTCGGGTTTTTTGTTTTTGTTAATTAATTTTTTTATTTGAAATTTTTTAGTTTTGTCATCATGTTTTATTTATCATACTATTAATGTTTTTTTTGAAAAGTCGAATTCATTTTTAACGTTGAATATTTTGTTGTTTTTTAGCATTTCTCATTCTAAATTACATTTAAACATATAAGTTGTATATATTTTTGAAAAGCATTTATAAAACCCTTTATTTTGATACCCCACTCGATAGGTTTCGAGGGAAAAAATATATTTTTGAAGCCGTAATTTGGCGCCAAAAAGCGGCCATTTTAATTTTAATAATTTTGATATACCCAGTGTCACTCTCACAATTAAGACGAATCTAACGACACCTCACAAGTTAAAATCCATCAAGCCGTTTAGGCTGCAGGGCGTGCCAAAGAAATATACATACATACATACATACATACATACAAACATACATACATACATACATACACTCGAAAAACATAACCCTCCTTCTGGCGCAGTCGGGTAAAAACTAGTATAAGCAGAATCCGTCTAGTATGAAACTTACATACTAAGCTAGTTCCGCTTATAATGGTTTTGTTTCCATTATAAGCGGAACTAGCTTACTCTATTTTAGCCAAAAGACGTCCACTGCTGGACATAGTTCTGCCCTAAAAGGGAGGATATGCCATAATCTTTGACCTTGAATTGTATAAAATCTCACTTAATTTCTGTATTGTAATCTAATTATGTAGTACCTACCACATTCAAATACAATTGTAAATTGTTCATGAATAAAGAATAATAATAATCACCACGCTTGGCAGGCGGGTTGGCGATCGCAGTTGGTTGAACAATATTTAATGAACGCTGCTGCCCATCCTCTGGTGAACCCCTTAGTTGCCTTTTACGACACCCACGAGAAGAGATGGGGTGGTGCTATTCTTTGTGTCCAGCACCAAACGGTGGTTGACTGTAAATAACATAATAACGTCACGTAATCAGCCTGTTACTGTCCCACTGCCCTGGGCCTTATTTCACCACGCTGTTCTGGTCGGGTTGGCAGACTACACATATTATTGATAACTTTTTAGAGTTGTTTTGGCAATATACAAGACTTCAGTAACGAATACAACCAACCAACTATTTCTATTACAAACTGGAAACCTTTAGACTCCTTCATCCAATATTTTTAAAGAATTAAATGTAAATGGAAACCAAACGGAATAGTTATTTTAAGAACCAAGTCACTCAAAGGAGAGATGCAAAGCGAGAGCTGCATTTTGCATTCAAGAAGATTTTTTTATTATTTCTTACTTATTAAGTTGCGAAATTCTCATAAGTCGATATTGATAGTGAATATTGGATTTTTTTCGCCTTATTGAAATAGTTAATTGATTCAACTCTGACTGCAAACATTGAGATATTGGCTTAATATTATGTCTGTTTCACATTTCACCGAGATCCCATAACTTTTTCATCTAATTTCAGGAGAGACCCCGATTTTGTTTTTGCACTATGACCCAAAAACGATGAATTCTTAAAAAATAGGGGCTGTATAAAACCTGGAATAAATTTTAAACTGGGTCCGTCTAAAATCTTAACAGAATTGTGAACTATAAGGCACTTTCTATCCCTTGTGAATTGTGTGAATTTTATTGATTATACAGTTCTTTCCAGCATTTTACCCAAGTGGGTAAAGCATACTCGAACTTCGACACCGGCTTCCATCAATATTTTACCGTTTAAAACCATATTCTATTACCTACCATGTTTTTCCGAAAACTTGCGTAGGTTTCCAACGACTTTGATCCCCAGAATCCACTATCGGTATGATAATATCGATGCTTTCATATTGACAAAAGATTCAGCTGTAATCCGGCAGATGTCGCGTCGTATAAGCTTAATAGTTTTTTCTACACGCTGTATGTTTCCAGAGATGCTCAAACTATTTTCAAAGAGCATAAATCGTTAAAATATATCGTGAGTTTGCAGACTGTAGACAATAAACGAAACACACAAAACTTTTTAGGAACTAAACATTTCACAAGGTATTACTTTTGACTGTATATTATTTGTGTAAGTTTATTATAGAATACTTAGTTTGCTGATTTTCAAAAGACAACATCATAAATTCGAACTATATATCTTGTTCCATTTATTTTGTCAACTTAAGTTTTTCATTTAGGTACCTACTTAATAATCTTTTATGATTTATTTTTCACTAAAAATGTATTTTTGTTATTTTGGTAACTTTATCTAAACATATCTGCACTGTGTAATATTTTTGCATAAAGCATCACTTTGTCAATAGGGCCCACTTGCGTAGGCGAGGGCTATTTCGTGCCCCACGGTCAAGCCTTGAACAATGTTAAATTTGTGTGAAAATCTAAAACAAATTTGACTCTGGGTTAGAGATAGCTCGCGTTGGTGTAGGTTTGCCTTAAGATTGCTGGTACTTATAGCTCAGGGTTTCCTTTTTTAAGTACCAGCAGTACAATATTTGTTAATTTATGTATATAAATTTGTAATTATCATGCCTGTAACCTGTTTGTGCAACAATAAATAAATAAAGAATGGAATCAGGCGTTACTTTGCGGAAACCCATGACAAACAAAATATGGAGTTACAATATTTAGTGTTATTTCCGCCAAAATTCCCGCCCATCCAAGCTTGACGACCTAGTTTGGGCGGAATTAACACTAAATATTGTAACTTTATGTATTTTTCAAGTTTTTACATAACATAACATAACATCACGCCTGTATTTCCCCGAAGGGGTAGGCAGAGGTGTATAGTACACCCACATTTCGCCTGTTATTTTATTATAAAATCATTCTAAAAGCCACTTATAAAATCGTTTCAGCATCTCGGTCACAAACCGTGTGTACATTACATAGATACGAATGGAGACAATCCGGGGCAATCGTCTCCTTCATCTGCTATATAGTGTTAGCCGGCTTTGTAGCCCCGGTGAGCCCCGGTGAGCCCCGGTGAGGCACAGGGAGCCCGAGGAGCGTGTCAAAGGATTACCTACGTAGTCTGTGAGACGAGCTGCACCTAAATATAAGCGAATTGAAACGGATTCTATACAATTTACATAAATGCAAAAACGTTGGAATTCATACATATTTTCTTTTATTATATCTTATTTATCCTAGTCTATATTATATGGAGAATCTATACACAACTGATGATAATGATTCACAAAATCTTTACGAATCGTACTAAGAAAGTGTAATATAGCATTAAAATTACATCGACTCATCCAAGCATCGCTTTTCGTTTCTCGCAAACCGTGGGAATCGCCAAATCGAAAATTACCGATCGATCTTATCGTGACCGGATATTCTCATTTCCAAAGGAAATTAAAACATCAGCCAACTGCTACACAAGTTAATAATGTACTCTTAATACTTCCTGATCAAACCAGTTGTTAGTTGTGCCTATATTTACCGGAGAAGGCTGAAATTAATGTCTTAAATTACGTAGTCAGCTGTTCCGAGCTTCTTGACCTAGTTGTAAGTAAACACTGAACCGGCAACAAAACAAACAAATGTGCTGTGTTACAGGTGACTACACCATTTTGTTTACTCTTGTCCTACTAGAAGTGGAATTCAATACGGATTGAAACAGAAAGTATTCGATTAGGGGACAAGGCTGACTATGGTTATAGATGGATGATATGTTTTGAAGTTTTATTTTGAGTGTATAACAATGTAAAAAGAAAATGAAAGAAAATTTCAGTTTATACACATGCATCTATTAAACCTATAACTTCAGATAAGAAGATCCACTAAAATGACAAATCAATCCTAATACCTTTATGAGCTGAACCACAAAATAATACGTAAATTAATAATACATATCCTACAAAAAAACAATAAAAGTCTTTCAAAATCCATAAACCAGCACAAAGTTTTCTCCATAAATCTCCATCCAAGTCGAAGTGTGAAATGTTTACGTAGTAACAAAGCACCTGGCCCATAGAGAAACTTAAGTGCTCCAATAAAAACGAAGGCATATAATAATCGCGGTCTATTAAAACTTTTGCATCGGAAGTTAAACTTTGCAGATCTCTCTCCGTCTTAAAAATTGCTATGTAAGCTAAATAAATACCTTGAGGATATTGTTACAGGGATTTTGGGAACGAAGTTTCGGGAATGATATTGTTGAACACCGTCAAACGTTTTTGTCCAGTATTAAGACAGGAATTTCGAAAGAAAATCTGACAACTTTAAGTGTACAGTTACACATAAGGAGGGGTGTATCTCAAGTTAGAAGCCTTGAAACAAGAGCAATGCACATAAACCAGTTTTAAAACAAAAAAGCAAGAAAATGTGCTATAAGCAAGGGTAAATGTAACCAGGCCAAGATGCGCTTTCTATACGCTGTTCCGTTAATGCTAAGCAGAACTTCGAGACAAAGTCCTTAGGTGTTGACGAGGGTCTGCCAGGAAATGGAAGGGGGGCTAATTGCCATGGCAGGGGAAGTTGAAGCTGTGTGCAAGTCGAGCGGAATTACCGCCATGGAACACTCCGCTTTTAAAACTTTATTCAAATGCAGCAGTGACTTAATAAAGGCTATTATGTTACTCAAGAAAAACTGGACGTCAGAAGGTTTATATATTCGTGCTTTGAAACGAAAAAAAAAAGACTTGTAGACTTTGTATAAATTGATTTGATTTGATTTGTATTTTTTAAAGAATACGATGAATCAAGAATAGTTACTTTATGCTAAAGCAAGATTTATAGTTTTAGAAACAGTTAAGTTGTTTTCGAGGACAATAACCCCTGTTGATACTTCTTCTTCTTTCGTGTCGATATGAGCTACATAATGATAATAGCTCATGCCGTGGGGAAAAGATTAGCTAGTCAGTAGGTTGGTAACGGGGCTGACTGCCCAGGGTGCTACTTCTACCAGCCAGGATGCAGGATGCCAGGGTGCTGCTGGTGCTGGGTCGTGCTGTTTTGATACTAATAACAGTGCAGTCGATGAACATTGTAAGTGGTCGACTGTTTCTAAATTATAAATTGCTACAAAATTTCGGAACACACCCTTCTCCAGTGTCACAGAATCATCAAAAAACTTGAGAAACAACAGATTTACATGAAAACAGGCACATCACAGATACGAACACCAAACAAAAACGCAATTTCCACACCATTAAAACTTGCCCACTTGTTGGGACTTTCTGCACTTACAACCAAATAAGCAAGGCCCCTGGAATCTTAGACGGGACCGTCGTTTTCGTCTATGATACTCCAGCGAAAGGGGACGAGGGGGTTCTCTACAAATTGGGTGTGGTACTTCGTTTACAAGAGTTCTCTTTTATAAGAAATAGGGCGGTGTATTTCGGTGCCATGTTTATTTAAGTATTGCTCCGTAATAGGCGGTACGTAGACACGGGAATGCGAATAAAAATATTTTTCTTGCAACCTTCAAAGCAGTCTAAATAAACGTGGGTTGTGTAAAACATCTGAAATAAGAGCCTTTCAGCGAAATTGGTACACCTTACAGTACTGTAACAAGGTGCTGTAGTCCTTAAAATATTTTGCGGTAGAATAAACAGAGGGCCCTTTTATGTATATGTAGATGGTAAAGTGTGCGACATCTCTCGGGAAACGGAAGTATGTAGATTGAAACCGGTTAGAATAAACAAACTTGGTCAGAACAAGGAGAAAATTGTCATAAAACGAGTCTATTTATGTTACTTAATTCGTGTTTCTTTATAATTATTATCAATTTAAAAAGGACATTGCTAGGAATAGCTTGAGTCTGTTACAAAGATAAAAATGTACGACTATTACATGCGTATTTTTTCATTACTTACAGTTCATCGTATTTAATGCGGACAGTACAGTATTTTTATTTTATTTTAAACAGTTAGTTGACACAATAATAACGTAAGCTGCTATGATACTCCAATTGACTTATTATTTTGTTATTAGTATTCTATTGTTTTGTTAAGAAATATGTTGGCTCCACTGTAAAAGATAGCACTTTAAGCACTTTTACGTCTACAGGAACAGAAGAGTAAAACTGTTTATTTGCTAGAAAACCCCTTGTTTGACAATTTTTTTGTAAGCAAAACATAACCTCAAAATTGTTGATATTTAATTAATAAACATCTGTGGAGTACTGTCCGTTTATTAAAATAGATTGCAACACATTGCCCACAGCGAATTGTATATGGTGAGCATCATCTTTTATTCGTAACATCCTTAGGCTGGGATTCAATGGAACTGTAGCAATGTTCTTACTTTGTAAACTTTATATGAATGATAATGATAACTGATACATGTTTTTATTCGCATACATCGGAATTTGAAACTTCACCGCAGCAAATACCTTCAATTGCACTCACAAAAACACTTCAAATACGAATTACAGTTTCTATCAAAAACTACCAATAAATAGTTTTTCTTCGGGTTGACTGGTGTACAATAAATTGCGGTAGAGTACACAGTGCGAATCACACGGGACGTCGTCCGGGCCAGTTAGGAGTCGCGGACGTAAACTAGTTCCAACTTTTAATACGATCCGGTTCTGATCCGGGTCGCACGCGTGCCGTGCAAGTCGCTGGTGTTGTCAGCTTTGCTAACTTATTTCGTGCATAATTTTGGACGTTTCAAGGTTTTTTTTACCTGTGAGTAGTTAGAAAAACTGACGTCGATATGAGAAGATGATATTTTTTTTCTTGTTCTTTCTTAAGTTATTCTATTACTGTTAAAGATGACATTTTGGCATTTTTTATGCCAGAGGGAGCTGTCAATTAAAAAAAAAACAGATTGCAGATGCCCCTGATAGTTTTTTTTTAACAAAACTGAAATATCTGTCGGGTTTTTTTTTTGTATAATACAGATTTTACAGAAAAAAACCCGCCAGATTTTTCAGTTTTGTTTGATACCTACTTCATCCGATGATCTTAAGCGATCCGGAATAAAATATGATCAGAATGTTCAGGGACGTTCGTCATAAATGATTATCCTAGCAACACCAGCTGTTACAATAAGCCTGCAAATCCAGATAATTTCAGAGAGCTGGCAACACATGAACCCCACATCTGAATACACGAAGTTTTTATTGAATCTCAGTTCGACACTTGACGTTATTGTGATTCAGATTAGTTCGCCAAATGTAATCACAACTTCTACAATATTCTGCACGGATTCGCAAATAAAGTATATTTTTTTATGGTTCATTTATGAAAAGAGTTTAACAAAAAAAAGAACTTTTAAGAAGTTAATCTAATCATTCATATTTTTCATTTGTGTAGTAAATGCAAGTATAATCACATGCCTACAATAAATTTGACACCACAGAAATAGATAGAATGGTTGTAATTACAATTTTATTTGCGATTCATTTGTGGCAACTTTCCGAACAAACTACGCCTTATATTTTGATGTCATTATTTAAAAAAAAAAAAAAAAAAATCAAATGTACTTTACAGCTTTTGTTTCTGTAGTTAGAAACAGCACATTAAGGCATTTGTGCGGGTTTTTGTTACTGTATTTATAGAAACAAGTCATAAGGCGTGCTGAGAAAGGCTTTGAAATATCCTGCACTATGGTGCATGGTGCTGCCACGCGCGCCCTGCCCACATGGCCATTCTATCTATTTCTGTGTTTGACACGTATAATAAAGGTGAGTACTCACTGCAGTCCGCCTCGTCGGTGCCGTCGACGCAGTCTACCTGCATGTCGCAGCGGTAGTGCGGCGGGATACAGAATGTCTTGTTCCATACGTACTGCCCGCAGGTCAGCTGGCCTGCTTCACATTCTGGGGGCGCTGCGGAAGAAACACATAAGTTAATATATAAGCTATAACATAAAATTTTGATATAGATGAAAAATCAGGAATTTTACAGCAGTTTTTACCAAAAACGCGCCTTGCCCTTGAAAAGATCGTTAGACTATTATGATTACTAGTTTGCACCAGAGATGCATAACCTAAAAATAATCAACTCATTACTGTCCCACTGCTGGCATGGCCACTTCTCAGTATGAGAAGGTTAAGGTAATCCACCACGCTGGCCTAGTGCGGGTTGGCGGACTACACACACCATCGAGAACTGTATGGAGCACTCTCAGGTGTGCAGGTTTCCTTCACCGTTAAAGTAAGTGATGTGAGAAATCAATCCACACATGAATTTGAAAAGTCAAGTGGGGGCCGGGTTCGAACTCAGACCCTCCTGCATGGAAGACAAGCATTTAACCACTAGGATATCACTGCTTTTGAAAAAGCTCGCAATTTTGCCACGCGTAGGCTAGTGAAAACAGACCCTTTTATTAAAATTACATCACAAGCATCACAAAAACTTGAGCCTCATCGCTTAACCAACGAGAAACCGCTTACCACACCATCCTAATAAATAATTCAACCCTCAAACGTCTACAGAAGTATCTGACAAAGGTTACAATCTCAAACGAAATCAATCCAGTCATTAAGGTAAAGAAGGTTCCTGCAATCAGCGTCGGCTATCAATCAAGACGTGGATACGATAAAAAAGTGCAGAAAGTCCAGTGACACATTACATAATCAGCCCACGATTGTCCCACTGCTGGGCATTGGCCTTTTCTCAGAAGAGAAGGGTTAACATAAGATCCTAGTCCCTAACCCTAACGTAGACTTGGAAAATACATTAGGGAGACAGCTGGTTGATAGCGGGGCTTCCTACACAAGTGCCCAGGGTGCGCCTACACCGGGTGACCATTTGAATATCGTCACTCGAAGGGGCTCTTAAAACACAGGGCGCTCCAATATATAAATAAAAAACGTGAAAAAAGTGATAGAATGGAAACAAAAATATAAAAAAAACGAAATGTGTGCTGGGACACATAGTAGAAGTGAAACTACAACGGACAAGTGGAAAAGCGAATCGCAACGGACAAGCGGAAAAACGAATGGCAACGGACAAGTGGAAAAACGAATCGCAACGGACAAGTGGCAAAACGAATCGCAACAAAATTTTAACTTGAATTTTACGGGCAGGTTGTTAATGTACTTGTCCAATTTGAAAACCTGCCCGTAAAACTTCCAGTTAAAATTTTGTTGTTATTCGTTTTGCCACTTGTCCGTTGCGATTCTTTTTTCTACTTGTCCGTTGCCACTCGTTTTTCCGCTTTTCCGTTGCGATTCGTTTTTCTACTTGTCCGTTGAAGTTTTACTTCTATTATGTGTACACACATTTCGTTATTTTTTCGCAGGTTTACTGCAAATTATGATTTGGTTAGGTTAGGTACATTTTAATGAATGCATTTTTTATTTAAACATATTTTATTTTATCAAACAAAAAACTTGTTAGTAATTTATGTTATTACATACATAACATAATCAGCCCATTACTGTCCCACTGCTGGGCACGGGCCTCTTCTCAGTATGAGAAGGTTAAGGCCTTAGTCCACCACGCTGGCCTAGTGCGGGTTGGTGGACTATTTATGTTATTAATTATTATTAATTAATTAATTCAATTACAATACTGACAAATTGACGTAGTGGTCAAAGTGTCAAATGACGTTTGAGCATTTTCATACTAAAAATATAGATGTCGCTAGTACATATGCTACCGACGCCAATGATCTGACTAGCAAGGTATAAAAACGCATGTGCTGCTGTTGTCTAAAAAATTGTACAGATAGCGTAAATTTAGGATTCTAATTCGTCGACAATTATTTACCAAAAATTAAGTTTTCCAGTGTCGCTCAGCGAGCTATGGAGCGAGCTATGCTTGGAGTTTCTTTGAAGGATAAAATCCGAAACGAGATTATCCGGAGAAGAACCGGAATGACCGACATAGCTTGTAGAATCAGTAAGCTGAAGTGGCAGTGGGCTGGCCATGTCTGTCGAAGGACCGATGGCCGCTGGAGCAGACGAGTCCTTGAGTGGAGACCGCGAATCGGCAAACGCAGCGTAGGGCGCCCCCCTGCCAGGTGGACCGACGACCTAAAGAACGTGGCTGGGGGGGACTGGATGCGGAAGGCAGAGGACCGAGCGTTGTGGCGCAACTTGGGAGAGGCCTATGTCCAGCAGTGGACTGCGATAGGCTGAGTTGATATAAGTTTTCCAGTTTATTTGTTTTTGTGTTTTATATGTTTAATTTGCCTATTTATTAGTTAAATTTAACAAATCCATATCCACAAGATTATTAATGTATAATTATGTTGGAAAACGTAATTTGGTAAATAACACCAACATTTAAACTTATCAATTGTGTTTTCTAGTTATATTAATATTTTTAACGCATTATCGCTTCAATATCTAAATATATAAATTGTAAAAAGATAAGTTCTGATGTCACCAAAAGACGTAAGTGTAGGTTAAATTCGACACCCAAATTATCAGTCACGATAGCATATCGGTGACGGTGTTAGACTTATGTTTGAGTCACGGGTTCGAATCCCACTAGAGCGTCTGGACTTTTTCGTCTTTATTTAAGCGGCCGTAACGCTTTTTCGTGACAGAAAAATCCTAATACCCCCCGTCTATATAGAAGTTTCACTTCAAGTTTTTTATAGTAGGTATATACAAAGTGTTATTGAAATAACTGAAAAGCTCTTAAGAGGTCATTTTACTCATCTGTATGAACAAGGTTTACTATGGGACCAAACCCGAAATCGCGAAAAAAATTACAGCTGGTCCCTACATTTGTGTTCACATAATTCGACAAAATGTAGGGATCAGCTGAAATTTTTTCTGCGCTTTCGGGGTTCGTCCCATAGTGAAAGTTGTTCATACCCTTAAGAGGTTTTCAGTTATTTCAATAACGCCTTGTATAAATAGCGTAGCCAGTAAGCCTTCTGTGCCTTATTGTTGCGAGGTAGTCGTGTATCGTCCGCCTCAAGGTTCTCTCGACTATTCCCGAGGCGCCCCCGATTATTCCCGAGGCACCGAGTGTACAAACCGCCTATAATTGAGGCCAAGGTGCAGATGGAGTTTATGCTCAGCCGCTCAAATAGTTTGATTGAGCACGCTTGAATCGATCAACCCGTAATATATGCGTTGTATCGAAATGAGCCCATCGTTATTGTGTTATGAGGATTCAGGCTCCTTAATTTAACGTTCTATTATTTTATTCATATTGGTATGTATGAGTGAAAGGTAGAGTTTTTTAGTTTTTAGTTAGTGTTCATTAATAGTGCGTCGTGTCCAATTGAAAGAAAATAGTTAACTAATTACTTCCTTTTGTTTCGGTTTGCCTAAATCTGGACACTAAATGAATTTATATTCATTAGGTCGCTAATCCTTTTTCATCAAATTTTTGCCGAGGCTTCAGTACACTTGGTGATTATGCCAGCCTAATAGGTATCTCCCATAATATATTCTCTAAATTTTGAAATCTTACATATGATGAAAATGGTAATAGGCCACAGAATTGGTGGACTTTCAACGACACATACTTATGCAACTATTGCAACTACACTGAATGTTAAAATTTAATTTCCCAACTAGGACTAATCTAAATTGCAATCAAACACACAAAAGCATATTTGATCACACACGGACAGCCTGCGAAGCGCTCTGTGCAAGCCACAGTGCACAATGACGTCACGTGACACCGGTAAGCCAGTACTCATGAGATTAGGCAATACATATTAGTTGCAAAATAATTAAATTGCTGTGTGGTTGGCCAGTTATGAACGTGCCACGATGTACAAAGGATATGTGGATGGAAGCTGATAAAAGTTATGAGATTTAAACTAAAAGTTTGTTGGACTTGTAGTTGATAATACTATCGTATTCTATTGTTTTAACACATAGTTAATAAAATACCTGTTTGGAAATTAGTTTGATAACGTATAAGGTACTTACTTAGTATGTTTTTTTTTTCAAATATTTAAGACGAAATGTTCTTTACTGCTTACGAAATAAAGACGCAGTCAAGGTTAAACTGTTACTACAGACGTGAGTTCGACTGCACAATAACGACCGTTTTCAATTACCTATCTATCCACGATTTGTCAAAGATAGGAATTTCACATAAGCTCCATACATTTTATGTCAAATTTTTATCTCTATTTTTATTGAAAACAGCTGTAAAGCTAATTTTATCTATCTATCTAAGCTCTTAGCACGTCAAAGCAGTCGTAGCATGATCCCTACGATATTTGCTACGACGTGCTACGAGATGCTACGCCAGCGCTACGAGCGCTTCACGTGCGAGTGTCGCTGTATTCTCTGTAACATTTGAAACGGCTCTGCCTTTGAGTAAAATATTATGAAAATTGCAAGACCATACATTGTAAAAATGTTTTAGCAAAGTTGAATGCGAACATTATAAGTTTTAACATTAAGTTGGACAAAGAAAAAGCATGTTTCACGATGTGAATAGTTTCATAACTCAAGCTTTTACACAAATATAAAAATATACACCCCGCCCCGTTTCGGCCCGCGTATATCACAGAAAGATGTCATCGCGCATCCCTCACGAACTGGTCATCTTCCCGAGGTTACATGTTAATCAGAGTTATGGTCTATCTGTGTGCGGAATTTCATCCAAATCCGTTCAGCCAGTTTAGCGTAATTGAAGGACAAACAGACAAACATTCATACTTTAAATACATACACATTATCACATAGATAACATCATGCCTATATTTCCCCGAAGTGGTATGCAGAGATGTATAGTAGTATACCTACATTTCGCCAGTTGTGTTATAAGTCTCATGTTATAGGGTGGCGAGCCTATTGCCATAATTCATGTTTGACGACGTCTGTGGTCTAGTGGTTCGAATGTCGGACTGCTGATCAACGAGGTCGTGGGTTCGATTCCCACAGGACACAAATATTTGTGTGATGAACATAGGTGTTTCTGTTGGTCTGGGTGTTTCTTATGTATTAAAAGTATGCATTTACAAAAAAAAACAGTACATAAGTATTATATCCATTGTCTAGTACCCATAGTACAAGCTCTGCTTAGTTTGGGACTAGATGGTGCTGTGTCCATGTCACATGTGTGTGTAAATGTCCCAAAAACATTTATTTATTTATTATTTATTTATTTATTCCATACTTTCGTATTTATAATATTAGTAAAATGAATATAAATTTTTGGGTTTTTTCATTAGGAAATTCTCAGTAGCAGCCCGGAGTCTGGATTTGTGCCCGGTCAATGGCAATAGGCTCGCCCCCTATTACATGGGATTATAACATAACTGGCGAAATGTGGGTGTACTTATTCACCTCTGCCCTTCGGGGAAATACAGGCGTGATGTTATGTTATGTTATATTAATTTTAAAAATCCTATATATGCAGTTCACTCTCACGGTTCGCGTGATAACAAACAGCTGTTGTTGAAATTCTTTCCAAGTTATTATAAAACTGCAGTTCAAAGCGGTGTGTTCCGTCGAGCAGTAGTTATCTAACTCCGGTCTACGGTCAACTATGCATTCACCCGGGAAATCTACAGATGGACGCGAAAAACTATGCGCCATTACTCACATACAGTAATGAAGGTACAAGCTGTTCACGATCGGAGTGTCGCTGCGATTTTTGTAGTCATTACACTTAAAAGTGTAAAAAATATACAATAAAATATGGACGAATACAAAAAGGTGGACGGAATCTCGCTAAGAAAATATTGAAGCACTTCCTTTTTTCCTTAGCCCACTATAATTTCGACAGCATTTTAACACACTAGACGGCATATTGTAATATTTTTTTTACGACGACTACCGACACACGAGATTTGTTGCGTAATCGCGGCTGTTTGCTTAGTATGGGTGTAAATGTATGCGTGCCAGCCCATACTTTTAAGCGAGCCGTCTTACAATGGGTACTTCACTTATTGTTTAGCGAGATTCCGTCCGCCTTTTTTTATTCGTTCTTGCAAAAATAGACGTTATTTGATTGATGTGATTTGTGTTTTATTTATTTAATAATTTATTACACATGATAATATAATTAATCACACATTATAATATAATTTATTACTCATACGAAAATATACAGAATATGAAATTTAAAATGGGAATCCGTACCAATTTCTTTAGTACAAGTTTTTTTTTTCGATAACTCGCACCCGAACAGCGGTCTTTATTTCCTCCCCAACAATTATATCCGTCGAGCGCGTCCCTCGCTTTACGACGCTGATTGATTGAGTTCGAACAATGGTCGCAGACGCGTTTATTGCGATTGCGTCGGACCGTGAATGGCAATTATTATCTCCCATGTTTTTAAAATGAGTAACTACTCTGGGTATTGGGGCGTTTCACACCACGCATGTTAATGGTGTTTTCTTTTTACGAGTACATTCTCGAATTTTTAAACTGGATACTGAACTGATTATGGGTAATTAGGTATGGGGAATTAAAAACAGATATTTTAAAATTCCCTTTTGTACCAGTTTGGGAATTTTGAAATAATGTACTTGGGCTATTATTTGGCTAGTGTGCAGTATCATCATATCAGTCCAAAACAACACATACATACTTATATTACTCATACATGTACATGGAGCTGTTTTGTGATGTATTGTACCTTAATGTTCTACTAATACAGTTTAAAGTAATTTAATTGTAATACTTAGTAATACAAATAATAATAATTGTAATACTGGATGCGGGAAGGCAGAGGACCGAGTGTTGTGGCGCAACTTGGGAGAGGCCTATGTCCAGCAGTGGACTGCGATAGGCTGAGTTGATATAGTAATACGCTATGGGCCTAGAAGCCCGAAAATGTTTTTTTTTAATCCGGATGACTTAAGCTTGTGCTGACACGATAACAGATACAGGAGATACTAAATTATTCTTACATTGTTTAAATAAATTTATTATATTTTGATAAATTATTTATTTTAAAAAGAGTATAATATACTTTCTTATAGTATAATATCCATAGAGTATCTTGCTGGTTCTTTTCCATAGGACCCATCATTTGGAATCGTGCAACTATAATCAATCTTACGAAAGCTCCTGAATTAGGTCTGTTTGGAATATAAACACTTTGAACAGCCGACACGATATACTAGGTTTTAGAAAATGCATAGGTGAACATTGCTGACCCAAATATTCCAGCTTTTTGAGTTTTCCACCATAAAAGCACAGATGCAACAAAGGAAACCCGTTCTTTTAAGTCGTAAACGCCACATAAATACACACGTATCTGTTCTCTCGTAAATATGTGATTTGTTTTAAATTGCTTCGGATAGAGATCAGCTGGCTTGCGTCCACCGTCTTATGCAGCCGAATGCCAAATCTCACCTACTTAATCCTGATATGCTGTTACGCGTCAAATCCTTATAGGTTGGCAACACTATGCACTTTAAAGATATTTGATTTTTGGCGATGCTTAATGGACGATGCCACGACATATGCACTGAGAGTGGTGAACACGGCTTGATGTGCATATGTGTGCGTGAGCGCTGGTTTGTACGCGAAGGAGCACTGTTTTGTTGGCTTCACTATGATTGTTTGCAGCACTTTGTCTGTATTTTTTACTATGTCTGTAGTTTAAATACGAAACTCCTAAATATTTAGACGCCAACTGGGCAAGCCATTTTGTCCTTTCCATTTTGTGACCGTAATTTAAACGGGCAGCTTTTCACAATTTGTGTAATCACGAAAATTTTTTTTTTTTCAAAATTTTGCCTGGTAGTAAGTCTCAAACTGGCCTTATCATGAATAAACGAACCTCTTCCGGTTTCAGTTACAGGCAAATCAAAGCAAAATACATTTTTGTCATAAATTAGAAGCTTTGCGTAAGACAAGAAGCAGTTCAGTATAGAACTAAGTCAGTACTAAAACAAAGTATTTTTCTCATTTATTTGCTCCACTAGTCCTATTAACACATAAAACACATATGGAGGTTGTTTTCAGTTCTAGCAAACAGCAACAATTCCGCTGCACGTCCGCAGCACGCGAATGATCGTGACGTGAATTAATACGCCGCGTGCTACGCCGCGTGCTCTACGATTGTGAACAGCGTGATTATTAATAGCATGAATTGCTACTAGTACTACGTAAAAGTATCACTTTATAATACAAAAAACTAGCTTCTTAGGATCTTTTTGCAAATAAATTAAATTTTAATACGCCGCGTGCCACACAATTGTGAACAGTGTGATTATTTAATAGCGCAAATTGCTAGTATGTACTATCAAACATAATAATAACTTTAAAACTCGAAAAGCTACAAGCCACAACGTTATACTGATAACAAAATATATCTTAATAAGCCGCTTATCCTGGTTGTTTCAACAGCATGAAAAAAAAAAAATAATAAATAAAAAAAATAAAAAAAAATATTATAGAGTGAATAGCTAATAGTACAATCTCCTTAAATTATATTACTATGAAACTTGAAAAACTGGAAGCAACAAGCTTCTCTTGCTAATAAAATATTTTAAAATACGCCACGTGCCCTACGATTGTGAACAGCGTGATTATTAATAACGTGAATGTGAATGGCTTACTGTACAACGTAAATAATATCATTAAAACAAATGAGACTTGACGAGCTAATATTTTTACGACGCCATAAGAAAGTTCTTAATTTTATTAATTTTAAAGTTGTTCATCTTTCAAGCTTTGTCATTATCGCATACAACGAATCTGATAAAAGGATAAGAAAACTGCCCTAGTCTTCGATCAGTGTTGGTCAATTCTAATTATTCATCCTAGAATCAGAAAGAACGTGATCATTTTTAAATACACACAGAAGCTTCGATAAAATATTGATCGAAGCACAGAAGGGTTTTTTTCATCATAAATTTTAATTTCCAGTAAACAAATCGGAATCGTGACCCACTCAGCCGATAATTCGTATGAAATTGTCAAAACAGTAAAATTTCCTTCTTATTAGCATCGTCCTGCACTTAGGACATTTTAAATATTAAGGAAACTGCGTTAATACGGGTCAGAGGTCAATGCAATTTTGAGCTTTTTAATTAAATGCAATAGATTAATAATTGGATAAAAAGTTACGTTTATGATAAAGCTAGAAATATGTTTTGAATTTCGAATTAACTGTCGTTCCGCATAGTTTACCAATAAAAAACAAGTAAACAATTATTTTTTGCAAAAACCTATATGAACTCTTTCAATTCCAGAAGAATATCAATCAAATTAAAATAAACTAACTGTCACTGTACACTAAAATTGACAACAAGTTTGTTGCCAGGGAAATATCTTTGAGCAAAACTCGACCTAATTGTATTAGAATGTTTGTAGAAAATTAAGCTTATGGTGGATCATGATTCCGTTTGGTTGAGTGTACATATAAATTACGTTCCATAAACACTGAATTTATTAATTACCTATTTCTAACATAGAAATAGATAATAGTAACAACTGTCACGCTGTTAGAACACGCAAATATTCGTGCTGCGAATTGATTAATTGCCCGCATTAATGATTCAAATGGCGTAATTGCACACTTAGGTACTAACAGAAGCAAGTGGTAGTGTTCACCGCGTGTTTGAAATGTTATTGTTTGTGTAGTTTTAGATAATAACAACAGTCACGCCAATATTGATCATTACAATATTGGTTACTCATTTGATCGTAATACGAATTATCTGTCAAGGTGAAATAAAATAGCAAAGTCTATTTTCAATACCAAATTGCTTTCTCATCAAAAAAAAATTGCCTCACGCTAAGATCATTCCTGTATCTTTGACAAACACAAACGACTACCTAAATCCAGGCTCACTATCTATAGAAAAAATTCGAACCTGCGACTTGCAGCATCAAACCCAAGCAAGCTGCAGTTATTGCACCAAACGTGTTCTCAAAGTTTATTAGGCACTTTTTTAAAACACAAATCAGCAAAAAATATGAATTATTCGCAACACTAAAATTTTATAAGGAAACAAGCTTGGATACTAGTAATACGGCACCAATTGTCACGCTGTTGGAATCCCAGCAACTGTTCTCACGGTAAATTAATTCGCTATCAGCGTGATTACTGGTGACGTCAGCAATTGACGAGTTGTATTGATGAATGTCTTTGTGTGACTGTCGAAATGAAATGTGTTCAACTGTTCGTGGAAATTATACCTAACTGTATTCAGCTGCAATTATTCAATTAGTTTTACTGTGTAAGGGTTAGAATAACTAGGCTGTGTAAGGTTTGTTATTAATGTGTGTTGGTGTGTTATTATACGTGTTTTTCGACGGTTCTGGTGGTCATTAAAAATGTTTGTTTATTATTATATACTTTCATTATCTGTAAAAAAATTAGAAGTAGTATAATTGGTAAACTTTCTGAACCCACACTATGGCATTAATGTTTTTTTGTCACTCTGATCACGCTATCACGCTCGGCGTCTTGCTTGACGCGGACTAATAGCAAAACGTAATAATTAGGACGTTTTTGAGTCTTCAGATTGCGCGCGCTAGTAACATGTCTGTACTTTTAAATATCACTGGGGTAAAGGTAACCGCTTAACGTCAGGTAGGACTTTACATAGTTTCTCCATTCTATAAAAAAAATACCCGTCAATTTAAAATGTTTTCCGTAAATTATGTTTTGAAAAAGAAACCTAATAAAATATAGGAATACGTAAGATTTGTGTTGTAATTTTTCTCGTAACCCGTTTTCGTAAACAAAGCCCTAGCGTCCGATTATGAGCTCTAATTGCCATTTAGTTGGCACTTTATATGCAAAATGTGCTTTCAGAATAACGTCTTTTTAGTCTTCCATTTTTATAAATACATAATTAATGTGTTCCCCTCGCTATCGTTTTAATACAATTCTGGGCGGTTGTCAAAGGATTTTGTTTAGAGGGTGCAGTGTGCAGCTCAGTTTTAAGAGGAAGGGGGGATAGAGGTGAGGGATTTCAGGCTGATGCCAGGCTTGTGAAAGCTGGTAGTGCGGAAATGATCAAAGAAGGGTGAACGATTATTAAAATGGAATAAAAATCCGGTCAATATTTTGAGCTATGGGATTGCGCGAATAGGTACCAAACAACTCAGAATTAGGTAGCAAAAAAAATCTGAATTAATTCGAACTCTGTGTGTGAATATATTTTTTGCAGTCCTCGATATATTCACTTCGTTCAAGGGATTGCAAAGTGTAAGCTGCTTCCCATCCTCTAACGGCCAAAATTAATATCCAATCTATCCACGATTTACCCTACTAGATATAGAAATTTGACAGATTTTGTATGGAGCTTATATGGAGCTTATGTCAAATTCCTATCTCTAGTAGGGCAAATCGTGGATAGATTGGATATAAATTTTGGCCGTAAATGTGTTAAAATAGTGATCATTTTAAAATGTGAGTAATCGAGACAACATCTTCATTTTACAAAAAAAAAAAACTACAATTTTGAGTCATTGTTTTAAAATCACCTGCACCTGACCGTTCGTTGGCCGTAGGGACATATTACCTAGAACCCGGTACTAAAATGCGACTATGTGTGCCGGTATGAGGGTCAGCGATACGTGAGGTCGGGAACTATCTACCTACACTCTGTTTTTTCTTAAGAATAAGAATGTTTATTTGCTAGAAATGAGTTACATATAGTTGTTATCATAAAATAAAAATCTACTATACTACTATTACTATACTCTACTATTTACTTGTTTTATTCAGTAAACAATGTCTTTTTAATGTAATTCCTTAATAATAATTATTAAAATACATTATTTTAACAATATCACACACTACATAACAGTTTTTAACATAATTACATGTGCAGAACTAATAATTATATTTTATCAGTAATTATTTGAATAAAGAGACATAACAAGATTGTTTACTAAATAAGACAAGAGAGTAAAAACAGATTTTAAGTACCTATGTATGCTCCTTTCTAAATAATTATTATCCCGGTATGTAAGTCAGTAACTTACGAACTTATGCTCAAAATGCTATAATAATAATACTTTACCTCAGAAAAATCGTCAATCTCAATATTTCTGTTATTAGATTAATACACACTACACGATTAATACACGAACACTAAAAAATCAATCTAATTCCTAGATATGAATAAACAATTCTTTAGAATACAATATGTAACAAAAACCCTGTTGTTCCTGTAAGGTTATGCTATCAGAATCGATACTCATACGTAAGGACACAACTCATTTGGAAAAACTCTTCAATAAAAATAGTCAAATTAAATATTAATTCATTATTAATTGTAAATTGAAAGTGATTCTCTCAAAACTAACTCACTCAGTGATTATATCAATAAAAATAATCAAATTGAACATTAAATCATTATTAATTGTAAATTGAAAGTGATATAATCACTTTTAACAATGATTTTATATTAAATTTGATTATTTTCATTGAAGAGTTTTTCCAAATGACTTGTGCCCTTCGTATGAATATCGATTCTGACAACGTACCTCACAGGAACAACAGGGTTTTCGTTACATGTTGTATAGTAATGAAAACGAAACGCATATCAAATTCACACAGAAATAAATGGTATACAAATAAAATAAGGCTGTGTACTCACGACACGACTGGAACTCGTCCTCGCCCTTCTCGCAGTCGCGCTGGTAGTTGCACACCCACAGCGCTGGTATGCACTTGCCCTCGGGACACCGGAACATGCCACTCGGACATATTGTGTCACCTGCGAATAATATACATCATGTATTCTAATTTATTCTGTCTGTGAAATATACTGAAAGATAAGAAACAAATTGTAATATAAGAGATCTAACTAGAACAGTGAAAATCACAGCAGTAGGACCACAGAAATAGATAGATAGAATGGAAAAGTGGACAGGGCGCGCGTGCCAACATTCTGCACCATAGGGCAGGACATTTCAAAGCCTTTCTCAGTACGCCTTATGACTTGTTTCTGTAAATACTGTAACAAAAACCCGCAAAAATGCCTTATTGTGCTGTTTCTAACTGCAGAAACAAAAGCTGTAAAGTACATTTAATTAAGTAATTATTAAAAATCAATGACTTCAATATGGGAGGCGTAGTTTGTTCGGAAAGTTGTCACGCATGAATCGCAAGTAAAATTGTGATTACAACCATTCTATCTATTTCTGTGAGTAGGACCATCAAATAATACATTTATACCCATGAATGTTTTAAAAGCTACGTAGTTTGTGTTTAATTAAAAAACAGTGATGCCCAGGAATGGATCAGTGACGTAGTAAGACGTAGAAAATAAGAGTTTAAAGAAGTTTTATAAAGTTTGCGCTATTCGTCTAAACCATAGAAATCGAAATAATAAGGTAATACAAATGGTATCTAATGTCTTTTACTACGGGAACGCGTGTCGCCGGTTTTCCGCTACCAACACATAAATACACAATTACGCCCACCATGTTTCTACCATTCAATGCAAAATAAATTAAGCTTAAAAACAATTTTACTGTTCGATATGCTACAAATACAACTTTAGTGACTGCGTCCAAAACAGCACTGATGATCAAGCAAACGATTCGCGCACTGGTGTCCTATGAGACACCTGCACGCGGCGACAAGTTGACGCACCTTTACCACTTCTATTACTTTATATTATTTTGATTTCTATGGTCTAAGCGTATCACAATTATATTAATCAAAAAAACACACAATCAAAAATCGTCTACTTAAAGAAAGAAAGAAAAATTGTTTATTGTCACAGTTAACGACGCGCAACATTTAAACAACAGTGATAAACACAAGCAGGTAACTTATAGGTGGGGTTACATAGAAAGTAAAACAAAAAAACACATAGGTAAAAAATTAAGAAAGGACAGTCGATACAAAATATAAGATGAGTATAGTTGACCGCATGACAGTAGCAACACCCGACAACATAATATAACTACTACCTTACAACAAATACTTCCATTATTCCAGTCGTACGACAAATCGCGTCTCCGTATCGAGCTATTATACGTTATAGCGCCAGTTGCTCAGGTAATGTAATCAGCTTACGTCAATTTATCGCGTCAGCGTCAGAACCAGAATGGAAAGGAATGGAATTACGCGCTGCACGTCAAGCTAGTGACGGATTTAGTGTCGCCGTGGACACAGACCTACGCTGGTTTATACTGAGCACATTTAAGGAGATGTGTGGTGGGGTAGAAAAATGGAGTAGTGATTAGATTTTGTCACGGTTTGATTTGATCATGCAGGCCTAGTGCGGGTTAGCAGACTATATACACAATCGTGATGCTCGTGAATTAGTGCCGTCTGTCGGGACAGGTTAGCTCCTACATACTATGCAACTCTAAAGGCAATATTCTCACTTTTAAAAACTTGTTTATTTCTGACATTAAACTACATTATACTCACATTATTTGAATGAATTTGATGTAACAAACAATAACCTATTATAAAAAGAGTATATCCATGGAGTTTCTTGCCGGTTCTTCTCCATAGGACCCACAATTTGGAACCGTACAACTAGAGCCTGACGTTTCAAAAGTGCCTGTAATTAGGTTTATTTGAAATATAAACATTTGAATTTGATTCCGAACTGTATAGCACTCTCAGGTGTGCAGGTTTCCTCACGATATTTTTCTTCACCGTTAAAGCAAGTGATAATCAAATCCTGACAATTTCTCACCGTGTTGGTATCAATTAGTCCATATTTCTCTATGACAAATTCTCACCTAACGCTTCCTTCGTAACTAGGTGCTGTTCTATCAAAATCAAATGTTTTTTTATTTCAAATAAACCTAGTTACTAGTTACTTTTGAAACGTCAGGCTCTTGTTGCACGGTTCCAAATTGTGGGTCCTATGGAGAAGAACCGGCAAGAAACTCCATGGATAAACTCTTTTTAAAATAGGTTATTGTTTATTACATCTTTATCCAAATAATTTAAGTATAATGTAGGTTAATGCCAGAAATAAACAAGAGTTTAAAAGTGAGAATATTGCCATTAGAAATAAACGTAAAGAGTTGCCATAGTATGTAGGAGCTGACCAGTCCCGACAGACGGCACCCGTTCACGAGCATCAGCCATCGCTTAACTCAACCATATTGAAGGGAACTTAACGACCCGACACTAACGCCACCATCAGCATGACATTTAAGTGAGTCAAGTCTATAAAGCTGTTCTCTCATAATTTTCCATAATTCCCATACGTATACTCATTTAAACGATGAATGTATTCCGGCTCGGCTCGTAACAATCGGCTCGCCGCCACAATAATCCAGCGGCGGTGATTACTCCCGGCAAACGCGGTGCATGCAACTGCGTATTAATTAATACGCGATTTATTGGAACCGGTATACGGATGGATAAACAGGATTTAAGATTGTTTACGTAAATCTTGTGTTTATTGACCTTGACTGGTACAAACGGCTCTACAAATCAAGCTATATATTTCCAGTTTAAGCTGACCTCGCATTGGTATAGGCATTCCGTATAATGAGAGGAGCTTGCATTGAAAATTTATAGCACGACATGTAGTCATGTATTGTGTATATCAAGCGAGACCCCTCCGTGCCTTGAAGAGCACGTTAATCTGTAACACCCGTAGGATAATTGTGTAATGCATTCAAATTGACATCAGCTTTCATTTTGAAATTACAGCAATATTCATTGCATGGTACGTAATTGTCAATTTGACGGATTTTCAAAACACACGGAGCAATGAACATTGAAATCCGATGAATGCGATCGCGAGTGGGTTACCTACGTAATTCGGCAGCCGGTTCACGAATATCTATGGCAGTCGTTATGGGTAGTCAGAAGCCCGAAAGTCTGATAACTGGTGTAACCTTACGATGTCGGTATTAACCAGTAACTTGGTTGCAGGGGTCTGATGGCAGTCGCTCTGTGTAAATCACTGATGTTCAGCCGCATCTAGTTAGACTCAAAACTGGCCCCAAAGAAGACTACTAAGTTCCTGATTTTGGCGAAATCATCATTATGAGCATCTGCCAAGTCTAAAACTACATAGTCCTGCAATCCTATAACAGGAATATGAGTTAAACCATGAAAAGTGTTACTACAAGTTAGATAAATATTTGAATGATGTTTTTTTATAATTCTAATTTGATAAATTTGTATAATTACCTTATGTTACTGTAAGAATTTGTCCTATTTTAATGCCAATTACGGCGGGTCTTAGCAGCACAACATAATGTATTTAATATCTTTATTTCACCTATATACCACAATATAAATTGAATTTGAAATTGAAATTGAGGCACTCATAAAACATTCTCAAAGGTTCTACTCAAATTCACAACTTAAATTAAAATATTGAACTTCTTCTTCTTGCGTGTCAATGGTTCACACTTTTTTAAAATAATAGTTTGCCACTTCTATGGCGGTGCTCGTGGCTTTATTTCGGTCGGCTCTTGTACAGTTAACAGGGCACAAGGGACAAGTAAGCAAATGGGCCATGGACTGAATGGGGGCCCCACAATCGCATACAATAAAATCAAAACATAACGAACATTTTGACTAACCTTGACATTTCGGCCAATGCAACCCGTAACCGTAAATATAGTTAAATATGAGTGAAATTCGCGAAAGTTTAAAAACTTCTAAATGAAAATACCTTATAACTGCGTCCAGTTATTAGCCAACTACCCACATTCGGACATTCCCAACGTGAAGCAGACAATTCCTCTCGTCGTGGATGGAAACAACGCTGCTATTAATTAATGCGAGTGTCGATTTACCGGAACTAACGAGCACGTGAGGTGCTCGCTGGGTCCGGTAGGGGGCGCTGGAGTACGTAAAGAGGGACGGTGGGGGTGAGTCGCTAGCTTAACTTACGCACACAATGCAACAAACACATCAATAAATTACAACAAAAAGCACACACATACATAAAATACGCAGACTTGTATCATTACGGCATTTTGGAAATAAAATAAAGTTTTCTCTCAAACTAGCGCATGCCCGCTGTGCATACAACGGTCAGCCTTTAGCTTATCCTCTCTCTAGTATTCTGTTGCTCTGAGGTCGAGTGCATTGTAAGGATACGGTTCATCATCATCATTTCAGCCGAAAGACGTCTACTGCTGGACATAGGCCTCACCCAAGCATCGCCACAACGACCGGTCCAGCGCCCTCTGCATCCAGCGGATTCCCGCGACCTTCACCAGGTCGTCGGTCCACCTTGTGGGGGGCCTACCCACGCTGCGCCTTCCAGTACGCGGTCGTCACTCCAGAAATTTACTGCCCCATCGGCCATCCGTTCTGCGAGCAATGTGCCCCGCCCACTGCCACTTAAGTTTGAAAATTCTTCGGGCTATGTCGGTTACTTTCGTTCTCCTGCGAATCTCCTCGAAAGTCTTTGACCAGTGTGTGTTGCCAGTAATTACTTACGGTACTGAAACGTGGTCGCTCACAATGGGCCTGATAAGAAGGCTCAAATTCACTCAAAGGGCAATGGAGAGGGCTATGCTCGGAGTGTCCCTGCGTGATCGAATCAGAAGGATACGGTTAGGACATGGAAAATATACCAAGAATAAGCAGGCAAAATTACGTATAAATAATAAATAATATAATAAATACTTTTGGGACATTTTTACACAACACCATCGAGTCCCAAACTAAGCAGAGCTTGTACTATGGATACTAGACAATGGATATAATACTTATATGCTTTTTTTTTGTAAATACATACTTATAATACATAAGAAACACCCTGACCAACACAAACACTTATGTTCATCACACAAATATTTGTGTCCTGTGGGAATCGAACCCACGACCTCGTGATCATCAGTTCGACACTCGAACCACTAGACCACAGACGTCGTCGTATAGAGTGTAAATGGCTTATATTATCATCATGTTATGCTCCAGATATTGAATTTGACGATTTCATACAGGAGGATACACTACACATATTTTGTCTTAGTCTTAGTTCAATATTTTGCTACTTATTGTAACTTATAACACAACATTTAATAAGTAAAAGATTATAATAGTGATCAATAATAAATATGTAGGCTTTATTACAATATTAAATGCGTTGCAACGCAAGTGTGGTTAACTATCGGCTTAGTCACTGATTATAAAAACATATTTGGGTAATTAAATGGCAACACTGCTGGCATAAACCAGGTATTATATTTTGGATATTGAATGAAAGTTATTATGACGTTTATTAAATGGCTTTAGAGTATAATCCTTTAATAAATTCGGTGTATTCTACACCGGCAGAATGTTCAAACTATGCTTTAACGCAAAATTATTGTGAATTAAAGAGACAAAAATAAACATATTAAAATATGATGACAGTCTCGTGCCAAAATAACTCTAAAAGAATTGTTTTGTAAACGCACAATATGTCGCTAAGAACAATGACAAAAGTCGCTCGACCATAATTTACTGTTTAAGCGAGGACACTGTCTCCTAAGATACAGGGTATCCTAGTTTAGGAGGCAGGGTTTCACTAATTGCTCTTACCTTTTGACTGTTGTATCCTGGTTGTAAACATGTTTATTGTTTGTATTGCAACTATTTCTATGTGTACCATAATAACTCGGTGTTCTACAAAAGGTTTTTGAATGAATAAATAATTTAATTTAATTGTGTTCATAAATTTTTTCACAAGTATAGTGCGCGGCAAAAATATTCATGCAGTGATCGATTTAAACGATTAACCTTTATAACAAAGAGTAAAGTATTTGCAGTGGTACTGTGGCAGCATCTTAGTCTATGTTATTTTCCGCCAACTATACATACATTTGGTAAATATACCAAAATTATGTTCTACTTAAAACATCTACTGACTTACATAGTTTGTAAATGAATTGTTAATAACACTTATAGAGTCTACGGTACTAGGATAAATAAATGGTAATATGTTTTTGGGAATAAGAAAAAAATGGAGAGAACATTTTTCCCAGGAGTGGGACAGCATAGCCTCGTATTAAAAATAAATACAGTAATAAGTATCTATACCAAAGAATGAGAACAGCAATAATGTCAGAATAGCAGAATAGAATAGAGCAAGAGCAAAATATAAATTTTAATATTTTCATTCTAAAATAACCAAAAAAAACCTTTACCTTATTTTTAACTGCACTAAAACCTTTCTAAATTCGACAACTCTTACCGAAATTCTTCGAAGAAAATCAAATATTTGTGCTATTCGGCAATATGTCTCATGGAGATGTCACAGAAAACAAAAGAATCCAACATTTTCAAAAGATTCGTAGAATTTATAAAAATATTCATATTACTACGTCCTACTTTTCGTTCACTGACAATTGTTGTTACAATAAAAACATTACTCTTTAAAAATGCGTCCTCACTTTCAAAGAATTAATAAATAAAGTTAATAATAATAGAGATAATTTCGTTGAAACAAAAGCACTCAAAACAAGAAATAAAAATAGAAAGGCCCAATGTTTACGAGACAGACAATAATTTGCTTTGGCGAATTGAACATAAACCGTCTAAATTATTATAAGATTTCGGGAACATTAAAAGGAAATTAACTTGAAGATAACAAAGTTGAAGATTTCTTACGAATTTACTTCCATTGTAAGATATCCGTATGTCCGAATAATTTTGGAAGAACATTTTGGTCCCGGAAATTAATATTACATTATGTCTTTAATGAATTACTTAATGTGAGAACAAAGAATATAAAAAATAAGTTCCGTTTCTTCTAATTTTGATCGTCACTGTCGAAGATTTGTTTAATAAAACTTTTTGAGTCTATGAGTTTATGAGCAATCTATACTACAACTCTACAATTTATAATGTTGTATAGATTTAAATTGTGGGACGAAAAATCGCTCACGAGCAGGATTCGGATTTTTTCATTCCACAATTCCAATCTTTAGATGTTGTTCTCTACACTTGACACTCTTGCCCTATGCAAAGAATTCTTCCAAAACTTTCGAACCTCCAACATTTTATTACACTGATTTCTTCACAAAATTTCAAGGGACATTGCTTATTGAGAAGAAAACACAAATATATAACTTAGTAAAATAAGTCATCATCATCATCATCATCATTTCAGCCGAAAGACACCCACTGCTGGACATAGGCCTCCCCTAAAGATGAGGATATGCCATAATCGCCACGCTTGGCAAGCTGGTTGGCGATCACAGTTGGTTGGTTAAATACTCAGAGAACGCTGCTGCCCATCCTCTGGTGAATCCCTTAGTCGCCTTTTACGACACCGATGGGAAGAGGGGTGCAATTCTTTATGTCCGGCACCACATGGAACATAAAAGAAGTGCGTAAGTCTAAATCCGCCAAAAAGGAACTTAGCTACGCACTTGTACCAACAAAAGTTGAATGTTACAGCATTTTCCTGAAGCAGGCGCCTTCCTTACGAAGCTTATAAAGTGAACATGATACTGTTTAGTGCGTGAAACGGAACGCGCCACGCTCCGGGAATAATAATGGCCGACCTGAAGTGGAACAGTGTAGAATATTGCCCTTCATTGCAGGTCAAATGATAATATATAATTTATATGAATATTACAAAGTACCTAAGGAATTCAGGTAGATATAAATTGTGGAGGCAAGCCCTTTATCATATACTGGCTTATTCGAGACCCTACTGTAACTGAAAAATTCTGCACAAAAAACTCAATAAGGTTTTACAAAATTAAAGTAGTACTCTTGCTTGATCTACAAACTGAACACTGTAAGTAAAGTATAACCACTATACGCGAAGTAGTCAAGCACACAATTACTACACCAATGAGTCAGTTTGTATAATAATTTCCTACGTTCCTATAATTAGGAATATATTTTAATGTTTGTAATTGGTCTCGACATTTTGACAGCAACAACAAAAGCCTTCACGTAAATAACATGAATGAATTGGATAAAGGATTTTTGGTACCTACCTAAGTATGGTAATTTCTTGGAAAATTTATGTCTAGTTTATGCATGATTTACTAATAAGTGGACAGTTTTCAAAATGAAATAAATAATTAAGTAAAATTACAAACGGCAGTGTACGACAGAATATTCGAAACTATATTTCTTTTTAACCGACTTCAAAAAAAGGAGGAGGCTATGTATTCCGCGGCTTTTTTTTTTTTTTTTCATGTATGTACACCGATTACTCCTAGATTTGTGGGCCGATTTACGTGGTTGTTTTTTTATTTGGTAGAGAAATTACACGCGGTGGTCCCATATAATTTTTATTGACTTAGGTTGATTAGTTTTTTAACCAGCTTCAATAAATCAGTTTATTTTAGCTTCGCCTATCTAGATGATCTGCTCATTGGTTCGTTTTTCTGAGAATTCTTGGCCGATATGCGTGTTTTTTTTCACGATAGTGATTGGACGTTTGGAAGAACATAAGCGAGACCTTTGCCCAGCAGTGGGTTAGCAAAGGTTAGTAAAAAAAAAAATGTCAAATTGGTTATATAAACATTTATGAATCAACCCTCGCAATTTTCAACTAAAAAAACTTTTTAACAAAAAAAAAACCGACTTCAGAAACCTTAACTAAAAAGTAAAAAATAATCATTGTACCTATGTATTTTAAAATCTTAACATAAACCAAAATTTTGAAGGCGGCACGTGATTTTCATGTACGTTCACATAAACTGTTTTTACTATAGATATTGCGCTCGACTGTATATTACATGACGCAAAGGGTCAATCACGCGCCGCCTTCAAAACTTTGGTTTATGTTAAGATTTTAAAATACATACAATGATTATTTTTTACTTTTTAGTTAAGGTTTTTGAAGTCGGTTTTTTTTTTTTGTTAAAAAGTTTTTTTTTTAAATGATATATAAATCTGTTCTTGACCGCAATCTAGACAGTTTTGTCAGGATGTGGTCGACGATGGAGCGAGCAAACCAATTAAGTGCCGAGCAAACATATTATAATAATAACCTATTAAAGTCTAACCACCCAAGAATGTTTGAAACACCTAAGCTTTTTTCCGATTCGAGATGCAAATCCACGCGTACAGCACACGTCCGCAAAGGTGAAAGGCCGACTCAGCAATGGCGGCCAACGTTGAAAAATGGCGCCAATCTCACGGTGTTCGCGCGCCACGCAGATTTGAATTTAGAACGGAGAAAACACCGATTGATTTACTGCCAGTAACATTTTCTAACGGTTTTTAAAACGCGTGTTTTAAAAAGATACAAAAAGTTCACAAAAGCTGCGGTATTTCAGGATTAGGTCAATGATTTATGTGAAATGGTATGTCGTTATATTTGTTAGTCCTCTTTTAGTACTAAAAGAGGTGCATTAAAAGAGCCTCCACGAGTGACGATATTTAATTGATCGTTCGGCGCACCCTGGGCAGTCAGCCCCGCTACCAACTTGCTGACTGGCTAATCTTTCCCACGACATGAGCTATTATCATTATGTAGCTCGTGTCGACACGAAGAAGAAGAAGAAGTACTAATATTTTCTCAGCTGAATAAGTTCTTTATTTGTAGTACTAAATGCGTATTAAATAAATATTTATAGATACGTTCTGCAAAAAAACCTTACATGTATATTAAATTATGTAAATATAACCATTCCACCTTGCCGCAGTACAGCGAAATTTAAACCTGAACACAATATCTAACTTCCCAAAAGCATCATTGTAAAATAACGTGTAAAATATCGTTATTAAAACAGGTCTCGGCTAACACAACCGTTATTGCTCTCAGGTTGGGCCGAACCCGAGCCTGACATTTATACTGAAACAATTCCGCCCCTCTGAGAACTTGAAAATTAACTTCTTTACAGTCTTCCTTGTAGCGTCGCGGAGTTGTCTTGCAGTTAAATGAAATTCATTGCGCTGATTTAATTTTGGTATGGAAATTTTGGTTAGCATTTGCAGTTTTTTTTTGGCGCCCAACATGGGACCAGAGAAAATTTACCCATTCTTCTAATAGTATCTATTTGTACAGTATATCACATATACAAATATAGCAGTACCAAGTTCCCTAAGCACGTCTTATATCACATATAACACCAGAATTTCTCCAAGAAATAAGGCGAAAACGGGGGTAGCCGAAACAAATTTGGTGCGAAAGAAAAAACATTACTAATACATATCAATCGTGGTTACCTGACATAATGAACCATACTCGCACACGTACGCGTGCTCACGTACCGACATGGAAGCAATAAAGTGTGTAATGTGGTACACAATTATGACACATGGCCGGCGAAATTGGTGTGTTGTACCATTCGGAGTCGAAGAACAGCTTATTTGGAGTAAATTAGATATGATACTGACGTGTTCCCATTTTCTCACAAAATGTAATATACTAAGGAACTGAAGACTTATATCACAAAATGTTTTACGAAGCATATTATCACAATTTTAAACTTTGCTTCTTCACTGTAGATACTTTAGGACTTCAAATATTATAGTTTTTTGGTGGTCTCAGATCAATTTACTATGTTAACCCTTTAGGGAATATAGCTGTAATTAAAGCCACTAATTACTACCCACAACTGACCTGATTAAAGTTCAAAACTAACACAACTAAGATTATAATGACATACCTATATTCCTACTATCACAAATTAAACTCATCTGTCTCAAATAATATGTAGGGTAGGTAGATACACATTTTATAACAGACAAGTACCCACGTTAACTACAAACAGGTGCCATTGGCCATTCCCTAGCTAGTTATCTAGACACAAACTAACTCCCCTATTAATTCAATAAGGCGAGTATCAATGTAAGTAGTGTCTCTTTACCTTAACACCGCCATTTTGCTGGCTCGTTAGCTTGACGGGACCATCGCCATCTTTTATTCAACAGACCGATGAACGACTCAATGTGAACGAATGAACGGGCTCGGATTGACGAGCGGCACAACCCTACATAACTATCTTACGGGTTGAATAAACCTTCTCTGTATGTTTATAAGGTTGATTTTTCTTAACTACAATGAATAATAGTGTTGTCAATTTAGATGAGCGTGGACTTGAAGTAGTTTTATTTATGTTTAAAGGAGTGCGAATGGCTTAGTTGACTTTGTGTCCCGTCTATTGAATTTGGTAAAGATGTAAATCGAATCTGAATTTGAGAAGCCATGATGCGCGTAGTATAAATCTAGCAATGAGCATTTGAATAAGCGTTTTTGGGTGTGTCCTAGAATACCAGCTTTATGGTAATGTAAAGAAAACTTTTATTATTCCAACGGTAAATCCCATGCAAATTCCGAGTCAGTTGAAAGAGATTTTCTATTGCGATGGCTTTTAAGCCTGCTAATCGCGGACTTTAGTTATTTGTACAATCACACCTCAGGTACCTTACCTAGGTAACTTCTATAACAATTTTGTATCAAATCACATAAAACATTATCATCAGAAACAAGTACAGTTAAAAGACAAATGAGGAAATGGGTGTTTAAATCTTTTAATCGTCTACCCAATTCTTTGGTCGTTAATATTAACATCATATTTCAGAGAAAAGTCCCTAAACGTTACGAAACAAATGTCCGTCACGTTAAACAGTTTACGAGAGCCTCAAACTTTTTATTACGTGTTTATGTCGTCTTTAGGCAACATTATTGCTTCAGTGTTGCCAAAAATATTATCTATTTTCTTTTACTACCCTCAATAAGCTTTCGAAAAGCCTTCTTGAAAATAGTTATCTGAATACAATATGAAAACTGTATTTTCTGTACTCCTAGTTATAATTTGGTAGAAAATAAGAAAATAATGTTAAATTGTTTATTTCAAACATTTGCATATTTTTATAAAACAATTCGTTATTAAGACGTCGGTGTTTTTACTCCACAAAGAATTAACTGCAACTTTACTTTTAAATTCCTCTCTTACTTTAGAAAACCTCTTCATCCTGTTTAATGCTAACGGTAGGATACTAGAAATAAAACTTTTACTTTGTTTATCCTTTTTATTTTATTAAAAAATTAAGGTAAGTGTGAATATCAGAGATAAGTAATTAAGCTAATGTACTGTATTTTTATAGATTCCTCTGCTTTCCTAGCATTGCATATGGTTTTAGCTTGTCCAAAAGTAATGACAGAAGCCAAAGAGTCAGTAGAGGACATACTTTGAGATTTTAAAGTGGTTTTTTTTATAGTATAGGATGGCGAAACGAGCTAAAGGCCCCCTTTGCCCATAGCAATCTCAATACCACCCAGGCTGTTGCCTAAATGGTACCGCAAGTCGGTTCGCCGAACTGAGACATAAAGATGGAAAGTCTCATGTGATTGTAATTTCACCCGTACCCTTTAGACCGAAACACAGCAATGCTAGTATCACTATTTGGCGGAGAAGTAAACACGGTGGTAGTACTTTCCCGGACGAGCTCTTTGACAAAGAAGCTCTACTACTACTAGCGAAGGTGATTGAAACATAACATTTTTCATTTTGATGTAAACTACCTACCTTTAAAATTAAATAGTTAACATTTGCACTTTGACTGCAACTGAATAGTGTTCGCAACCAGCAACGCTACACCAGCTCTATCCGTACGTAATAACATTTCATTTACAACTACTCTACGCCCTACAATTAGGTCATAATTGAAATGTATGTTTTTCTAAGAATCCTAAAGCATACATTTGTATTGGTTGATATAATCACATCATACATTATATTTATGAAGTGTTATCAAATTTTCTTCTCCAGAAAATAGGAAACTCTTCATCAAAAGTATTATAAACGTACTTACCTACTTATCTTTGAGAAGAAATGAAATATTTACTGTCTTGTTAAGATCTCAAATGGCATAATAATAATATACGAGCTCTGTTATGAAGATAGATGATTTGCTGAAAGTATGTTATATTTTCGAAAATGCCTATCCAGCTTGATGCTCACATAATAACCCCACACAGGTTTCCTTAGATCATTAGATACATAACATTTTTGGACAACAAATGAGCGGTTCAAAGCAACCTCTTAATTTTAAACGAGGAAGCAAATCGCCGAGAAAACTTTGACTTCGAAAACAGTCCCTAATTATATCCCTCGATTGAATAATCCATTTAACTGGAACTCCTGCAGCGGTCACCGATAAGAATCGTGGCCGGAGTCTCTAATTACCACTTTGCACTTAATGGCGACGGTGCTCCCTAAGCTTCCGATTTCTGTCGTATTGAAATTATCTCTTTATGCGCTTTCTGTAATGACCCTGGTTACTGTTGGTTTGTTCATAGTGCTTCAGATTGTTTCTTCGAGGTTTCATTTTTTTTTTTGTTGTATTTTGTTATTTATAAACTAGGTACCTGTTGATAATTGATTTACTAAGATGTTTCATGAAGAGTTTATCTTCGTGAATTAAATCTGAAACATATTTTTTTTTTAAATATTTATAACTCTTGGATTGAAAAATAGAAAAGATATATTTCCAAGTAAAATATATTCAAACTACCGTATGGACCAAGATATACAAACTCGAAAGATTGCGAAAGTGCTCAATTCGTCTCAGGCCCCCAGGCTATCGCGACGAAGGTTCAGTTCAGTTTTACATATTTCCTGGAAAGTCTATCTGGTATATATGTTGTGATCAGAAAAGTTTAGATATTTAAAAGTAAATCTGAAATCAAAACGGCTATTTGCTACACCAAAATGGGTACGCCAACTCCTTAATTTCAAAATGTTGAGCAGTCTCATGCATGTTTTCCTGAACTGTCAAAAACACATACCCTGTAAATAACAAAGGTATGTATGTAGATATACGGTTCATTGCGCGATACTCGACGGCTGATAAATGAGGCATATAAACATTAAGGTGAGACGCTGCGCCACAGGTGGCGAGGAAGATCACTGAGCGACCTGCAACTTGAGCTTGAGCCCCAAGCGTTCAGATGTATTTATTTTTATTAATTAACATTTTATATTAAAAGTTTTTATATAAACTTCCTAGGATGGAGGGCAATAGTTTTCAATCCTCCGCTGAAAATAGGTTCTTCCTTTTTAAAGGAAGAAAAGTTAATATGGGTCGTACAAGTTAAATCGATTTCGGTGCTAGTATTCCAAGTCTAACGGGCGTACTTTATTGCGATTAAAAGAGTACCTAGCCGAATTTTCTTAAACGTATTTTGGCCAGATCAATTTTTTTTCGAAAAAGGCTAGGTGCCCTAGATTTAAAATTTATAGTGGTACCAAATTCCGAACACACTGAGAGCATTTCAGCACCATTTTCGTAGCGAAAGCCCGAGGGTGGCGTTGCGAGCCTCCGCCATGTTGGCGGAAGTTCAGGAAACGCGGGAAGCGTTACCGGCTTCCGTGCCGACGCACTTCCGGGCTGCACTCGTTATAACCAGATGGTACAAGGGCGAAGGGTTATTACTGACGTTATAGTCTTTTAGATGACTTTAATGTGTTGGATTTTAATGACTTAAGTGTTTCCGTCAAGGTCTTGGAATATCAATGATTTATCCTGGCTATTTTCAAGAATATATAAAGGAAGGAAGCGAAGATGTGTGCACCTATTATCGAACCAAGGATTGTGGAGCAAGATGGACTACATCCGTTCGTTGTTCAGCAATAGACAAAAAACCGCCTGGATTCTAATGAAGCTAAGACATGTAATCTTTATAGATATAAGTAGTGAACAGGTTTTCTATGTACAACCAGATGTGGAAATAAAAGAAAGCCATAAAGTGGCAGCTGGTTATCGTGTACGTCGTAAAGGCAGCTGTAAAAGATAAGTGCTGGATGCGGGGCAGCAGAAGCCACCTATAGTTGCTCATTGACTGGTACTTGAGATGTGATTTTGTTTACATGGACATGTAATCAATTATTAAACCATATAATATGATATCCAGTAGCTTTACTATCGCATGAGAGCGTTAGCTCATGTCATCAATCATCATATCATGTGTTGGGTCATGGATTGGATTTAGCTGAAAGTCATGAGTCATGAATCTGATTTTAGCTACCGACCTGACTAGATAAAACTATATTTTGTAATTTCAACTCTAACAGCCCAACATCATCCACACACACAGTAAAAAAAATATTTACTTAGCTCCAAGCTATCTCAAGAAAAAAAAGAGCATGACAAACTGTTTGAAGTTGTGACCACAGTTCAATATTATTGAAAGAAAGTAGGTATTAAACGTTCTCATCGCTTGTAGCTCGGTCCACGTCCCCCAGCCAAGCGCCGCGCGTCGCCAGCAAGGATGCTAATTTATGTGCGATTGTTCGCCGACGCGATATCACCGTGATTTTCAACCGCGCCAAAAATAAATACACCGCGTTTAAAGAGTTCATTCCATTTAATTTATATCCTTCTGTTCGCGGGTAGTTTAAAAAGCTCACGTTAAGAAAATACTTCTGTTCTGTAGTTTATATTTAAATCCTGTTAATAATGGAACATTTGCGGAATTGTAGTTGGAATATGCGTTTTGAGGTTGTGTAAAGTCATTTATAGGATTTTTCTATAAAATTACGTGTTTATTCAAGTGAAGTTCAATCAATCAATCAATCATTTATTAAAAAAAAAGGAATATAAGTATTATATCCAGTATCTAGTACCCATAGCACAAGCTCTGCATAGTTTGGGACTAGATGGTGCTGTGTAAAAATGTCCCAAAGATATTTATTTATTTATTTGCTTGAATACTAGAAAAAAAAGAAAGCATATTTTGGATTAAGATAATAATAACAGCTAATATTATTCTACATTCAGGAACTCGTTACCAATGTCACGTCAATCTTCAAAACAGATATTTTATTCTGAATGGCAGCAATTAAGATGTAATTGAAATCAGAAGGACTCTTAATCCACCCCAAATACCGCCCTAGCCTAAATCCAAGAAATCCGCTCACGAAAACGAGACCTAATTTCTTTGACGGTTCAATTTTATCATTGACCTTAATTCTTCATTACAGCAGAATTGCCCAGCGTTTGGGTATTTATAAAGCAGTCTATATCGTTGGCAGAGTATCGTGGTCTCTCAGGTGGCCGAGATAAGGGCAGTTATAGAGCACCTAATTTCCGAGTGCCGTTTCGCGTCAGACTGTGAACGCTGCGTCTTGTTGACTAGTTATATCTGGCCGAGGGAAGTTTTCTATGGAAAGATAAGCAAGTATAAGCGTAATGAGGATTTTTAAACTCTTAAGTACTTGGTAAATCTATTAAGGTGAATGCTACAGGGTAGCCCGCGAAATTCAAAATATCTTGAGTTTTTTGCAAATTGTAGCTCTATTTCGCGTTGTATATCGGTCGAAATATTATTTGCGGCAGTAATAACAATAAATCTATTGAATAATACTTATAAACATTATTAACCTAGCTCGATAAGCTGTACAAGCTCGATAATATTAATTTACGAACAAATTATCGATTTTCGAGCTTGTAGAGCTTACAGAGCTAGGTTTATATTTTTTATGAGTATTGTTCAGTAGATATATTGTTATTACTACCGCGAATCATATTTTGATTGATATACAACGCGAAATAGAGCAACAATTAGCAAAAAACACAAGAAATTTTGAATTTCGCGGGCTACCCTGTAGCATTCACCTTAAAACACTTAAGGTATCCATCGAGTATAGTTTAATTATTAGAATATTATGCCCAAAATTAAGTTCACAAATTGTTCACGCAAAATAAAAAATTCTAATTTAAAATTCAAATTCAAGTTTTTATTTCGAATAAGCATTTACGTGCACTTTGAAAACTTTAAGAATCTAGTAGCACGGTTCCAAAATGCTGGTCCTACGGAGAAGAACCGGCAAGAATCTATCCATGGAAATACTCTTTTCATGTTAAATAGTACAAAGGTATCTTACATTATTTGGTAAGAATTATGTGAGAACAATGTAGGTTAATGAGTGAGAAAAATTCACTAAAGATAACTAATTAATAATGATAATTACTCTGTTTTGGCTCAACCATAATAGAAAGGAACCCATCGATCTGACACTATGTCAATAATGGCTTATGTAGCCATGTACATGCTAAAAAAACAACTTTAAAAGAATATTCAACAACTTCACTGAATAATCATAACTAAATGAAAGACAACGTAAAAGGGAACGTAGAAATAACTAACGCCAATAAATGAGAAGTAAGTAGCGCTGGTTACGTTTCTCATATTGCAAAGCTATAATAATGTAAGAATGAGGAGTAATGGCGCCCCGACGGGGACCAGCGCTTCGCTCTACGACACTCTCATTATATTCGTAATAAGGCCTTACATATAAATTTATAAGATAATTTTCAAAATTCAACACATTATTTGTTATTGGAACATTTTTTATTGAAGAGTTTTTCCAAATGAGTTGTGTCCTTACCATGGAGAAAAGAAGGGAGCGGAGGTGTTGCAAGGCAAAATCTCTTTAGAAAGAAGCGTCGCCTGAATGCGGGTGACAGGGGGACGAGGTACAGCAATGGCTCCACCTCACTATGGAAAATCCGCCCATTTTTTGTAAATCCATCTAGCGGTGAAATGAATTATTACAGCGTAACAGCACTAACAATTTTTCATTTTAGTTTGTCTACTCACCACTGTGGCGTACAAAGCACATTATTTTATTCCAGAACATTCTATGTGCGTTTTTGTGGTGAGAACATAACACTAATGAAATTGAATTTTACACAAATGACGTGGTCTTTAAAATAACTGATTAGAATTTGAAAAAAAGTAACGAAGTTGAAAAAGGTTAAAAGGGTATAATGTAAGGGTACCATATGGCACTTGCGGCTTGACCTTCAGATTACCAGTCCAGTATGAGTATTAAATAACGTCTAACTACACAACTTTTGTTTTACAACTTTACACAAAAGTACGTTAAAAACGTGCCATACATAGCGCCTAGCGCAATAAAGTATCCTCATGTAGATCACCTTGAAAATCACTCAAACCATCTTTTTAATTGTATAAACTGATTGCAAATACAACAAAAAAAAAATTGATTGACAAAATTATATATTTTATTATTTAAACGCATTTATGCATGCGAAGCGAAATCTAACGATTTATTTAGTATTTATTTATTTATTCATACATGTATAAATTTTGCAATATCACTGTGCCCCACAAAACCGTGTTATCGGTATTTAAATAGTGGAAAAAAAAAGAAGAATCACTGTTTCTTAATAAGATATCGCTGACGTCACCCAAAGACTGGCGTACTGAGCCAGGAGTCTCAGGTTCGAATCCTGCTCGTGAGCGATTTTTTCTTTCCACTATTTAAATCATTAAAAATATATATTATAAGAAATTAGTAGAAATACCTACTTATACAAATATCCAATCTTATTCTTAGTTTATACTAAATCTCTGGGATCATTGTACTCATCATTATGAACACATTTTACAGTGGAATCAACCCTGAAATCTCGAAAAAATCTGCTGTTCTCTATAATTATGTCGATTTATGTGAACACAAATGTAGGGAACCGCTGATATTTTTTTCGGTTTCAGGGTTGTTCCCATAGTAAAAGTTGTTCATTATGATGAGTACAATGACCCCTTAAGAGGTTTAGTATAAGCTAAGAATTAGGTTGTAGGTTGTATATAGAAATATAATAAAAAGTATGTTACATTCTGTTCATAAAAAATTTTTACCTAATGTTATTTTTTTTTTATTAATTAAAGTATTCAATACATTTTTGCTGAAATAATGCTACGTAATATTTGGAATTTTTGGATTATGATATATCAAGATTGCAGTTAACTATTGTCATAAAAACTTATTGGATACAAATTGAATAAAAAAAAACTAAATGTGTGCTGGGACACATAGTACAAGTGAAACTTCAACAGACAAGTGGAAAAACGAATCGCAACGGACAAGTGGAAAAACGAATGGCAACTGACAAGTGGAAAAACGAATCGCAACAAAATTTTAAGTTGAAGTTTTACGGGCAGGTTTTCAAATTGAATAAGTACATTAACAATCAGCCCGTAAAACTTCAAGTTAAAATTTTGTTGTGATTCGTTTTTCCATTTGTCAGTTGCCATTCGTTTTTCCACTTGTCCGTTGCGATTCGTTTTTCCACTTGTCCGTTGAAGTTTCACTTCTACTATGTGTCCCAGCACACATTTCGTTTTTTTTTCGCAGTTTTACTGCAAATTATGTTTTGGTTAGGTTAGGTACATTTTAAGTGATTTTAATGAATGCATTTTTTATTTAAACATATTTTATTTTATCAAACAAAAAAACTGAATTAAATCCGGAACCAAAAAAAACATCCATTTTTCTTTCTCTCCCTCCGCCGCTATATATCGTCTACCCCCTCCACGCGGCCGTAACGCTTTTTCGTGAGAGAAAAATCCTAATATATAGAAGAAGATATATATATCTATCTTCTATATATAGAATTTTCACCATCATCATCATCATCATCATCATCATCATCAGCCTTTCAATCCCTCCGCCGCTGCCGTCTCTCGCCAAGCGATATATTGTCTACCCCCTCCATGCGGCCGTAACGTTTTTTCGTGACTAAAAATTCCTAATACCCCCCGTCTATACAGAAGTTTCACTTCAAAAAACGTATCCAAGGTTCCTTGTTTTTATTTCTCACTTAGATACCTTAGAATCACCATCGCCCGCTTCATTCAAGACCTTGTTATGTATTTTTGTTTTATAAAATCATGGTTATGAATGTTGTCCAGCTAGCAAATCATTAGTGTCCTACACATTTCATTCGCGATTAAAGAATTTCATTTGTGTAAAAACTTATTCATTCGTGTTTCTATTTTTTTGGTTTTCTTCTATTTTTAACAAGATGCGCCCTGTATTTTTACATAGTATGTGTATAACTTCATTATAGCAAACGTTAAATACCATCAGATAACAATAAAACGGGGGTTTACAAAAATCGTCAAAAATGTGTCATTTTAATTCGAAACATGAAATCGACCCTATTACTGACTACTCACCGATAGATGGCCTGATGGCCTATTTTTCTTATTTTAAATTGCTCTTATTTCATGTAATTATGTAATTTATCTATGAAATAACTAACATTTTAGAATTTAAAATGAATTAAAACAATGTGTTTATTATTTTCGTCATAATATGCATTGATAATGTAAAAACATGTTATCGGTGAGAAGTGATTAGTATGCATCTTTTCGACGACAGATGTCCCGAGCAACAATTTGGCGAAGAAACGAGAAAATGCATGTTTTAAAATTGAAAATATAAATATATGTGACTTACACATAAAATGTTATACCATCAATATGTTTTAGTTTTGATCCTGAACAATTTTTACATCCAACAACAGCGCACTTCATTGTTAAAACAAGAAAAATATTCAAAATCCTCTCAAAATCTATTTAAATCGAAGAGAACCGAACGCAGTGATGATTTACTTGAAATTAAGCTTTGCGGCTCCGCCCACTGTGACGTCATGACCAAATTGAAGGCGCATGACCAAATTGCCTTGCAGCACCTCCGCTCCCTTCTTTTCTCCATGGTCCTTACGTATGAATATCGATTCTGATAATGTACCTCACATGAACAACAGGGTTTTTGATACATATTCTATTATTCACAGAACTCTAAGTACGATTAATTATAGATACTAGAAGATCGGCAATTTAAATAAAGGTAAAATATGAGCCAAGTATGAACATTGAAACTACTCCAATGTAGTAATAGCCAGCTTGCAAAAAGCAAGCTGGCTATTACTACATTGGAGTAATAGCCTATAATAAACTTTTTTAGTTTCAAATTACGGGGTCATTGCCAATTTCATTACCAAGTTCAGGGCTACAGACGTTCTCAGACGCTCATTTCAGAGAAAAATTTATGAAAAAGTGAAAAATACAGATCTGTCTCGTAGACTCGTCGGCGGGGTTTTATCAGGTGGCAGTCGGAGATGTCAGCGTTATCTGTACTTTCAATCCACTCGAGTGCGGCCGAGTTATGATTTCGTTGTTCAGCAAGCTGAGGTGGTGGTACTTGGAGGGAAATGTAGCGGAGCTAAGATAAAATGTACCAGGATATATTCAAAAGGAGCTGTATTATGTTAACATCGAAATTGGATGGTATGGGTATAAAACTGATTTTCATTTTAAAAACTCCACAAGTTTCGTATTTAAAGAGCAATTTGTTCGCCAGATTAAAACCCATGTGATTTTATTAATACTTTTAGGTACGCGCTAGATTTATTTGACAAATATGTGAAATATTTGGTATGCTATTTTATTTTGTCTTTGATTTCCGCTTTCCGGAAATAAGTTTCGAATGGTATCCGAGGCACCGCTGTCTCTCATACATTACACCGTCTGCCGTACAAAGAGAGTGGTGAAACAATCTCGTAGACAACAAAATAAATTGCTGCGCGCGTCTCGTGGGGATTGTTTTTAAATTTCGTTACACAAACACCAGCTCTGTGTCGCACGCTATATGGGAAAGAGACAGGCTTACACCAAAAGACACGTGCACGAAAGAGAAACAGCATTTCTTTTGTAAATCACGTGTTGAAAGCGTCGACGAACGTAATTCGCATTACAGTAGTTAGGCGTGTCATCAAAGCTAAAACAGCGCGATGGGTGCTTTTCAATTTGTTTTTGATTCACACATTGATATTTCCAGTGAATTTGCATTCCAAATGAACGTACGTTTGATAAACAGACACGGTTTTTCCTTTTGTTTAGGCAGAGATTTGTTTTTCATTCGGATTTTTTGTGCCCTCGTTTAGATGTTTCCAATTTTCATTTATCCATCATATTATTAAGAGTAGCTCCAAAAAACTTGACCTAAATCTTTCTAACAGTCCCTTTTCTAATATTTCTTAGGTCCCAATTTTTAAAATTCTTTTTCAAAAGTTGTTGGATAACCGTGTCATAAGTTAATGACATCGGGCGTCCCGATAATTCGATCAGCGGTGACGGCGAGCCAAGTTCTCTCATCGATCAGATATTGATTGAATCGCTCATTTAATATCAAACCACCACAGCGCAGAAAAATGAATTAATTTACTTGCTACGAGAGTTTAAACTTGCTTTAAAAAATCTGTAGGACGGGTTTTTTAATATAATGTGTAGTGATGGCAAAACCCTAAGAAATAAAATATCTGAAGGAAATGAAAAGATTATTTTACGCTGTTATTATTAAATTAATTTCCTGTAGACTTTATAAGTGGTGTTATGAAAGTAGAATAAACTTGTTTGGACAGTAAACGTAGCTACAATAATAAATCTAAATATTGCAACAAGAGTTTTGTTTTATACAACAATATTGATCTTAGAGTTAGTGAAAATGATCGCGAATCTTTCACGATCTTTTCATTTTCGTTATCAATCTGTCAAAAGTATGAGGGCCAGAGCATATTGATCTACTGTTCCCACTTTCGAGTGACATTATGTGAGTGGCAAAGTTAGATGAGTGTAATAAAGGCCACTGCATTAAGTCCTGCTTGTCAGTTAACTTTTTAACGGAGTCATCATATCACATTTTATTTTAAATTTTTAAAAGAAGAAAAAATGTTCCTTTGAGAACACACGTTTTAATTTTGATCTAGGTTTTTTAAGTTCAACAACGAATGTTACCTTAAAATACTGTCTATAGTCTAAGAAAATAGTATAACGTATAACTGAGCTGTATCTTCGATTGCACAACTATTTATCGTCACGTAAGACTAAGAAAAAAGTATACTCTTGGAAACTTTGACACGGCTAAGCAAAGGACTTGTGAAAGGTTTTGACATGTGTATTTGTGTGTATTGTACGAAAAGGATTTGAAACATTTTACTTCAAATATTGTATGGACTCGTACTTTTATCGGAGAAGAACATTTTATATACCTAAGTATTTGGAGCACTAATAGTAGAGTGACGGCTAAAAACATTCTGATATATTTTGATCTAATTTAGCAAATATTGAATTCAAAATTTACTTGTATTTATTATTTAGCGTCCATTTATTTAAAAATGTATATACACAAAATTAGATAATAATTGCAAATGTTTCATTACTAAAAAAAATGTTGCGAATGGTACCAGTAAGCAGCGGAGAAGTATTATTAATAAACTTTTATGTAAATTTTGAATCACAACATTCACAACCAAACCATCGAAACTAGAAATTATTTCCATGGAGTTTGTTGCCGGCTCTTCTCCATAGGACCAACATTTTGGAACCGCGCAACTAGATTCTTAACGTTTTGAAAGTGCATGTAATTTTTTTTTAGAATTATAAACTTTTGAATTCTGAAAACCACTTCGTTCGCGTGTTGTTTAGTTTACACACAATGTTTAATGAACGGTAGAATTGTCAATGTATAAAATTGTAATTTCCAATGAGTCGAACAATAAGAATCCATCCACGTGGATGAACAATTGGAATGAACTCAGTCCAGAGACTCACTTTGTGAGGTTTGCGATGCTTAATTTGATGCATTCGGTTTTTAAACTAAGGGTGATATGCCACTCGTCAAATTTCTTTGTCCAATGTGACTTTGATCAGAGAAATTGGATGATTTTCATCAAATGTTGTATGTAAAACCACTGATCATCAAATAAATTGGATTGGACAAAGAAATTTGACCAGTGGCATACCACCCTAATATGAATATTGAAAAACAAATGAATAAACTTGTCACAAATTCACGATGACCGAATGTATTTCTTTAATCCAATCATGCGAACGAGAATTTAAATATGAAGATCTAAACCTCATTTACTAAAATCCCACTTAATAATGTCAAAATATCTGGGCCTTCCTATATTTAAATCATTACCGGTCATTGAACCTCCATTACCTGCCCTCAATCGGGTGATAATGTAAAATTGAAAAGGGCCCATCAATAAAACTGTCAATTTCCAATTCCATCTATTACGGTCGACATTTTAGCCCATAACTCGACTCAGCTATCCCATCGTCGTAAATTAAGTGAGGGCTCGTGGACGAGAAAATACCCATAAAAAGTATTTAGATCACCCCCCATATATCTTGACTAGGATGCTGTGACTTACGGGGTGGATGTGTTAAGTGTAAAGGGATAGTAAAATTTATATTTAGATATTTAAACAGAGCTGGTATCGTTGAATGCACTTTTTTTGTCATTGGTTTTGCAATGACACTGCTGATTTTTTTAGAGATTGGAATAAAAGACGAGATTAATGATCTGTATTTAAAACAGGCGGATAATTAGAAAATTACAAGTTGCTTTACTCTACAACCACACTTGTCGGGCTTCGCCGAAGGTTAGTTTTATCGTTTTAAGTGTGGTCAACAAATTCGTCATTTCTTGTCTTAGGGTTATCACTATAACACAAACAATCGCCGAAATACTTTATGTGTGGCCCTGGGGTAAGTCGTTCAAATAGTTTATAAAATTCAAATGGCATATTTATTATAAGCCATCCATTTTTTACGTCATTTAAAAAAAAACAGTAGTCGCTCACAACTTGCGGCTGAGTGCAACGACGGGGTCGACTACGCATGCTCTATTTACTTTCGTCTACGTATTTACAAAAGCCGTTGAAAATATTCCGGCAGCCATGTTTGTGCAAAGCAAACAGTTATATTCTAATATTTTCAGCGAAATATCTCTTTGAATGATAATAATTGGGAGCTCGTTTACATACGCAATATCTCTAGAATCAACATTATTCTTCATGGAGAGAGGCAAAAATTACAGGAAGTCACGAAAAAAAATTGCAATAGACATCATTTACTGTGCAAATGTTTTCGCTGTTCTAACTTTATTTTCATTCCGGTCATTTTGGTTCATCGTCATCTTAGCTTTTTCAAACCATTCTGTTTCCAACACTGATACTACATGAATGTTTTAACGGTATATTTATCATAATAGTACTTTCTACTCTTTCTAGTCTACCACGACTTACCAAATCAAAGGACCGTACCCAAATTTCATACATTTGCAATGACCGGTAAACTTGACTTCCATGACAACACGGCACGGACACGACCCGGCGACGTGCTGTCGATGGGACGGCCAATATTTACACAGCGAGTTAACCCTCTAACCTCTCATAGTGGTCACCAAATTGATTTTGTAGCAACTGGCGATATGTTTTTTTAATGTATGCTAGTGAGTTGCGTGTTTACAATAGGGACATTATTTTTTCAACAGGACTCTACAACTATGTTGTTTTAAAGAAATGAATAACAGTTCAGTAGTTTTGTCTACCTTAAGTTGTCTGTGGCTAAAATTTATTTTCGTTTGGCGACAAAACGAATTGAATAACAAAACAATGGACGCTCATGCAACATATACCTATTTCTTCTTTTTTTGTTGAATTAGAGCGAAGTGTACTTCAATTAATATAAAATTATAATTAGTGCTACACTGTTAATCATAGATAAGTATTACTAGTAGCAAGTAACGCGAATGGAAAACCTTTAATTGTCAGTCGAGAAATGCACGATCAGAAATGATGAAGACGCTGATTTAAATTGATGTCGTAGTTTCATTATTTGATTCAAAAACTCCTTTGTAATCAAGGTTTACAACATTGACTTTCCTAACGTTGCAAAATCAGAACTCACTCTTGAGAATAGAGTATGAAATAATTATGCAAGCCAAACATTCCAACTACACACGCTAATATTTTTTGTGGACGAACTTTTCGTCCAAATGAAAAACACGAAACATGTTCCCGCAATCAAATTCACTTTGGAGCTACTGCACCGACCATAACAGTAAGTAAACAAGTCAAGCCGGAGCTAGAGGTGCGATAAGGAACAAAAGGACCAATCTCCCCTAAAGTAGCACTTTATTATGTGGCGATTACGTGAGGTCCGAAGATAAGCCAAACCCTAAGGTCTGCATAAATTACAAGTCTTTTCTTGCTTCGCCATAAATCGTAAGGTCTTATAGTCATATTTTGTTTCAGTGATAAATAGCTTATAGTTTAACAGCGTTAATAGAAAGAAGAACAATAAATATTTGGTTATGAATATTTTTGTGATAAATCTTTAATTTTTTTGGCTATGTTGATTGTTTGTTTTTACGTGAAGTTAAATGTAATTTTGAGCTATAATTTAAAAGGTGAGTTGTATAAAAAGTTTGAACAAGTGACTTAAATTATTGCCGTAGTTCTCACGGCCTTGCTTAGAATTATATAGCATGAAAAATCCCACAGTAATATTTCTTAACCACAAATTATTTTCTAAAAAATAAAACAACAAATCTAGAATGATAACTGAATCTAAACACACATTTAAAACTAAGAAAGAAAAGATAGAGGACACACATGTAGGTAATCTACGAACACACACAGTTAAAAACACACAAATAGCCCAAACTACAGGAACAGTGAAACTTTGGAATCAAACTCATTTATATGGAAATATAAAACTAACAGGAGAAGTGCTGATGTCCGGAAGTTGGGCAAACCCGCGTTTTTCCACTGTATGCGCAGCTGCCAAACCTCCATATTGAATAATTCAAACCGTTACTTTCACGTCAAGTTCGATTTTTCGTGAGTTCATCAAATGTGCCAGAATACTGAAAACAAAACTGTCTATGCCGTTTCCGATTCGTTTTTATCAAAAATGTTAATGACTTAAAACATACTCCAAAAACTGTTTTGTTCGAATGGACTGAAAAAAGAAAAGAGCAAGACAAGACCAATCTTTAAATAATTAGTAAAACATCGAAAAAGTCATACACACTACTGTGTTACCTTCATTGGTGTTTCAAATACTTTAAAATGAACATCAACAAAGGTAACATGACTAAATACAGAACCAAAAAAATGCAAAAATATTACCCAATACACTACGAGTACAAAGGTGAGCAAAAAAAGAACACAGAAACGGTCCTACAAGCGCCCTCTACTGACGTACCTTTGAAGCGAATCTTTTTAAGAAATTGCTTTGGCAGGCGAGGCTTCATGCGCCCCGTGCGTCCTGAAAACATACGCGATCGCTCAAATATCACTATTTTAGGACTTCATATTTTATCTTCATATATGAGAAGAGTTAAGGGTGGTGCTATTCTTTAAGACCGGCACCACACGGACTATTATGTTATAGTCAGTTCGGACAGTTATGTTATAGTCCCATGTAATAGGGGGCGAGCCTATTGCCATTAACCGGGCACAAATCCATACTCCGAGCTGCTACTGAGAATTTCCTAATGAAAAAACCCAATAACACTTTGCACGACCCGAGAATCGAACACGCTCAGCAGTCAACAAGATCATGAATGATAAATCATTCCTTGGTTCTCGATTTGAGAATATGCCTTCGGATAATCGAAATAAGGCTAGTAAGCCTTCCTTACTTATTAAATGGGTTCCATTGTAATGAACCACACTGTTTTAATAATACCGTAACGTAACATTTATTTCTACAAATAAATATTAAACGCAGAGCTGTCAAGAACATTAGGTTGCTGAAAACATTATAAAAATAAACAGGAAAGCTTTAGCTTCATCCCTTTTATAAATAACCTTTGAAAACACAGTACTCTATTCTGTATACGTTTTGTTTCCAAAACATACGTAGCAGAACATAATGGGAGATTTAAAATCCTGACGCTAGGCATTAAGACGTCAACTGGCGAAGATTAAAGAGTAAGCTTTAAGCCGAAGGAATCGGAAGACAATTTAATTTTAATCTAATCGAGCCCAGTCGCGAGATAGAATGAGAGTCATGATAATCCAGGAATTAAACATCGCACTGAATTGAGTCTTTGTTTGTTTACTTTATTTTGATTCTGTTTTGAACAATAAGACTCACCTTCACATTTTTCTTTCTTCTCATTCGACTCTTGGTCTTTTCGACTTTGTCAAAATGGTCCTTATATTGAACGCTGGTGTATTCATTTTGTTGTTGACCAGCTTATTTATTCCTTAGTGATTTTAAATAATTGATAATGATAAATTGGCTATCATACTGTTATTATGGCTCAATTAAATCGAATATGTAAGGTTTTTTAGGAGCCTATGTTGAAGGTTACTTACAAAAGTGGCAGCAAGTCTCTTCTTACTCTATAACTCGTTGCAGACACTCATGTTTCATAATTTTGTGTAAAATATGTCAGGTTTAAACGCAACCCTTGTTGCAGCCGTTATTACCATTAAGGCACCGTAAAATCCTAGTTTTATCTGAAACTCGATGATCCTACTTAATATTTAAAAGGAGGGTCTGTTTCACGCACCGAGCGAAGCGACGTGCCGAGACAAATTTTAATATAATTATACAATTTCATAAGCAATTTCCTTGTGAAAATTGAATTTATTTTTGCTTCGTCGACGTAACTTTATAATTTTGTGTTACACGAGGAGTATTATGAAAATAAAAGGACCTAACTCGGTTTGTTAATACGGTGCGTGCTAACAAGCAATATTAATATTTATAAAACAATTTTTTCATTAAAATATTTTGTGGGTTAAGCTTCTATATATTTTCATCGTATGTCTTCCTTTTTAACAGTAGTTACTACTTATCCGAATATATTCCGTACCGCTTCAATGTAGATGTTGAAAAAATATGCTTACGAATATCTTCGTTCGGAATCGGATTACAAGCCGCTTGGTAATAGCAACAATTTTCCGTCGTATTTCCATTTATTCCTCGAAATAACGTTTTCCCTTTTCCGCAAAAACTTTCCGGTAGTTCTGATATAAAATATGTTACTATCGGACTAAGCTTTAATACAAGCTGATTTTTTAGCTTTTTAGATGATCTGTTTATTATTACAAGTCTCTCGATTTTTTCTTGTTCAGTTTTATCTAAAAGCGACACAGCCATGTCGTCATTTTGTCTTTTAAAATCTTCTTAACACGAAAACGAAATCATTTAATTATTAACAGTAACTTTTTCTTTAGAATTCTTGGCGAGAATCCTCACAATAGCTACAGTCTGCAGATTAACTTGGCACAAAGTCTGAGAAGAATAGCCTCCTGTTTAATTAATAAGCAAATAATTAAGCATTCAATCCTTGCGTTAAGGCGGAGTTATATCGTTCAATATTAACGAAGCCGTCGAATTAGCCGCGTCGACTCGTTTAATAATAATGCTCTAATCTCCTCTCGTTTTCAGATGAGAATTATATGAATACGTATGATGATGATAGCAATTGTGGTTCCAAATTGCTGATTATTTATTGTTGGTTACATATATCTACCACATTATCTCACATTTTTTGTGTACTATCACAATCATAACAATTTCATTATTAGTTTTCTTTTTAAATACCTGAACTGCAAGTTAATCTCTTATTAAAATAAATCTACCATAGCCACTTGTGTACTGTACGAGCGAATGCTAATTAATGAATATTTTCGCTAAAGCCTGATATTTAAATAATTTAGTAGGTTAATCCTTTTTGAATGGCCCATAATGCTTCTCAAATACAGTATTAATGGAACTCAATTTTAAAATGGAGTATTGCGGAGTATTGCAGCCATATCAATTTGTAACTTTTACTTTGGTAGAATAAATTCGCGTTTATTAAGCAAAACTTAACAATTTTAGGTGATTACAATAAAACTGAAATTTCAGCAACTTGTAAACGCAAATGTACAACAATATTATTATGTTCACTCTGTGTAACTTAGGACCAGCAAATTAGTGCTTCAAACATTGCAGAACATTCTGGCGCCGTCCATTTGCCGTCGGTGACAGAAATAAAATGAATATTAAAGCTCACAGTATTTACATATTCGTGGCTACTCCTTTGAATTATTTGACCGTAAGCTGGCTCTCTGGGCGTACCTGAAACAAAATTGAGAATATCATTAGTTGACAGTCGGACCTGTGCATATATTTTGTAAATTGAACCAAATGTTTCAGCCACTTATGGTTTTAAAATTACAATTTCAAAAGTGTTGAATTTCATGAATATATCTTTGTGAAATTGAAACTTAGTACGTACCAACTTTGAATGAAAGAAATATTTGAATAAAATGCAACTTTCTCCTAAAAAACGTATAAAGGGGATGTTATGAAAGTGCAACAAGATGAAATATGGCAGTCACTCGACGCGGACAAGACGCGACGTCTTCAAGCAAACCTGCAATTTGAGAGCAGAGTCATAACACCGACGCGACCCGGTGGACCAAATTACACTTTTGATACGACAGAATTTATTTCACTACGATTTTAGTGTGATATTAAGAAAACTGTCCAAATCTAAGTTAATTGTATTTTAGCTGATCTAGGAATATTGAAGTTTCTTTGTTTTCTGGCGTAAATTCTATGACCTTGATAAGTTCAATCAAGTAGTTATCATGCCTAATAGTTAGTAGATAAGTAATTAAATTATTAATCCACAATTTTCACATTTATTTTGCTATATTTTAAAATAAACTGCTTACCAAAGCATCTTAAATAACGTATACATAAAGCACAGAATGATAATAACAAACGTTATAACGGGGACGATAAAGGGGGCCGAGCAGATCAGTAACCGTTCGATGTTTCCGCAACATTAGCTCCAGGAGATTCGCTTTATGTTCAGACCATTCAAAACAAATACTGATGGAGATGCTAGTCATACTTATCGATTCTTTATACCATGAAATATTGTTTTCAAGTTTAGCTGCCTACTATTAGTTTTTGGCCTACTACTAACACTAGGAACACATAAAGACGAAAAAATAGCACAACAGTCCTACATAAAGCGAATTCAATGACATAAGGCATTATTATGTAAAAAAAACTTAACTACTAGCAAAAAATATGGTTAGTATATTAGCACAGTCTAAGGAACTCTAGCTCTGCTCTTTTCTATATTAGTGTATAAATTGTACGCTGAATGAATTTTTTGCTAATAATAATACTACACTGCGTAAATACATTGCACCTATCATTCGGGTATTTCCAGTTTTATATTCCTAAATGTTATGATCTATGTAACCAATATCACGTTTTTGTTTTGTAGCATGTTTAGAATATTTCAAAACTTGCCTATCCTTACCCAAATTTGAATGCGGTTTTTCCAACTCTTTGTCTCTCATTTGTGCTAAAAAGATGTTCCTAACACAGGGTAAATATAACCGCAAGTAGGAATAGCCTCATGCAAAGTACGGTATGCAGTCGTTAGTTCTAAGTGAGATAGACCCTGACCCCTCCAGGGTCGGACCATATTGCTAGGTATTGAAGCTATCATAAGAGGGTTTTTCGAGAAAATACTGGCGAAAAACGCTCTATTTAGCAAAGTGTGTATTTTGTAAAACATTTCTAGTATACCTATTTTGAATTCAAAAGCATTTTGTGAGGGTAAACAAATATTTTTTGTGTAGATTGTCCGTACATGTCCGTATGTTGTTAGTGATCTGTTGTTGCTCTCGCTACGTGTTTTATATTCTTAACTTAGGAATTAGGTCTTAAATATTTATCAAAATAATCTGTTTATAATAAAGCCATTACGATGAAATACGATTATGTTGATACAGAATGTGACTTTATGGAACAATTTGATTTAAGATGGCAGAATAATCTGAACGAATTAGTGTACGAAGATGTTAAAGAAATATGTGAGAAGAATGGGAAGGTAGGCCTTTTTCAGCAATTGATTAAGTTGGCTGGGGCAGAACCTAACAGCAAGTACAATAAAGCACCCTTCGTTTTAATTAATAATATGTCTTTAAGCTATTCAGATGTAAACAATACCACCCAAACTTTCCAATTGTAAACTCTTCCAGACAAATTCCAATAAACACCTACTAACGCTAATACATTCTCAAATCGATATCCATGGTACCAGAAAGCTTGGACCACGCTAATGAATTGGGTACCGAAATCCACTCTAAATTCAAAATTGGAAAATTCCGTGTTTCCAGAGATTTGGAGATTTTTTAGGCAAAAAGGGTAAGTTTTATCAATTGGGGACTGGCGAAGCGTTCTAATTATATTATGTAGATTGGTCTGCGCTTGTTAACGACCAGGCTTGGATTCCCCCTACCTGTCAATGTTAGCAGTTTTGCTTTAGTACTATTTTTAGGTTTTGGAAGTGGTCTTCTTTTTTGTCAAAGCTTAGTTATTCGATTTGTTAACCTTTCTTTCATACCCTTCCTTTGATAGTAGGCAAGAATCGAGTCTTTAATATTTCGATCTTTCATCACTTGCTCTAGCCCTAATCATTCAAAACTCATTAGCGCCTTTGTCTACCTAGCTTCCTGTGTTACAGGAGGCTTCACAGACAGCCTTTTAAGATTATACTCTTCATTGTAACTTTAATATACTCATTAAAAAGATCGCAACTAATATTTGAAGCTAAGCACTTGCTGTGTTTCGGTCTGAAGGGTACGGGTGCCGGTGAAATTACAATCTCATGAGACTTTCCATCTTCGTGTCTCAGTTTGGTGAACTGACTTGCGGTACCATTTAGGCAACAGCCTAGGTGGTATTGCAGTTGTTATGGGCAAAGGTGACCACTTAAAAAAAAAAAACAATCTCATAAACATTTCTCCCACTAACCGGGATACTCCTTAAACATTTTGGAGGCATTAGAAAATAGGGCCGCATTACTCTAGGAGTGTGCTCCCGCGAGGTGGTGACGTCAAACGCGAGGGCGTGCAATTACCGGCATGTTTATTCCAGTGCAACACCGCGTGACGGCAAAGCATACAATAATATGACTTTGTTGACTTAATAATGCGATGATCAATAGTTTTTGTGGTATTAGGTATTTATTTTTGTTTGTATGGATCTTTGAATTCGAAATAAAGAATTATTTATTTATTATTATTTATTAGAGTAATCGCTTGTCTAACATGGTCCACACTCTACCTACAGCAATGTTGACTGTAACGGTATTTGAAACAAATCCATGAACTAAGGAGTTATCATAAAGCTGAGAAGAGTAAATAATTTAAAAATCCATGCCTTAGGGACGAAGATAGCGAGGTGGGGAAAACAAAGCATACCCCAGCAATTATGCAATAAAAAGACGGTAGGTAGCGTAGAAGTGACACATATTGAGACTATAGAGAGATAGAAGCTACATTTTATGTCCTAGTCTCTCGACTAACGAAATGATTGGCGGAGTGGTTGACCAATCGGCTTCTGAGTTAAGCATCGGGGGTCGATTCCCGTAAGGAACAAGTATTTATATGTTCCACAGATAGTGGTTCTGGGTCTGTGTGTTTGTGCATGTGTGATTTGTGTTTGTTAACGCACCTACGACACACAGGAGAAATCCTAGTGAGGGTTAAGAAAAATCTATCGATATTTCAATCTCAAATCACCATAACGTTAACATAGTGTTATTAGATCACTCTCATAACTGTGTTCGTATACAAGCATATGTTATTCAAGTCCTAAATAAAATAATGCATGCTACATTTTAGAGTGATACATCGCATAACATGCGGTGTAGCTAAAACAAGCATTCAAAGCTTCCGCGATGATTTAATTAATCGTAACTACACGAAATGTACATGATGATAATGAGTACGCGATATGTTGTATTGAATAGTTTACAGAAATTATTAACACGGTGACCTGCAGATATGTGGATATTATTTAAGAGGCCGCATTACGGATTTTGCTCACCAAATTCAGAATAGAACTCGATATCTACAAAAGCTACGAGTTAAAGGTCTTGAAAAAATGATTTTTTTTCTTTGGTATCTATAACATGTTATTCCCAAAGGTTCTTCCCGATACGTACTTGTACGCCTAGGCTTCCAAATTGAAATTTGTGAAAATATACAAGGTACTAGCAAATTCTAAATCAAAAGAGATACAGGAAAACTTTTTCTATGAAGACACTTACTCTTTTTGGATAAAAAATATATTGCCATAATTAGATTTTTGGTCAAGCACGAACTTTATTTGAAAACCAATAGGAGTTGACCAATTTTTTATTTATTCTAGTAGACTCGCAGTTTCGTGTAACGATTAATTTCGTTGTATCGAAGGACAAAATCTGAGCAGCAGAAGTTAGTCAAATTTTATGATAACTTTTTCATACCATCATCTGTAGGATCTTGGAAAATAAAAACTAACTCTTTGTTACGAAATCTACAAAATAATAAAACCAACACGGCAAGAATTTTGTGTTTTCAACCCAAACAACAGAAAATGACAAGATTCTAAACACAAAACCGGGCATTCGCAATAATTAGCATCGCTGGCTTTGCGTCGACACGAGCTATTTACATTTTTATGAGAGTGCACCGAACGCCATCTAAATTAAAGGCGACGATGGACAAAGAAAAACGTAAAAACATGATACCCTCATAGAACATTTTGCTCAGGAACGAAAATTTTAATCTGGTTTATTAAAAGATTCTGAGGAATGTGAATGTCTCGATTGTTGAGACTTTTGTCTGCTGGGGGAGTTAATTAGAAGAGAAAATGAGGATTCTGAATATAGTTTATACTAGCTTTTACCCGCGGCTTCGCTCTTGTAGTTCTGTATTTTCTCATGCTACCTACAATAATAAGACCGTTTGTCGCAAAAAAAAAAAAAATTGTGACCTGGGTCAATTTCCGGCCCATAAACTATATGAAAAAAATTGCGCTCCGTAGCTGCGTGAAAGAGGAACAAACCAACAAACACACTTTCTGTATATTAATCGAATTATAGCTTCATAATTTTTTAGGGCATTTGTTTTATAATTAAACTACAGTAAATATTTAGCTAAAGTATATATTTACTGTGCTATAGCCATGTATAAGAACATACTTCAGTAAAAATCATCATCATCATTACAGCCGAAAGACGTCCACTGCTGGACAAAGGCCCCCCCCCCCAAAGGGGAGGGATATGCCATAATCGCCACACTTGGCAGGCGGGTTGGCGATCGAAGTAGGTTGTTTAAATACTCAGAGAACGCTGCTGCCCATGCTCTGGTTAATCCCTTAGTCGCCTTTTACGACACCCATGAGAAGAGACAGGGAAAAAAATATAAAATATAGTGATCAAAAAGTACATTCTGTTCTTAAAGTTTTGGAAGCCAACCCATCATCTGTCATGGGATCTTCCCATCGACACTAGCAATATTATGCTTTAATCTCCGCTTTGGATACTGAAAATAGTAAGAACGTTAAATTCCAGTCAATAAAAATTCTAATTTAAGCCACATCTTATGCAAGTTCATCGCAGCAAAAAGGTTTCTCAATTTCTTTTCCTTTAAAATGGTACAAATAGGAAATTTCTCTGCTGAGCCCCGGGAAAGCAATCGCTGATGGTCGTCCCGCGAGGCGAGGCCGTAGATAATTGAGCCGTGCACGTTTGAGACCGGCCAATATCTGAGCTATTACATGACGGAATAGCTTCCTGGATCGCGAGCTGAGTTTCAGAGGCTTCGGATAAAAGAACCAGTCATTTGGTTTGGTAATTCGGTCCGCATTAAGAGATATGTATTTTTTTCGAAGATTAGAAGGAACGAGTTTAGGTAGACTGACTGTTGATCGAAGCCCGTCCTCTGTATGTTATCCTTAAACGTGTATCATCTCCTAACTAAGCAGTCTGCTAAAAGTCATTGTCATATAAATGATTTTCATATTACATTTGACAGTAAGGTACATTCTAAAAGCCTTATATGTTCTAATAAATAAAAACAAACAAACAAATAATGACAAAATAAATAAAATAACAAACATACATAGGTCGTGAAACGAAAACTAATATTAAGAATTGGCTATTAGGACTAGATTATGAACAAACAGAAATGTTATTGCTCTCTGCGCCCATGTATATTCATTCACTCCACATTCAAACTCACACTCACCCACACCACACCTACACGAACACCGCTCACACATAAATGTTGTAAACTGTGATTATTATTTACTATTTGTGTTAAACTAATGGGTGTGTAAGTGTCTTCTACACTGACTTCTGTAACACAGGTTTGTATCTAGCTCAGAAGTCAGGGCCTTTACAGATATTTAATGTAAAACTTTTTGTGAATAAAAAATTTACCTATTTATTTATTATTAATTTCTTAGGTTTTCGCGATCACTACACATTATAATAAAACAACAAGTTTAAACGTATTACATCGCGTACATACCTATATTATTAAAATTGGTTTTCCTGACGTTTCGAAAGCTTTGCAGCGTTCGTGATCACAGGAAGACTAATCAAGATGACAACCGTCTTTACAGGTATTTCTAAAAATTATTTTAATCTACCGTACCTACAATTTTTTTATCAATTAATATCGTTTCGATGCACGCAGTAATCACTCAAAATGCCATTATCTTTCATCTATCGTTATCGTTTGGGACTTGATTATTTTTAAAACTTAGCTTTACTTTTTTAGCCTTATATGTGTCAGTCACAAAAATAATGCGTTTCCAATTTGACATTTAGATTGACATATAAATCGGTCTTCATCACGAAGTATCCAGCTCATCAAAATTTAATAGCACTGGGATCTTCAATAATATTTTTGTGTAAGCACAGTTGTACTATGGTATAAGCTTAAAGATTTTCTTGTTAACACAAATTATGCATATAAATAAAAGGGACTTGATATCCAAAGGCGGCGTAAACCTTATCTATTAGAACAAAATCCCAAGATGCTTTCAAGATTGCTCACGAGTATTTCCTACGACTTAAAATCAAGTGTCCAATTATTTTGTTCTAGCCTGCTTTTCCGACATTTATCCTACATATAGGTTATAATGTGGAATTAAGCTATCATGTCTGGAGACCCATTCCGGTAACGTTAATGTCATTAAGAGGTGCTTCAGCGTATAAAAGAAGATTGTGTGCCGCGATATTGCAGCGTTACAAGCCTGTTTCCGTCTTATGTGACGTTTTTGTTACTATGTAATAGGGTCTTAAGCCCGCCGATCAACATGGTCCTTAGAATCATAGCATCTTATAAAAGTGAATTGAACTTAAGAGCCATGTGGCTAGGCTATCTCATGTTCTTGAAAGTGTCGTAAAAGGTAACTCGGTTATATCAGGAGATGAGCTTCTACTCAATATAATCGCTTGGAAGGCTTTTCAAAAGCTTATTCGTAACTTTTATTAGGTTTTCATAACCATATCAGCAAGTCCAACTACCTGTTTTCTAAAACAACTTCAAAAACCTTGTCCTTAAGATAAGTTTAAAGATTTTATGATGGTATTGATTCTCTTGTTTCAAACTTAACTTATTTTAAAACTATTGTTCTCTTTTACAAATAGTATATGCAAGAAAGGGATGGATTTATTTTAGTGTCGTCAAAATAATCGAAATAAAAATGTCCATAAAAGTTGAGTCGTGATTTCAGAACGTGCGGACTAAAAATACGAAGAAGTGGAACACGTAAAGTAATTCGACGGTTCTAAAATTGTTTTCCTCCCTTTCTTGCATCTACTATTAGTAAAAGAAAGCGATAGTTTTTTTTTTTTTATAACGTACGAGGGCAGACGAGCATGCGGGTCACCTGATGGTAAGCAATCTCAGCCGCCCATGGACATTCGCATCACCAAGGGAGTCGCCGATGCGTCGCCGACGTTTTAAAAAGACGTATGCTCTTTTCTTGAAGGCTCCCATGTCGAATTTGCAATTTAGTTTGTGAACAAGAGAATCGTCACCACTGTCTAATAATTGTAAGCAATAATTTTATTAGTAAGTATAAACCACATAATATAACAGAACTTATAAATTATCGAATCAAAATGGAAATGCCAACAATTATAATCATTATTTCCTCTACACAACAAAAAGGAAAACAAGAAAAAGCCGTCACGTATATTTTATCGAATCACTTAGAAGTCGCGAGACAGACGGTAAAACAGAAACAAAGCCGACAGGCCAGACTACCCTCCACAGAGAAACAACCACCAAATAAAATACTTTGGAGGAAACACAGGAGAAAAGTATTTTGTAGCTATTCAGTTGGAATTTTTGGAGCTATTTACAAGTGTATGTTTAGAGGACGATCATGGAATGAAAAATACACAAAAAGTCGGTAAATTTCCAGTTATTATTCTCGTTTTTATAACTAGACACTAATCTAAATTAACGGATTTTTATTTATCTATAAGCAATGATATTTAAATATATAGATATGTTACATACCATAAAAAAACATACGATAAAAATGTTCCGTACGCAGCGGCAGTACACATACACATAAACTAGTACAAAGAAAGTTAGTCATAAGTTACTTTCGCGTCATAATTGGTATATTTCTGTACAATCTCGACGGTTTTTTTTTGTCACCGGTCACTCTCAGCACCTTGCTTGATGCGTAAGTATAGCAAAACGTCACTATTAGGATTTTTTGAGTCTTCAGATTGGGCGCGCTAGTAACATAGCTGTACTTTTAAATATCAATGTTTAAAAGCTATCTCTCTATGAATATAAGTAAACCATTTAAGCGGATTTACTTTGGACAGAGCTCATTAGAGATAAGACTTGAAGGGAAAAGAATTAGATATTGATCGTTTTACTCTGAACCCTATTTACCGGGTCTGCATATTTTCTAAGGCATTTATTAATTCCTAGATGTTTTAACAAAAGTCCATCGGTGAAATATTAAATCATTTCTGTTAAATCCTATCCTACTAATATTATTGCCAGGTTAAGAGTTCTCTAAACCGACGAGCATGCATGACGAGGTTAATGGACGTAGATGAAGCGAAAGAGGTGTGTATAATTTATCAAAAACGTCTCTATGATCTACTTGGCATTTATGACGTAGTCAAAGAAAACACCAAGTTCAAGACGAAACAAATTTTATTTACATATTCACGGCGGGGTCGTTGACCGGCGGAGAATCTTAACACCGCGATTCACAATTTGTTCGGCACTTAATAACGCCATCTATCGAGCTATGAGTAAACTCAAGTAACAAACTAGACATTCCGCCCACCATGGACAGATGGTCCATAAAACATTATACAGTACCTATATACATATAACAAACCCACACCTCATGACAACAATAAGCTGCAATTGATAAACTAACAAAAAGTGTAGTGTAATAAACCAAACTAAATTTTAACAGTTGCAACACCAAATAAACACAAGATAAAAAATACAAAAGCAATAACAAACAACAATAGGTACTTATTATCTAAATGGTCACTGGCAGTATAATGAGTCTTGATACAGGTCTCTTAAAAGTAGATCCCTTACACTTCAAAGAGACAACGCGTGTAAGATTGTCCGAACCAATATGTTTGTCTGTGATAATACCAAACAACCATCTTGCCGGTGGTAGATCATCTTCTTTGACCAATACTACATCACCCACTTTAGGCTCAGGAGTTATTTGTGACCATTTGTAACGGTGTTGCAGTTGTGTGAGATACTCATGCGACCATCTTCGCCAAAAATCTTGGACAAGCCGCTGCGTGAAATGCCATCTTTTGAGAGTACTCATATTGGATTTCTCAAAGTTGGAATCTGGTACAAGTAACAATGGTTCCCCCACAAGGAAATGTCCAGGCGTGAGTGGATATGGATCTTCTGGATTGTTACTAACTTGAGAAAGTGGACGCGAATTAAGACACGCTTCTATTTGGCACAAAAGAGTGGTCATTTCCTCAAACGTGAGAGTGCTATTGCCGATCACTCTTTTTAAATGATGTTTTGTGGACTTCACTCCAGCCTCCCAAAGCCCTCCAAAATTTGGGGATTGTGGTGGAATGAAGTGCCAATTGGTGCCGTTAGTGGCTAGCCAGCTAGCTATGTCACTTGCTACTGCTGACCTTTCTTGTTGGAACAAATTCTTTAATTCCTTATTCGCTCCCACAAAGTTTGTACCATTATCATTCCACAAGTCTGCACAATGCCCTCTGCGTGCAACAAAACGCTTAAAAGCGGCTAAAAAGGCGTCTGAAGTCAGATCACTCACTGCTTCGAGATGTATTGCACGAGTGGCCATGCAGATGAATAGACAGATATAACCCTTGGTGGAGTGATAACCGCGTCCCTTTGTGGGTCTGATAGCGATAGGTCCGGCGTAGTCAACACCGCTTTGATGGAATGGACGGCAGGCAGTGACACGAGCTAATGGTAACTGACCCATCAACTGTTGATTCGTTTGAGCAGCATGACGAACACAAACAACGCACTTACGGACGTATTGACGAACGAGACTCTTCGCACTAATAATCCAATACTGAGTTCGTAAATAGTTTAACATTAACTGTGGACCCCCATGAAGCGTACGCTCATGAGCATCTGCTACAATCAAATCAGTTAAATGTGATTTATGTGGAATCAGTATTGGATGCTTCATATCTTCTACGACATTAGCTTTCTGCAACCGCCCACCAACTCGGAGTACGCTTTCATGGTCGAGGAATGGATTAAGCGAGGTAAGTTTACTACTTTTATTTACCTTACCTAGTTTTTCTAAACTATCAATCTCTCCCATGAAACATTCTTTTTGGCATAACCGGATACAGGTGAGTAAAGAGTTTTTAATTTCTTTTGTAGTTAGCCAGCGTGTAGATTTAATATTAGAATTAGTTTTATTATTTAAATTAAGAAACCTCCTGCAATAGGAAATAACTCTGACTAATCTTTTTAAATTTGAAAACCTTGAAATAATATCTACCTCTTTAGTAGTGACGTGACACTTGAGCTTAACTTTCTTTTCCTCTAAATTAGTATTTTCAAAGTTTCCTTTGATGTAATGAACTGTGGTTTCCTGTAGCCATACAGGACCAGTTTTCCACAATTCATTATCAGTCAAGTCGGCTGGATTAATGCCTCGCGACGCACAATCAGCTGGATTATCTTGCGATTTGACATATGACCATTGACTGTTGTCCATGATAGTCAGAATTTCAGAAACTCTGTTGGCTATAAAAGTTTTCCATTTACTTGGATGACTGCTCAACCAAGCGAGGACAACGCTAGAGTCAGTCCATGCGTGGATGTGTACTTTAGGGATGTCTAATACCTCGGCAACTTCTTGAAGAAGTTTTGATAACAAAACAGCTCCACAAAGCTCCAAGCGAGGTATAGACACCTGTTTTACTGGAGCAACCCTAGTTTTAGAAGTGACCAGATTCACATGAACTGTACCGTTATTAGAGACGGTCCTAAGGTAGACTACGGCTGCGTAAGCTATATTGGACGCATCCGAAAATCCTTGAAGTTCCATGTGAAGATCGTTTCTTCTTGTACTTATCCATCTGGGAAGACGAAAACTAGTGAGATGAATAAGATCCCTGCGATATGCAATCCAATCATTTAAAATGTCAGGGGGTATCTCATCATCCCATCCCACACCAGCAAGCCATAATCTCTGGATAAACTGTTTAGCAGTTGTTATGACAGGAGCAATCCAACCCAGTGGGTCGAACAACCTTGCTACGTCAGAAATTACTCTGCGCTTAGTCACGGGAGTTTCAAGTGGAGGAAGTCGGACCGTGTATTGAATTTCGTCATTAGTTCTATTCCAAATTAACCCTAAAATTTTCATTACGGAATCTAACTTCAACTCTAATTTATCTTTTGAATCCGTTTTGCCTTCCTCTATTTCTTGCAGTAAATCATTATTACTACATGTCCACTTCTGAAGCACGAAACCACCGCGAGCGAGCAATTCATTTATTTGACGATATACTAGAATGCCTTCTTGAACGTTTTCGCAACCTGTCATTAGATCATCCATATAGAAATCCTTTAAGATTCTATCGGCTGCTAAAGGATATTCGTGTCCCTCATCGTACGAAATTTGTTGCAGAGCGCGTACAGCCAAGTAAGGTGATGATGATACACCAAAGGTGACTCTCAATAATCTAAGATGTTGAAGATCTGCATTTGAATCCCTTCGCCACAAAAGGCGTTGATAATCAACATCTTCCTTAGACACCTTTATTTGTCTGTACATTTTAATTATGTCAGCAACAAGACATATAGGGTGACACCGCCAACGCATGATAATATGCCTCAAATCAGATTGAAGCCTCGGACCAGTCATCATGTCATTGTTTAGTGATGTTCCATTATTGAGAACGCATGACGCGTCGAACACAACCCTAACTTTAGTCGTAGTTTTGTCGTTTCGTACGACCGCATGATGTGGAAGATAAACAGCAGTGGGTTTATATATCTCTGCTTCTGGAACTATTTCCATATGTCCCAGTGTTAAATATTCTTCAATGACGTCAGAATATTGACGCTGAAATTGAGGGTTGTTTTTCAACCTTTTATCTAACAAAAGAAAACGTTTCTGTGCAACATGATATGAATTACCATATTGACACTCAGGATCATTAGATTTAAAAGGCAATTTAACTATATAGCGACCTGTGGGATCTCTTTTGACGGTTTTGGTGAAGATGTCTTCACAAGCTTGTTCTTCTTTGGTCAAAAACTTTTTATTGACTAAAGGAGGTTCCTCTAGCTCCCAGAACTTCTTTAAGAGGTCATCAGTTGATACCTGAGTGTGCATGCTCAAGAACTTATTTTGTTGCACATGATTGCGGTTAGGTGGGGAATGTACACAGCCAGAGAGAATCCAACCAAGTTTGGTATTTTGCGCTATTATAGAACCTGGTGAACCCTTGATAATACCTTCCAACAATATTTGGCAATATACTTCCGCGCCTAACAGAAGATCAATTTTGTTTGGAGTGTCAAACAAAGGATCTGCTAAGTTTATAGCCGAAATGTGTGACGGCATAAACTTGATCATAATCTTCTTTTCAGGAAGAAAAGATGTTATTTTATTAAGAACGTGAGCTTTCACATCAACTGCAAAGTTGGGATCATGGCGTGACTGAACCTTGATGATTACAAACCATTTGGACTGCAATGTTGCAGCCTGGTCACTACCAAGTCCTGCAATATAGCTCACATTTGGAATCTTCTTTAGACCAAGCATCTGAACCGCTGAGTCGGTTATAAAAGATGATTGTGATCCTTGGTCTAAGAGAGATCTTAGAACGTATGAACCTGTTCTCGATTCTACCTTAATCAAGGCAGTGGCCAATAGTACTTGGCTGTTCAAATTGGAGAAACAAGCTACAATGTTTGTGTCTTCGCCTTGTGAAGTTGATGGTGGTAGACTTGAAGAATCATCTCCACCAACGTCATCCTGACCACTAGAAACGTGATCACTTTTAGAGACTGATTTTTGGTGCAATAAAGAGTGATGTCGCTTTTTGCAAATACGACAGTTGGTTGAAAGACGACATGAATAAATAGAGTGATTTGAACCGAGACAATTGAAGCATAACCTATTGGTTCGGGCAAAATTACGACGTACATCAACCTCTTCCTTAGCGAATTTCTTGCAATTGATTAATTTATGACTTTCAGAACAAAAATTGCAAGTTGGAGGTGACGCAACATGCATAACCTTTGAAACGCGAGTACTATTTGACTTACTGATTTTATTGTCGAGAAATTCAAGTGATCTGAACCGTTGATTCAAAAAATCTTTAAAATCACTCAGCTTAGGTAACTCATCATTAACTTTACTAACCTGAACTTCCCACAATTTTCTGGACTCTGTATCAAGCTTCAAACTTACAATATATATTATAATTATATCCCAAGAAGAAATATCAATATTAAGATTTCTAAGGGCATTTAAACATTCATTGGTTGTATCTAACAACTCTTTTATGGCACTGGAAGATTCTGACAACACATTTTTTTGATTCATAAAACGTTTTAAAATACAACTAGCCAGATGTTTTTTATTATTATAACGATGCTCTAACTGTTCCCAACACACGTTATAATTTGAAGCTGTGATGGGAATATGCCGAAGAAGCTGTTCGGCTTCACCTGTCAAATAGCCTTTTAGGTAATGAAGCCTTTGAACATCGTCCAGTCCTTTATTGCTATGTATCAATGATATAAATAAGTCCCGAAAACTTGTCCATTCGGTATATTTGCCACTAAAATTCGGAATTGTAATTTTAGGTAACTTAACCGTAAAGGATTGGTCGATCTTCGAAACATTTGCAACAGAATCTGACAATTCCGCCTTGATTTCGAACTTACACTTAAGCAAAACACCTTTTAATTCTGTTTTGTAATCCGTGTATAGCTCTTCAGTTGCATCGTACGCATCAGCTGTATAATAACTAGACTTCATCAATTCCTTGCTATCAAATTCTGAGATAATAGATCTATGCGTATCTATGTATGAAGTCCAATAATTTTCTAATGTCTCCAGTCGAGTTTCCACATAGGCCTGAGTTATCCTATCCTTTGGAGACTTTTTGAAATTAATTCTGGCTTTTTGAATTTTAAGTTTTGTGTCATCTTGAAATTTAATGTAAGTATCCATATTTGCTAATTCCCCTCAGTAGTAACAATTATGCCCAATATCCCAATAAAATTACAAGTGTGAAAATTCTTGATTTTTTTCTAAGTCGATGGACTTTTCATTCAAATTTTTCTAAGTGTTTGACATTCGCTAGGAAAACCGGCGTGGATTCCCCGTCTTAGCACTTTTTGAAGAATTATTCTAAGTCCTAGACACTTGTAAAATTTTCTACAGATTCTTCTTGAAATATTCTAAGTCCAGATTTTCTTGAAATTTTACTAAGTCAATATAAAGAGTACTCACAGTTTGTCACTTCACTATAAGGTCCAACACACTCGTTCCGCTTACCGCTCCGTGGTCTTCAGCAAGCATCAGCCAATTGATCTCCACTATTCTCCACGATTTTGCCGCCACAACACGTCTTCCGACTCGTAAGGACCATGTATAATTTATCAAAAACGTCTCTATGATCTACTTAGCATTTATGACGTAGTCAAAGAAAACACCAAGTTCAAGACGAAGCAAATTTTATTTACATATTCACGGCGGGGTCGTTGACCGGCGGAGAATCTTAACACCGCGATTCACAATTTGTTCGGCACTTAATAACGCCATCTATCGAGCTATGAGTAAACTCAAGTAACAAACTAGACAAGGTGTGTCAGGATCGTACCAGGTGGAAGTCCATAGTCTCTGCGTACCCCAATGGGAAACAGGCGTGATAATATGTATGTATGTACTAATATTATAAACGTAAAAGATTGTGAGGATGTATGGATGTATGTATGAATGTTTGTTACTCTTTCACGCAAAAACTGGATGGATTTTAATGAAATTTGACATGCAGATAGAACATAACTCGGATTAACATATAGGCTACTTTTTATCCCGGGAAGATGAACAGTTCCCGAGGGATAAACGCCCATAAACGACATCCACGCGGGTGAAGCCATTGGCACAGGCTAGTGTACTATAAAGTTTTGAAATCTAGTGTTAGTAACAGTTTTTCGTATTATACGTTCCTGTAACTGAAACTCAAAAGCTAGCTGAGTAAAGGAATATTAGCTGTAGCAGATAAACAAGCTGTCAGTATATTATCCAGAGCATGCCCTGGAATAGCTGGTGCCCGTAACATAGAGTACTGTTTGAGCTCGTTCGGTCATGTCGTGCGAAAGCCCAAGAATTATGTTAGTCAGTTGGTTGGTTATATAGACTTAGGTATAGGTACTGAATGGTTATGTTTTAAATGATAATGATGCAGTAGTGTATTTAATCTAGGGTTTAAACGTTTTCAAAGAGAAGATGACCAAAAATACATTACTGCAAGGCTTTTTTTGGGTTCCGTACCCAAAGGATGCCAAGCGGGACCCTATTACGCTGTCTGTCCGTCCGTTCGTCCGTCTGTCCGTCACAGGGCTGTATCTTATGAACGGTAACAGGTAGCCGGTTGAAATTGTTTTAGAATATTATTTTGTTGCTATGACAAAGCACGACAAATGCTAAAAATAAAAAAGTCTAAAACCAAAAGGGGTCCCCATACAAGAAACCTCGAAAAGCATGCATTTTTTCAACGTTTTTGTTCCTGCTCTATCTTCAAAACGGCATACCAGCATCAAACTTGATCTGATAATAGTGCATACTATGTAGTTAAGCAACAAATAATAATAAAAACCGGCCAAGCGCGAGTCGGACTCGCGCAGTAAGGGTTCCGTACCTCTCAACGACCTGATACCTGATAAAAACTGATTTAATTTATGAGAGTTTATCAAAACACATCAACGATCGTACGCGAAATGTGAATTTTTGCATGTCTTTCTTACGCAGGTTGTACCACCACATATGTCTATGTTTGTCTTATTTTTTGAGGTTTCTTGTATGGGGACTGGGGACCCCCTTTGGTTTTAGACTATTTTTTGTTTTTAGTATTTGTCGTGATACACCTCATAGCAACACATATTCTGAGAAAATTTCAACCAGTTACCTATTACCGTTCAAAAGATACAGCCCTGTGACAGACAGACGGACGGACGGACGGACGGACGGACGGACAGCGTAGCGAGAGTAATGGGGTCCTGTTTGGCACCCTTCGGGTACGGAACCCTAAAAAGGTAAAAAACGACATATGTGGTGGTACCTACGTATGAAAGAGATGCAAAAATTTATATTTCGCTCACGGTGCGTTGATGTCTTTTGATGAACTCTCGTAAATTAAATAAGTTTCTATGGGGTATCAGGTCGATGGGTAGTATGGAACCCTTACTGCGTCAGTCTAACTCGCACTTGGCCGGTTTTTATGGTCGTTGACGGTTGTTACTCACTTAGGTACATGATTCGGAATTGCACGACTTTTCGTATCCTTATGATGACCCTATCTCGCGGAAAGGTCCCGACTGCGGAAAATGAACGACTCAAGTGTATAACCAAGTATAAACGTCAACAATCATAAGTATGAATGTGTCTCATGCGAGGCTTTTGACCAGTAGAAGAAGACAAAAAAGTAATTATACTAAAAGAAAAGTTTTTTTAAGGAACTGTTCAATTTTCATTCTACCTAAGTACATCTACAGTAACTAATTGTGTGTGAAACTGTCTCCAGCAGATAGGCCATAGGGCTGGCAGAAATATAGGCGATATTTATGGGCAAAGTATCGAGAATGGGCTTTTTAACATATTCTATGGGGAGGAAAATTTATACCCACTGTGTAAGGGAAGGGTGAGTCATGAGAATGGTTGATGCTATCTTCACTAAGCGTATTTACTGAGTTAGAGGTAAACTAAGGTTTAATGATGCGTTTATATTAAAACTGATAGAGAAATGAAAGAATTCTATGCCCTGTGTTTATTTTTGTCTAACTCTTATATGTCTTAATAAATGCTCAAAAGAGAAATCTTACATAAAAGTAAAATAATTCATTAGAATATTCCGTTCGTGGTATTTGTAAAAGATCTGAAAGAACACTCGCAAAAAATATAAGCACCACCATCATAACACTCAGCCACTTAAACAGTAGAACGATTCGACGAACCAGAACCGGGTACTTTTAGTACCAAAGTACCAACCCGGTACCATAACGCGACATACTCCAAATAACCTCATTTAGCATATGAGTGGGGGAGACACGGCATAACTCAACCACTCTTGAAATATTTCGCGAGTCGTCGCAACGACGAATAAAGTGGAAAATAAATTGTTGGAACCATTACGCTCATGACGATTGTGAGAAAAACTAACAGCGTAAAGTTGGAGACAGAGAAATAGTATGCTCAACATTTCTTGCCTCCTTCTTTAAAGTAGAAATAAGGTACATATGTACGTAAAGTCTTAAATGGTAATTAATTAACGTTAACGTACTTTTTTACTTTGTTAAAAACTTATTATACTCAAACGACTTCAAAGTTTATAATAACATTGTCTTATAAACGTGTGTCTAGAAATTTGGGCAAGTTTATAAGTCACATTGAATATTAATTACTGATACGAAACGGGGACATTGAAAGTCGTCTTTCGCCGCCGCGCCGTGATTGACTCTCGATTAAGTTTGTTTAATTTATTAAAGTAACTAAAACATTGAAAGTAAATGTTACGGCTAAACTTTTAACATTTTAAGTAATTATCATTTTACGATTGGCATCTCAAATAATTTAATGACTTAAGAATTTATATCTACGATAAAAAAGATAGCTCTTACAGCAAGCTGAGTATGCCTAAATTTAACAAGCTTTCAGTTGTTAAAATAAAAGGAAAAAAGGCTTCAGTAACCACACTAAGTAGATTTACTTTGGGAATCTTTACGTAAAAATCTTTAGGTTTCCTGAGAATCTAAGTTGTTACAAAAAAATTAAAATCCGCCGAAAACATACATAAGTCATTTACAATTTCATGTTTGGTTTTAAAAGAAAGATGCTGCTTGTCGTAATATCCGAAAGCTGTATTGACGAAGCATTTTTCTTAATTGAAATATCTTTTATACCTTTGCGAACATAAAGGAATCTCAAATAAGTGCCCAGATTTTTCCACCCAGAATTGAACAAAATAATGCTGAGAAATCCGTGTAGATATGCAGAAATATAAGGGTTATAATAATATTAGTTTTCAAAAGAACACTCGAGGGACTAAAAGCGTTGACCGAAGTTTACACATAAGCACGCTTTATACATATTATGTAAGGAAATAATAATTATTTGACTATAATCCTCAAAAAGAGAATTATGGTAGTTCTATACAAGTAACATAATCTGTTCAAAGAAAATCCCTCATTGTTGTCCGCGTCAGTCCGCAAGAAACACTTTAATTGGTTCCCCTGTTAAGAATTAAGTGTGCTTGGTTGGACATACTTCGACAAACTCCGTAGAACTTCGGCCAACTTTGGAAACGAGTTCGAAACTCGCAGGATTTAAAATATTTGCGCTATCTTGTGAACTATTTCCACACTATCTTCGGTTTTCCCCTGTCTCCCCTACATATATAAAATGCAGCGTTTCTTTCAGAACTGGGCATTGACGCGAGTTTTATACAGTTTTATCTATGTCACCATCTTCGTTTTAATAAAATTGCTTGAATGGTGGCGAGGCTATCAGATTGCATGGGAAAGGAAGGCCAGTGTTAAGTGCTTAAAATGTCGAATAGTAATGGAAAGTTCATAGTAATGATAACTACATTTAATCGTTTTTGAATCAAATCGTGACTGATTCATGACCAAAATTAATATCCAAATTATCCACGATTTGCCCTACTAGAGAAAGTCATATTGCACTTTTAAATAGAGTAAATTAGATTATCTTTGAAAATATTATAATGTCATACCTTGACAGTTGTGTTCAGTCGTATTTATTCAAAGTTTTATAACATAACATAACATTACGACTAAATTTCCCCGAAGGGGTAGGCAGAGGTGTATAGCACACAGACTCCGGGCTGCTACTGAGAATTGAAAAAACCCAATAACACTTTGCCCGACCCGGTATTCGAACCCAGGACCCCACGCTCAGCAGTCGCGCTTGCAACCACTAGACCAACGAGGCAATCAAAGTTTTATAGGTATTACCTATTCAGATTGATTGCAACTGAGTCATATAATTACAACACTAGTGAACTATTTGTAACCAATCCGACTGAAAAGACCAAACTAGCACAAACCGTACCAAAAGCCCAAAGCCAGCAAAAAAAAAAAGCGTTGACATTTGAACAGTTTAACCGGGCGGGCAGTAATTCACGTAAAACCGGTGCCTCGTCCGATCGGCTGATACATCCGATTCGTATACGATAAACAACAAAGCCGTTTCATTAGGATTCTCCCCGCGCCGATTCTGCCAAGACCAAAGGGTTTCTCATTGAAATTCTCGGTGCTGTGTTTTGATAAGCCAGTGTAGTGGAATACAACTATCTGTAACAACTAATATACAACGTGTATTAGAAATCCGTGGTCATATTTGGAGAGTACATTTAGGGAACGACTTTTACTACGAGGTCAACCCTGAAATCGCGAAAAATTCTATGCCATACTCTGTTTTTTTTTTTTTACTATAAAGTATGAGTTAAGCTCGCCTTTGTACATGTAATTTCAAAACTATTATGTAGTGTTGTGATATTTTTTTGTGTGCAATAAAGAATAAGAATAAGTATACACGAGTGATACTTTATTTGTATCTATCTAGCCTTGAGGCCCAATGAGTAATTTAATTATATCCTAAATTGCTATGTAAACTATAATAATTTAAGAATGCGTCCTATAACTTTTCTTAGGTTCTATTAAGGGCAAGACACTTTGTTTGTGTGTTCTTTATAAGCAGCACTTATCACTAAATTGTATCTGTCAATATTCACTAATCACTACACTAGACTCTGAATGAGCACTCCAAATATGACCACGCATCATCCTCCTGCCCTTATCCCAATTTATTTGGGGTCGGCGCAGCATGTTTTTTTCTTCCATACATCTCTATCAGCCGTCATCTCTGTGTTTACTTTCTTTCTATTCATATCATCTTTCACACAATCCATCCATATTTTCTTCGGTCTCCCTCTTTTCTTATAGCCATCAACATTCATACTTAAAACTTTCCTCGTAACATGCTCCTCATTCCTCCTCATCACATGTCCATACCATGATAGTCTGTTGCTACTTAACTTCTCTGTCACTGGCGCTACTTTCAGACTCCCTCTTACATATTCATTCCTTATCCTATCCATTCTCGTTACACCACACATTCCTCTTAACATTCTCATCTCAGCTGCATGCACTTGCCTTTCATTAATTCCTTTCGTAGCCCAACATTCCGATCCATACAGGACAGCAGGTCTTATCATGGTTTTATATATTTTCCCCTTCAGTTTAAGAGGAATTCGGGAGTCACATGTAGTTCCCGTGACCTGCCGCCATTTCAACCATCCTGTGTTAATTCGGTGCTTGACTGTCCGGTCAATTTCACAATCGCTTTGCACAAGTGAACCGAGGTACCGAAAGTCGGAGCAGACTGGCAAGGGCACGCCATCTAGCGCAATAGCAACAAAACCGGAAAGACCGCCGAAATCGCAGAACATGTATTCCGTTTTAGTTCTGCTGATTTTCAAGCCAACGTTCTCCAGATTTTGTTGCCATTTTGCCAATCTACTCTGGACCTCAAGTCCATCTTCACCAACAAGGACAATGTCGTCAGCAAACAGCATGCACCAGGGTGCCTCTTCCTGGATTTCTGATGTCAAAGCATCCATTATCAGCAAGAAGAAGTAAGGACTTAGAGCCGACCCTTGGTTCAAGCCTACAGCCACACTGAACTCGTCGGTGTTGCCAGCGGCCGACCGAACGTGGGTACTAGATTGGCTGTACATAGCACGAATTAACTCCACATACTATGCAGGCACACCTTTCTCTTTCAGCGCCCACCACAAGACCTCGCGGGGTACTCTGTCGTACGCCTTCTCTAGGTCAACAAACACCATGTGCAAGTTCTTATGCGCACGTCTATACTTTTCGCATATTTGGCGGAGTGCAAATATGGCATCCGTTGTCCCACGACCTGGCATAAATCCCATCTGGTTTTGGGTGATCTCACTCTCCTCTCGCAATCTTTTCTCTATCACCTTCTCCCATACTTTCATACTGTGTGACATGAGCTTTATTCCTCGATAGTTGTTGCAGTCTTGTACATCACCCTTATTTTTGAAGATGGGCACTAGCGTACTATTACACCATTCTTGTGGGATCGTTTCTTCATGCAACAACTTATTGAAGAATAAATTCAGCCAGTAACATCCATCTTCTCCTAATAATTTCCATACTTCTACTGGTATACCATCTGGTCCCAATGCTTTCCCATTTTTCATACCTCGAATCGCCCTTCTGACTTCATCCATACTAATTTCATTCACCAAACCCCTATTTACATGCACCTCTTTAAGTAGGCCAGACCATACATTCTCTTCATTCATCAACCTTTCAAAGTATACCTTCCAACGCTCTTTCTCCAAATATGACCACGCATTTCTAATAAAAGATGTATAATCACAGTTTAGCGCTGTCAACCGGATTGAGAACTTTAATTCGTTTCGAAGTAAAGTATGTTTTGCCTGCGGGGATTGGTAAAAATTTGTTTAATTGATTAAGTAGTGTTGATTAAGTAAATGCAATTATAACCCGTAACTTATTTACAACTACACAAAATTATTGTTTCATCACTGTAATTGGAAGCACGACTGCATTGATCCTTATAGTTTTTTTAAATTACAATTCAAGTTCTGGTGACCAAAAGGGTTCTTATTAAAATTCGTACCATGCTGTTTATTTGCATTAGTTTGTCGGGAAAGTACCGTAGAATACATAGATCTAGTAATGCTCTATCAACAGCAGTTACGCGATATTAGCAAGCCAGTCAAACACTGGAATAGCTTGTTTGCATATAACAGTCCTGTTATAACTGTTTCATTTTATTCTATCAGGTTGATGACTTATAAAAGACAATCTTTTAATGTGCAGCATAAAATTTAATACTTAAGATATTGCTGAAGTTCTTGGTGGAATATTAAATTTTATACTTACCTAAAATGAGCAAGTTATAAATATTATATTTCCGAATCTAGTTTTATGAATAAAAAAATTCAAAGTCAAAGTATTTATTTTGCGTAAAATAGGTTGGTTACAATTCTAATAAATAATAATTTTAATTCTATAGATTAACTCATAATTTTTATTTAAACAGTATTTTTTTTTAATGCGCAAAGAAAAATTGTATTAAATGTGTCAAAAATGGGACCACTAAACGCTGATTTATGATTATAATCTACATTCAATGGCTTCAGGTTTAGAACTTTTTCTATCAAAAATATATCTCCATATACTTATTTCATTACTGTCCTATCTACTCTCCTGCCAGTGAAAACAAACGCTCATCAAATCGGCCCCGCGGGTCCGGAGCAGTTACGCAGAGATTTACACAGGCCCTCGCCTCGCGAATTACGACCGATTGACGTCAGTAATGCTATTTACCTACAACTTGCAACTTTATGTTATGATCTTTGCTAAAGCCGTCTGAACAAAGCATAATTTTGGAGATAATGAAGCTATTGAAAATTGTAGCTAAGTGGGAAGCGAGAAGGTATGAAACTGTCCGAATAAGGTTTAAACACGTATTTTAATTATCTTTTGACCAAAATTCTAAGACATATATTAAAATCAAAATCATTTATTTGTGATTCACAGGTAACAAATACATATATTAACCTTGAGATACTTGAGATCATTGACACACATTGGATTATTTTTAATAATTTGGATCTGATAATGTGTGGTGTGTGTGTGTGTGTGTGTGGTGCCTGACAAAGAATAACACCACCCTTATCTTTTCTCATGGGTGTCGTAAAAGGCAACTAAGGAATTCATCAGAGGATGGCCAGCAGCGTTATCTGAGTATTTAACCAACCAACTGCGATCGCCAACCCGTCTGCCAAGCGTGGCGATTATGGCATATCCTCCCCTTTGGGGGAGGCCTATGTCCAGCAGTAAACGTCTTTCGGCTGAAATGATGATGAATGTGCACAAGATTAATCTCAGGATTACTTATGTACTTGAGACACCAACACTAAGCCACTTAAGCATTTAAGCCATCTCTAAAAGTAATTAAATTTACTGGTGTAGAAAAATTGCTCAGTACAAAAAATAACATTAACAAAACCAAAAAACCCGACTGCTTTTAAATATACCTAACTGAAAATATCCCTTATCTCTTCTCATGGGTGTCGTAAAAGGCGACTAAGGGATTCACCAGAGGATGGGCAGCAGCGTTCTCTGAGTATTTAACCAACCAACTGCGATCGCCAACCCGCCTGCCAAGCGTGGCGATTATGGCATATCCCCCCCTTAACACATAGGCCTCCCCCAAGTCCAGTAGTGGACGTCTTTCGGCTGTAATGATGAACTGAAAAGATGTAAACAAGACTTATGTAGGTATATGTGAAAGTATCAAATCAACACGTAGGCGGAGGCTACCTACGAACTACTTTTGTAATTCATGACCAAAAACATACGTAGCCTCCGACAGCGTGTTGATTTGATACTTTCACATAAACCTACATAAGTCTTGTTTACATCTTTTCAGTTAGGTATATTTAAAAGCAGTCGAGTTTTTTGGTATTGTTAATTAACTTTTTATTTTAAAATTTTTGGTTCTGTATAATGTTTTATCGCGCTATTAATGTTATTTTTTAAAGTCACAGATAAATATATAATTCATTTTTAACGATGAATATTTTGTTGTTTTTTAGCATTTTTCATTCCTTTAAACTAAACTAAAAATACATTTAAACATATAAGTTGTATATATTTTTGTAAAGCATTTATTATTTTGATACCCAACTCGATAGGTTTTGAAGGGAAAATTTTTTTTTTTAAGAGTTGGCTCCAAAAAGCGGCCATTTTAATTTTTATAATTTTGACATACCCAGTGTCACTCTCACAATTAAGACGAATCTAATGACATCTCTCAAGCTAAAATCCATCAAGCCGTTTAGGCTACAGAGCGTGCCAAAGAAATATACATACATACATACATACATACATACACTCGAAAAACATAACCCTCCTTCTGGCGCAGTCGGGTAAAAACTAAAACAATTAATCGCTTGAAGTAAATTGATTAGTTTTGTTTGTTGGCATTATCCGCGGCTCTCGTGGCCTTTGTTTTAAAAACTTAATCAACAGTGCTTAGGCAGAAACTCCAGGCTAAGTTCAGATCTAGACTCAAGTAAACTTCAGATCTAGACTAAGTTTGCACCTGAAAAATTCAGCTTAGTTCCAACTTAATAATCATGAGTTGTGAAACAAAGAGGTACTTTCTGAAAGTTTTCAAATTGTTATTAATTATGGAAGTTTTTACGTGCTCTTAAGAAAAGGAGTTATTGTAATTTTATTTTACGGTTCCACTGGATTCACACAGAATTTATTATGATGTTTAATGGTTGATATCAAAAGAACCAGGATTGCTGGTTTCTTGCTTTAATCACTACCGGTTTTAAAAAAATTTGTAAAGGAACACTACTAATTGTCAATATAATAATAAAATAATAAACATATTAAACGTTTTTATTAATAAAATAATAAAAACGTTTAATATGTTTCACTACTTCTTGAAATTGCTTAACTACTACATAGTATCATATTATATTATCTGTGCTACTACTCTATTATTTTAATATTTGTATTTATTGGTTTATTTTATGATATTATATTTCGGCTTATTCCCATGAGCTCCAAATCTATTGTTCTCGTCAAAAAATGTTTTCATACATTGGTTCCCGAGAGCTCCAAATTTTGTAGAACAAACTAAATAAATATTAATATACCTAGCTATTTCTGTCCCGAGAGCTCCAAGCGTGTATGGTTAGCAAAATAAAACGCTTATGGCTTACATTCATATTTATAATTTGCTGAATATAGTTTAAGGCATCAGTCACAAATCGACCTTAGGTTACACTTATAGTGTGAAATTCAAGAGTAAAAAATAGGTACTTAAAAAGCGGCCAAGTGCGAGTCGGACTCGTGCACCGAGGGTTCCGTACCTTCCTTGGACGTATAAGAAGTTATTTAGTATTTCATCTAGCTATAACTGTGGTTAAATAAGATTTATGTTTATGAAATTAAATGTAATAATAATATGTAATGTAATGACTGCCTCGTTGGTCTAGTGGTCGCAAGTGTGACTGCTGAGCGTGGGGTCCTGGGTTCGATTCCCGGGTCGGGCAAAGTGTTATTGGATTTTTTCATTAGGAAATTCTCAGTAGCAGTCCGGAGTATGGATTTGTGCCCCGTTGATGGCAATAGGCTCGCCCCCTATTACATGAGACTATAACATAACTGGCGAAATGTGGGTGTACTTACACCTCTGCCTACCCCTTCGGGGAATTACAGGCGTGATGTTATGTTGTTGCTATGTGAAATTAAATGTTTTATTTTATTTTAATATTTGAGTTGATTGAATGATAGGTAAATTGCGGTTTACGATTTATGACGTATTAAAAAAAACTACTTACTAGATCTCGTTCAAACCAATTTTCTGTGGAAGTTTACATGGTAATGTACATCACATTTTTTTTTTAGTTTTATCATTCTCTTATTTTAGAAGTTACAGGTGGGGGACACAGATTTTACCACTAAATAAAAAATAAATAAAAATTGTTTATTCTCGCCACTAAAGATTACAATGTTATGATACACATTTCATTACAATTAATTTTGTGGTGGTTAAATTTGGAAGCACAAGATTTTGACCCTATCCCCTGAACTAGGCGTAAACCTGTATCTCAGGAGATAGTGTTCAGCCATCGTTAGTCTAAAAATAAGTCTTAAAATATATGTGTGTCACTCCTATTTAATTTTTTTTTTCTCATAAATTGTTCACTATAAGATGTATACTGATTTGTAAAGGTTTTTGACAATAGTGGTGATACTTAGTGTACGGAGTATGGGTAAGTGAGGTATGTGATGAAGAATGTGAGTAATGTGTGTGAACGTGTGTGATGTATGTTGAAGTGTATGGTGTTGGTGTATGGGGCAGTATGTGGGTGAGAACGTGTAGTTATGAGAAAGCTGTATGAATGCGTATGGTAGATATCATTATGCAATAAAGGTCATTAGGTTTTCAGTATCCTCATAATCCAGCTGCATCAACCATCTTTTAACAGTAGCTTTAGCTTCATGTGTACTTAGCCGTATAATATTGATTTTTTTGTTTATTTTATCATACATTAGAGGACATAAGATGTAGTGTTGTCTTTCTGCGAAAGTTGTTCTGTGTGGAATACATGGACATTCTGGTGTATTTCTGCGTCTTCCAATACTGGGTGGTTTAACTGATCGATGTCTTCTCAGAATGGATACAAGCACAAAAAGCCGTCGAACACTAAGCACCTGGCAGTCTGAATAGAGTTGTTTAGTCGGATATCTAAACGGCTTTCTTGTTATGACCTTGAGGACAGCTCTTTGTGCTCTCTCCAGGTCACGAAACATCGTCTTCGCAGCTCCGCCCCACACTGGAATACAATACTGGATAACTGACTGACACAACGCGATGTATATTTTTATAAGCAACTCTAGTGATGCAGATTCTCTGAGAGTTTTAAACAGAAAAATAAGGCTTCTCAGCCTAGCAATTACTTTGTTAAGTTGCTTATCCCACCGAAGTTGTCCGTCAATTTGCACTCCTAAGTATTTAACAACATTGACAGGTGTTAAAGTCTGACACTGACAGCTCTGTGTTTTGTCTATACAAGTATGGGCGGTTATATTGAACTCATCAGATGGTTTGGTATTCTTTCTTATTGTGAAGGTTACATAGTTTGTCTTGCTTAGGTTTAGAGTCAGAAGGTTGGAGTTAAGCCAGCTCATTATTTTCCTGAGGCAAGCTTCAGACTTTTCTTTAACAGACTCCCAACTAGGACCGTGTACCACAATGGCAGTGTCATCTGCGTACGTATAAATGTTTACATTCGGTGAAGACATTTTACAGAGGTCATTAATATATATTTTAAATAGGGTTGGGCCTAAAACACTCCCTTGTGGCACTCCAAATGTGACAAGCTGTTCGTCACTAAGGTAGGAACCAATTTTGACCTGCTGTGTCCTGTTTGTCAAATAATCCTTGAACATATGCAGAGGTATTACCCTGACACCCACACTTTCAAGCTTGGTCAGCAGGATTGGGACAGAGACCGTATCAAAGGCTTTCGCCATATCCAAAAAGATACCAATACATCTGTTTTTGCGATCCAGTTGTCTTGCGACGAACTGTGTTAGGTCTAGTACGGCATCTTCAGTGGATATGCCTCTTCTAAATCCATACTGATTATTGGCAATAATGTTGTACTTTTCCAGAAATCCATTTAGTCTGGAGTTTAAGATTTTTTCTAGTATTTTAGAAATTGCGGACAAAACTGATATTGGCCTATAATTATTGACACAGTCTCTGTCCCCTCCCTTGTGAACTGGATGAACTAAGGCTTTTTTAAGTGCTTGGGGAAATACACCAGATTTTATAGATAGATTGCATATGTGAGTTATAGGGGCTGTCAATGTATTCCTGCACTGTTTTAGGAGATTAGTTGATATTTTATCCCATCCCGTTGCACAGTCGCTACGTAACTGTATTATTATAGACTCCACCTCAGTATCGTCAGTTTCCAAGAGAAGAAATGAATTGGCGGGGGAAATAGTTTTATTTTGTGACTCTGGAGACTCTGGTTGTTTATTTTGATTCGCAGATATTATTTTATTTGCTAAGTTACTACCAACATTAGTAAAGAAGGAGCATATTTGGTTAACAGCTAGATTAGGATTATTTTGTATATTTAGAAGTTCTATAGGTGATGTATTTATTTTTCTGGTATGAGTTATCTCTTTAATTACATTCCATAGGGCTTTCGGATTACGTCCGGCTTTCTCGATTTCATTTTTTTCGTACTCTCTTTTTAGTTTACGTAGAAGGCGATTACAGAAATTGCGATAGCGTGTATATGTTACCTTTAGGATTAAATTATCAGGGGTTTTGAATGATTTCTTATGAAGTCTATTCCGATGTGCGATACACCGTAGAAGCCCTGGAGTTATCCAAGGCTTAATGTTTCTTTTTCTTCTAGGGATCTTGACAAGATGTGTATATTTGGCTATTACAGACATTAAGAGAGAAATGAACTTGTCTGGCTTTGTTTGCGTCTTCTAATTGTAAAATTTCAGTTAGGTTCATGTCCTCTAGCTCTTTTCTGATCGCTTGATGATCTAATCGAGTCACGATATTGTTCGGTTTATGTTTTGGGCTTACGTTTTCTAAGGATAGCATAATTGGTGCATGATCTGTGATATTCGTATCTATAACTAAAGAAGTGGCTGGTAATATGGACTTCAACAGAATGTGATCCAAGCAATTGTTAAGTCTGGTAGGAAAAATGTGAGCTGGAATTAATCCGTGTATCGCATTTAATATAAGATAGTCATTACATCGTTCATCCGAAGTATTCGGTTTGATGTCTATGTTAATATCTCCTATAAGGGCAACGCTACTATACTCGGATAATTTGTCATAGACATTGTTTAGACTATCTAAAAAGTTCTCAGTATTTTCTCTTTTGCTGTATGATGGCGAACGATATATAGTTACAAGTGCCAATTTCCGATCCACACAGCAGGTCAAACAACTAGCATCCATAAACTCGGGTTCAGATATCTTGCAGCTTAGGTTATCATCAGTGTAAATTATTATACCATCATTTTGATTGCTATTGTTTTTGGTGTAGTATGATGTATAACCATCCAAAATAGGTATTTTATTGACTTTACTTAGCCAGCATTCTGTTAAAACTATTATTTCACATCTGGTTTGTATTGTAGATAATAGTACTGTCAAATCATCAAAGTGTTTATTTATACTACATATATTTAGGTGAAGTATTTGTATTGCCTTGTCATGGTTAGGTAGGTATACGCTACACTGTTCTGGAGAACAGGTAAATGATTTAGCTCGTGTTATGGACTCCAATTCCTCATTTAATTCTATAATATTAGCCATTTATGACATAATTGTATATTTCACAAAAGGAGTTATCAAATTATTATTTTTTATTTTTATGTGTAGGTCTACCTTTATTTTGTATTTAGAATAACGTATGTTGTTGGGGTGTTTTTTTGGTTTTTGTGTGTATGTAAGAGAGCAAATGCTTGTGTTTCTGTCACGTAGTGTAGTGTCGTAAGCGTAGTGTATGTGTTTTAACAAATTAATACGAAGTAAAAGAATAAACATGCAGAGACACATTATTTGAAGAATTAAACGTAGCATCCAATGTGTACACAGAACACCAATATCAGTTAACATAGACAAAAATAAAATAAAAAATAAGAATAAAAATAACAGTCATATCTTATTTTGTAGATCAGTTAAACACTTCTCAGATGTAATAATAATTTGATTATCACCTTGTTCCTTACGCAGAAAGATATTCCCATTTGTAGACCAACAGAATTTATAGCTGTTCTTCTTTGCGAATTCGCGAGACAGATAAAATAGCCTTTTTGAGCTTGACGGTAAGAAGTCCGCAACATAGACAGGCTGACGCTGTCCGGGAATGCCAGCTAGCTCGGAGTTCAGCTTTTCCTCCTTGTTTTTCGCATTTTTGTTGAAATCTCGAACAGCGGATAACAACTTTTGCTTGATTTTCACTGATGTGAATTCAACAACAATAGGGCGGGTAGTGCCAGGTTTACCCGGGAGGCGGTATACGTCCCGTAATTCGGATGACAGTACTGACATCCCAACAGCTTTCCCGATGTTGCTTACCGTAAGTGTTAAGTCATCATTGGCTTCCTTTTCTTTCAGTGGTATATTTCTAACTTCTAAACAGGATGAACGTGATTTAAACTGAAAGTCCTGAACTTTCCTCTCAAGATTTTCTATATAAACTTTTTGTTCTTGACGTTCCTTTTGCAGATATGTTACCTCCTTCCTTAGATCTTCATATTGCTGGCTAATAAAGGTCATCGACTCTTTAATTTCTCCGTTTGATCTTTGGATCTCTGAGTTTTGTGACTTCAGTTCGGCGATGTCAGCTACTAATTTTGACATTGTGACGTTTTGTTGTTTGTTTTGGTTATCCTGATCTGTTTTCCACGATGCCAACATATCCTTAATGTCATTTTTAAGCTCTTCAAACATACTTATCTCCGGTGACAAATCCGTACGGAGACGCTTGTGTCTATTCGTGCCTACGAAACCCACTTCACTTGGTGTTAAAGTGTTTAAGTCAGGTTCCGACTGTGTTAAAATATTAGTAGGGGTTGAATGCGGAGTACGTTGTAGTCGTGATATCATATTAAGTTCTTTCTCACACTAGAAACGACGTTAACTAAGACTGTTATTGCTGTACCTATGTATTATCCTTAAAAACACAGCCCAAGATAATGAACGCAAATTAAAGCACGTAATATTATTATGTCGTTAGTAAGGTGTAACGGTAAACGCGTAGGTAGTTTGTCAGCGCAGTCAGCTGGTCAGATAGAGATAGCAATTACGGCTACTGTGCTCTTCTTGCGGGGCTGAAGACGGGTGGCGCGATGTGTCTGCGTAGGCGACTGGATGGCAAAAAGAGATAGCAATTATGGCCACGGCCACCGTGCTCTTCTTGCGGAGGTGAAGGCGGGCGCATGGGCACTCTGAGCAGGCGGCTAGTTGGAGAGAGATAGCAATTATGGCCACAGTGTTCTTCTCGCGGAGGTGAAGGCGGATGCGTGGCGCAGTACTTTTCCACATATATTAAAGGTGATGTTTAAGCAAGCCTATGCTCACACACAATGCACTAAGGATTAAACTCCCGTACGCAACAATTTCACACTATTTAATATTTTGACTAAGATTTGACACACGTCCACTCTCCGAGACTGCAACGACGGAAAAAAGCTGTGGAAGTGTCTCGCGCGCAAGCTATTCAGTTTAGAAAAAAATGATATTAAAAACCTCAATATCATTTTTGAAGACCTATCTATAGATACCCCACACGTATGGGTTTGATGAAAAAAAAATTCGAGTTTCAGTTCTAAGTATGGGGAACCCCCAATTTTTTTTTTCTTTCTATTTTTGTGTGAAAATCTTAATGCGGTTCACAGAATACATCTACTTACCAAGTTTCAACAGTATAGTTCTTGTAGTTTTGGAAAAAAGTGGCTGTGACATATGGACGGACAGACAGACAGACATGACGAATCGATAAGGGTTCCGTTTTTTGCCATTTGGCTACGGAACCTTAAAAATCACAGTTTCTGTCATCACAAATCGGCCTAAAATCTATAAACATCAATTACAGATAAGTAAAAAATAGCCAGGAATCAATGTTTCTGATATCACAAATCGGCCTTATGTATATTTCAAATGTAAATTATTTAAAGTAAATAAAATATAAAAAATCGGTTTCTGATTTTACACGTCGATCTTAGATATTATTATGCTACTGGTCAGGTACATAAAATATCAATTGTACAAAAGTAAAAAAAACACAGTTTTGGATATCACAATCTTCGATCGATCTTATGCTACACAAAAAAACGTAATGAGACGCAGCGACGATGGCGGTGTGGACTGCATGGTCAGACTCGCATCTCGCAGTTTTCTGTTCGTTAGTATGATTGCTTCGTCAAATTAAAAATTAAATACATTTTTAACGTATTAACTTTTATGCAATCTGTACTTTGAAATCCTTGGAGCTCAAGGGAACGATTTTTTAAATTAATATTACAATATTTTTTCGTTCTGGAGCCCGTGGGAAGGAAATCTTGGAGCGCACGGGAATAAGCCTATATTTCATGTACTTATTTAAGTAAATGCCATGTACTTATATTATTATATTGAAGTATATTATGTACGAAACGTACCTACTTTTACACCGTAACTACCCATGACCGGTTTTCATTCTTCAAGTCCATCCAAAGGTTGTCTGGAAGAGATTGCCTTGTGCGATAAGACCGCCCATTGTACTTACATAATCTATCTGTCTTTGTTTTCGTTTGGTGTATGTACAATAAACAGTATAATAAATAAATATTATTTCATGTTTAAACTGATCATCATCAAAACCTCACATTTTATTTCTACGCAGATAAATAGGAAGTGAGAGTTTATATTCTAATGAAACAAAATAAACAGATTTCACCAAGAAAAACATTACTATTAGGAGCCGCACAAAGAATTATATAATTCAAAGACATGACATTTAAAATATTAATGTAGGTGGCAAAGGAAAGGTGTGTAAAAGAGATGTACTTAACATAATAACTCTACGCACAAGGAAATAAACTTGCACAAACAACGTGGAAATACTAAAGATGTCAGTTAAATACCCATAATTTAATTATAAGTAAAGTCTGTGTCCCACGCGGAATGCTATCAATTAGCCAACCAGCCACGATAGGGTTAGCGATTCACAGCTGTCGCCCGTGCCCCCCCCACTAACCCAGTGTCTCCGGCCCGAGCTGCTGGAGGGTGTGGTGAGCGCTCTGTTCCCTTCAAGGGCGGAGCACACCCCTCCGCTGATAGTTCCTCCTCACATGGCGTCTAACGCGGACGACGACGTGCCCGAAGTGACCCGGGAAGAATTGATGGCGGCGGTGAAACGGCTTCAAGCCAAAAACACCGCCCCAGGGCCCGATGGCATACCTGGCCCGATTGGGAGGTCTCTTGAGCGCATGCTTCGAGCGGGGCCAGTTTCCACGGAGGTGGAAGACTGGCAAACTGGTCCTGTTGAAGAAAGAGGGGCGCCCTGCAGACTCACCATCTGCGTACCGCCCCATCGTGTTGTTGGACCAGTTGGGCAAGCTCTTTGAGAGAGTAATTGCAGACCGCCTTGTCCAGCACCTGACTAGGATGAGGCCGGATCTGGCGGATGAAGCAGTGGCCCGGGGGAGGTGGTTTTGGCGGTGTTACTCGACATTGCCAACGCTTTCAACACCTTGCCCTGGAGTTGCATCAGGGCGGCACTTGAATCCCATCGGGTGCCGACCTACCTTCGCCATATTATCGGGGCCGACAGGGCCGTCATCACGCGATTACGCGACACTTAAAACTGATGCTATTCCTGTTATATCCATCTGCAAGAACTATTATGTAGTTAAAAAGAACTTAGTTAAAAAGTAACATTCATTGTTTTTATGGATTGCACGAAACTTTTAATATGACATATTACCGCAGGTACATATAAAGACTAGTTTTCCCAACTTGCAAGCGAATAAGACCCATCTCTTAGTTTGTGTAATAGTCTAACAGCACCATGCAAATTTTACATGCTTTCCTACTGTGCATAGATAAATGATAGAAACTTACACATTTTACAATCAAAATTGTCTCGTTTATTTTGTAAAAAAAAATGCTATTTACAAAAAACTTCACCTTTCAATTGGTTGATAGGCAAAGGGCTTGCAAATAGTAGATCCTCTATTATTCGACCAATTTCATTCATAATGAGTCGTCCCAAAACGATTTAACATAGAAATGCCATCGATCCTCCCGGTGATTGATTACGAGTCGTTTTAAATATGTACAGATGTGTTGTGTAGACATGGGGACGCGGGAATTCAGGACTTTAGAAATTTTACGCATGTTGTATGTACATTTCACTATAGTCAAAACTTTTGATCAAATAGTCAAAACTTGGACACTATCCTTAAAAATTACAATATTTTAGTTTCAAAAGTTCGAAGTCTCTTAATTTTTAGGGTTCTGTACCCGAAGGGTACCAAACGGGATCCTATTACTCTCGCTACGCTGTCCGTCCATCTGTCAGTCACAGGGCTGTATCTTTTGAATGGTAATAGGTAGCCATTTTAAATTTTCTCAGAATATTTGTTTCTATGAGGGGTATCACGACAAATACTAAAAACAAAAAAGTCTAAAACCAAAGGGGGTCCCCATACAAGAAACATGCATTTTTTTCAACGTTTTTTTTCGTGCTCTATCTGCAAAACGGTAATACATACCAGCGTCAAACTTGGTCTGATTATAGTGCATTTGCATACTATGTAGTTTAGCAACAAATACTAAAAACAGGGCAAACATAGACATATGTGGTTACTACTTAAGAAAGAGATGCAAAACATTTCATTCATTTCATTCACATTTCGCGTACGCTCGTTGATGTCTTTTGACTCAAAACGTAAACATAAACTCTCGTAAATGAAATCAGTTTCTATGGGGTGTATCAGGTCGATGGGTGGCATGGAACCCTTACTGGTCGAGTTCGACTCGCACTTGGCCGGTTACTTATTTACTGTTCACATTATAACGGTACATAATTGTCCTTCGACACGATTATGATGTATCCCACGTGTCTCATGAACTACGTTTTAATTTAACGCTACTTCCAGAAGCTTTTAAATCATGTATTAATGTGAGAAATTTAGATTTTATGACACCGCAAGGGAATCTCAAATATTTTCCGGGTAAAAGTTTTATCATTAATATGAACTCAAATGTACCAGTTTTTTGGGACATGGACAATTTTCAAAGCAGCCATCAGAAGCTTTTGATAAACTTTACTAATAATATATAGTTATAGTTGGGATTCAGTTGTAGATAAAGGTGAACACTGTGCCCTAATCAATTGCTACAATTATGGGAAATCTCTCATGCTGAGTGGGTATCTCATTGTCGCGGCTACAATGCCGCGGCGTGCAGTTGTCCGAGTCTTGAAAATTTTACGGAAGTAATTTACGTATAATAACAACTAATGTTAATCAGTAATTATGAGTCGGTGCCAAACAAACAATCTACGAAGATCATTAAATTACTTACTACAAATAAAAACAAAATAACATCAAATACAACATGAAATTTTCAACGATAAACAATAACTTTCCAAAAATGCGTTCTCCGCTCGACCACTTGCAACTCGCACGCACTTTGCTTGTTTGTTTGGCGCCGACTCATAATTAGTGATTTACATTAGTTAGGTTCATTTTATTTTTCGCTTTTCAGTTTCAGTTTTCGTCGGTTCCATTTTTTGTTAAAAAGTTTTTATATTATAGTGTGTAGTGATCGCGAAAACCTAAGAAATTATTAATTTACCTATTTCTGTATTAATGTTTTGTAACGTTTTGAAAGTGCGTGTAAATGTTTATTCGAAATAAAAACTTTTGACTTTGCCTTCACTTGTTGTATGTATTTTTTATACATGCTTTACGTTGTTACGTTATTTTATACGTGTTGCACGTTGCTAACTGGTACAAAAATAATTTTACTTTCTTTCTTTCAGTAGGTCACTATTATAAGGGACCTACTGATTTGTTGCAGTAAACAATAATTATGTTGGTTAGTTAGTGTTAAAAAGTATGCTATAAACATTTTTGTGAGGTGAATTTGTGTCAAGAAGAAGCTGTGAAGAGGAAGTTAATGGCTCCGACACTCGGAGTACTCTTGGTGCAAATTGCTCAAAGTGCCATCGAGAGTATTTGAGAGACAGTCACCAGATGTACAGTCTATCTATATTCGAAATAATGGATACCGTTTTATTGATGGCGTTTGTTTAATGCAAAAAGGAATTTTGTTCCTTGTTTCCATCGAGGTTTTTTGCGAGTTTTCTGGATTTTCAGTTTTGGGCTTATATGAAGTCACCGTAAAGTCTATCTTATAAAAAATCTGAAAACAATTACGCTTTTTTGCAACTACTAGTATTGTCTCGGTTAAAAATGTTACTAGCAACATTAACATTTAAAACATACTTATTTTATTATTAGATAATCCCTCTTTCTATTGGTGAAAACCGTATGAAAATTCGTATAGTAGTTTCTGAGATTAGCGCGAACAAACACGAACTCAGCGCGACTTTAATTTATAATATGTAATGATGTAGTGATAGTGACATATGGATGGATGGATAGGATAGTTCAAAAATCATGCTAAAACTCCCTCCCTATTGAGATTCAAACTTCCAATCACTTCTTTAACAAAAGAGGTAGCACTTTCAATCATCTTTTAGCTGTAAAGTCAATTTGCAGTTCCAAAGCGCGTAGGCCGAGTGCGCATGCTCCGACAAATTGCTCAAAGTGTTCGATAGACAATCACCTGCCGACATTTTATCGGTCGCTTTCGACATCGAGGCCCATGTATAGTCGAGACAATGGACTCGACTTTATTAAAACTGTGGACGATTCGAGTGGCTGTGGGCTTAACATGAAAAGTTTTTGTAATGCCATCAAGGTGTTTGATGATTTGTGGAAACCAAATATTTAGATGTTTCAGTTGTGCAATCGTATTCTTTAACAAAAAGACAAAAAGACAGTACTTTTTGTTTAAATTGGTCATACGCATTTTCAGAACTTACCTACTAGTATGAAATTCATATATTTTCATTAAAGTGTGAATCTTTACGAAAATCTTTTTTGTGACTCTTTGTAACGATTTTTTAGTTTTTTCTCTCACCCTTTTATTTCTTCTACCTATTAGTTTTTTTAATTCGTTTTAGTGTATATGTATGATCTTTTTACCTAATGTTCAGTTGACGTTGCAAATAGTAGTAGGTATTTAGTAAATTCATTGCAGTTTTTTTTTTTAAATAAGCATTTCAAAAAGTAGAAGCTTTGTAGCAGAAATTTGGTAAATTATAGAGGACTCCAAAATAAAATAAAGTAAACGCGTTTATTTTCATATCCCGATATTTACAGTTTTACAGTTACAAATATACGAAACACTTTACAAAATCGGATCCTTTGCACTGAAGCTTTTTTTACACAACCAACAACTTTCTTTAGCACAAGCAACAACAGAAGGTTGTACATATATCATAACAGTACCTTAGTTTTGAAATCTGAGCATATGCTCTTCCCGGTATTAAGACGTCAAGCCTATGGATTCTTCCTCCGCCATTAGCACATTTACATAGGAAAGGAAAGACGGTTACCCACATTAGACACTCGACATGATTGCTGATAATTCCGCAACCATTAGGCCCGTCCCGTATTGAAGCCAGGCCAGCCCAGCCCAGCCGAGTGCCAGGCGGCGCGTTTATCTCTTGATCGCAAATGCTTTCCACGTGGCAATGGGTGACATACTGGCACTAGTAGGTATGCGGTGCTGCATTACTTTACAAGATTTACAAAACCATCTACGCTGTGTCATGTGCGAAGGCAGAGTTTAGATAAGCCTCAGCTGGGATGTCGAATTCCATCGTTGTGATGACTTTTGCTCAATTGTACACTTGCGTGCCTTTTCTTAAGTGCTTTTTCATTTTTACTTTTTGTGAAAAGGAGTTGGGAAGTGTATCAGGTATGCGTCACTCCCCGTTCCCGCAAGCAATCAGGCTGCGGTGTAGAAACTAAAAAACAGAAGCGGGGAACGGCGGAGTGGATCGACAGCCGCTCATTAAAGGGTTCTTTAATCAAGTTCCGTCATTCGGAAAATAGTTTGAAAACTAAAGCTAGAGCTCGAGCTTTTTAAGTACCTAGAGTTCTATTGACTAGTGTTAATTTTTTATCGTTTGATTATGATATTAGTGATTGCAAACGATGAAACAATTGTGTGTGTAACAATCGGACGACTTTTTTAACGTTTGTAAAAAAGGGTATGATTGGATACTGTAATAGAACCGAACTATGAAAAAATATAAAAATCCTGCCAAGTGCGAGTCGGACTCACGCAGTAAGGTCCGTACCACCCATAGACCTGATATCTCATAGAAACTGATTTAATTTACGAAAGTTCATCAAAATACATCAAGACACCGTGCGCGAAATAAGAATTTTTGCATCTCTTTCTTACGCAGGTACCACCACATATTTCTGTTTGCCATATTTTGAGTATTTGTTGCTAAATAACATAATATGCACTATAACCAGACCAAGTTTGATGCAGGTATGCGTTACCGTTTTGAAGATAAGTAAGACTTGTACTATTATTTGTGCTATGGTAAGACCAAAAACGTTGAAAAGTTGCATGTTTTTCGTATAGGGTAGGTTTGCATTAGCATAGGTTTCTTGTATAGCGACCCCCTTTGGTTTTAGACTTTTTTATTTTTAGTATTTGTCATGGTAGAGGTCATAGCAACATATATTCTGAGAAAATTTCAACAGGCTATCTTTTAGCATTCAAAGGATACAGCCCTGTGACAGACAGACGGACGGACGGCGTAGCGAAAGTAGTAGGGTCCCGTTTAGCACCCTTTGGGTTCAGAACCCTAAAAAAAAGTCTGTTCCATTACATGTCAATTTTCGTAGCTAAAACGTATCGAACAAATAAATTAATTAATAAATTACAGGATGGCGAAAACGAGCTAAAGGCCCACCTGATGTTAAGCGGTTACCCTTGCCCATAACAAATGCAATACTACCTAGGCTGTTGGCCAAATGGTATTGCGAGTCGGTTCGCCAAACTGAGACATGAAGATGGAAAGTCACATGTGATTGTACTTTCACCGGCACCCGTACCCTTCAGTCCGGAACACAGCAATGCAAGCATCACTGTTTGGGGGCAGAAATAGGTCTATTCTATTACAGTATCAAAACCTGTTTTTTTTGCGAGACGTAACAAAAGGAATCCGGTATATTGACTCTATAAGGAAGTCCCATGCCTTGTCGAGTAGAGATTTTCTTTTCTAGAAAAATAGGTACTAGGAAACTATAAACCAAAAATTCTCATAAAATTCAACATAATTATATTCACATTGAGAAGCAGCTGCCACATTTCATAAGTCTTGAAGTGAAGTTCTACTTACCCATAAGAGGAAATTAGGGTATGTTATCCATTCCTAATTACCAGCAGCACACCAAAATGGGCGAAGTTACCAGAATCAGTAATTTACCTGAAACAATAGAAGACGAATTAATGAAACGTTTAGCCTAGATTACGAGGAGCCGAGCTTAGCCGATAAATAACAAGTTTAATAGAATAACACACAATGAAAAATACAGAAGGTTCATTAATAAATACTTTTATTATTGCAAAAAAAACGTTGCTCCACACTATGACTACTACTATATCGTGACAGACACAAACACATGCACAAACGTCCTGACTCGCAACAATTAGTACTTCAGTTGACAGTTCATACAAATATTAATTGTTCCGTGAGGGAATCGAACTCGCGACCTGTTGCGCAACAAGCGCCAAACCTCTAATTAATTAATCAAGTTCAAGTTCAAAAGTTTTTATTTTAAATAGGCATTTACATAAAAACTTGAATCTTGTCGTCATTTATTTTAATTTATTTGCTCTAAAGATTTTGTTCCAAAACTAAATATTTCTGTTTGGACACTTACACGATAAAAAGAACACTATTGTTGGTATTTCCCCAAAAGGGAGATTACATACAAAATATAGTTACAAGGCCATCCAATTTTTTTTTCACATCAATACTAGAAAACAAACCACAAAAAACTGATTTAGTATCGTAGTATCTCTAGAGCACGTGCAGTTTACGATCTCTGTGGTTTGGCTTTTCCGTTTTGCGATCTTTTCTCAGTAAGTTTATTATTGCAAAGAGTTGGTTTTCTGTATTTTTTATGTAATGTCCAGGGCTGAAAAGGGAATCATTTCGCTTTATCTCATCGAGGCTCATTGACAGCTAATTATGATGAATGCCCCCATAATACCGGATTATCTTTAAATTAGGATCCGTAGATTTGTTTGCTAATATTTTAAAATTAATATCACATGTACCTATTATCGTTATTTAAAGATTTTTCGCTATCGTTGGTGCGCTTGAGAAAAACTTCGTATTTTTGAGCAAGTTTTCAGGAGAAACAAAAAACTGCTAAATTGTTCACTGCCTTCAATAAACAAATAGTTTATCAATATTTTGTTAATTTCAAATGCTGATGAAAATAGCCTTCTAATGTTGAGATAGAACAAAAAACATTTTACTCAATCATGACCCCATTTTTTTAAGTTTCGATGCACAATGATTGTCTGAAGGCACATATAAGATTTTATAAAGCAAATAATTAATTGGCAAAAGTTACACTTAACAATTATGGCAATTCAGTTTCTAGAAGTTAAAGAGTGCATCTTCTTTTAAAATATTGATGTGCAGATTACATCAATATTTTAAAAGAAGATGCACTCTTTAATTTTTATTCAATCTAGCGAAATAAAGAACAAAAATGCACATAACGAGTTTAGCAAGTGCACATATTTTGGTACCGAGTGTCTGTTTTGTAATCATAGACATCCAAAAAGTATTGTGATACTAAAAGTTGTAGAGAATTTTCCTGACGGTAAAAAGTTTCAAGTTGAACATTTTTTTTTTTTTTTTTTTAATACGAGGCTTTTATCCAAAATGGCATGCCAGTCTCATCATAACTTAATCATATCAATGTTACGATTGAAAGCCCCTTTTAATTATTTTATCTACACTCGTATCGTAAAATTCGAATTATGAACTCGAAAGTAATGTCATAATGACATACTTTACGCACATGCACCTGTAATGAATTTAAAAAGTTTCATTACGATACAGTTTGCTGAACAAAACAATGCGGTAATTTAATTTTTTTTCCGTAACCGCACACTTCGACCCAACCAAGGAGTTTTCAAACCTTTTTTTTAGCAGTCGTACAGTTTGGCACCAATGAGTACACAAAATTCAGGGTGGCGCCACTTGTCATACATTGAAAATTTTTATCGTTTAAAATCGCGTTTTTGGCAGTACTTTTGATTATCATATTGCTTTTAATTATATTTAAGTGTTTACAGGCATATTTTTTGTATGATAAAACAGAGATTGACGGAATCTTGACAAGGATAGAAAATTAGTTCCGATTACAATGTTTTCGCCAGACTATATTTTATTATCTGTGTAGGCGCGCGCTAGCGCGCGTGCGCGGCCGCGCGCCACGGCCTACTGGATTTGGTCATCGTTACTTGTAAATTAATTGTTATTGTTTACGTTATTATTATGGTTTTGTATGTCGAAAGTTTTATTCTGGGCAAAAATATCTGACTACAGCAGTGATACTGAACTGAGGAAAATATGACCCCACCTGAATTTCTAGATGCAGCAACGTAAATGACGAACAATCTTTTACCAGAGAAATCAAGAAAAACAACGACAATGTTACCAAGATTTTGACTTTTGTATTTTATTCAAAATTGTATGAGTTTAGATAAAATAGTGTATGAAAATGACATAATTAGGTATTAAAACACTCGTGTGATACTATTAAAAACCTCGCCTACGGCTCGGTTTTTAAACTCACACTCGTGTTTTAATAACCCCTATTATGCAACAGTTTCATAAACTACTATTAAGTCACAAAAGCTACAAAAATAGCACAAGAAATAGTTAAGTTTACGATCGATCCTCACTCATGATTAGCGAGGAACACGGCAGTGCACGTCCAAGTTCTTCGCTGGGAATTATATCAAACTCATATTATCTGGCGCTACCGTCGCCAACTTTAATGACGTCACGCCAATGATATTTTTACACAGAAGTAAGTTAGGGTGGTGCTTCGCAAACAATAAGTTGGAACATACCGGTGAAAGAATGTCATTCGTAGTCTGTGCAGGTAGCGAAGTTTCTAGACTATCCGTGAACACTAGCATTGCGATGAGACGTGGAAAATTCTTTGTTAATGTTTTTCTTTTAATACACGTTTGCTTTGTCATGAAAATGCTTTGAGCTTTTAATTCTCAGTAAGATAAAAAAATATTATTTGTATGTTTTCTTTATTTATTTGGCTAAATTTTCCGTGAGGAAGAAGTTAGGACCTTTGGAAGGTTTACCAGAGGACACAGGTCCGGCTAGCAGTCGCCACTTTGACAGCTATAATCCTATGATGGGATTACAATATAGTAAGTAGTACAGTCAAATTAATTCTCTAGACGGTGCAGGGCTATTGCGAAATAAAGGAACAAACATTATTTTGGCTATGGATATGAGTGTTTCATGGAATGGTTTTAATTTCTTTTGTCGGAAGTAAACGGCATCTGCCTCTCAACTTAAGACATTGAAATGGCAGGCGGTGACTCTCCAATTCACTGGCTGTGCCCCCACAAATTATTATTTAATCTAGATTTAGTCCATAAGTAGAATGGGTCCCAGTGATGAATCCTAATAAAAGAGTTATAATTGGGAAAGCCCTGAAATATCCAGACAAACAATAACACGTTAGCATTTTTATCTATACGATTCAGTGGGTGTACTATACACCTCTGCCTACCCCTTCGGTGAAATACAGGCGTGATGTTATGTTATGTTATGTTATGATGCAGTCGTTGGTAAAATTAGGCTTACAGTGATGGTTCCTAACAGCGCAATTTTCGAAGCAGTTCTCATGATTTCCAGAGTAATATACCATAATTCTTCTTTCTCCGAGCCTATTCCCAGTTATGTTGGGGTCGGCTTCCAGTCTAACCAGATGCGGCTAAAACTCAATATTTTACCAGGAGCCATCAGACCCCCGCCACCCAGTTACTAGGTAATACCGACATCCTAAGGCCAGATGTCAGACTTCCGAGCTTCTGACTACTTGAAACGACTGCCATTTCTATTCGTAAGACAACGGGGACCGACAGCTTATCATGCTGTTAGAAGGACGGAGGGGTCTCGATGAGAACCGAAACTCCAAGTGCAATCCAAGGACTACGTAGTAAAGATACCTATTTATCTCCCTTCATTTAGCCACACAGCTATACATTCAAATTCCATCCCCAAAGCGGCAAGAACAGCAATCAGCATACAATAATTTGCCAACAATAAATTCAGGCATCAGACTCCGAAGCTGCATTAGCAACTTGCAGATTGTGACGCGCCGTGATGCAGTCGCAACTAAGTAGTTCCAGCTAGTTCTGGAACTTTCTGGAACGTGAGAGAACTAATAAATTTATGGCTTAGACGACATCATTTGTGATAAAGCGCTTGTTTAGTGATGCGGACGGATTTGTAGCTCCAATTTGGTGGCAAATTATTGAGTTTGGGCAGGTATAGCAATTTAAATTTGAAACTTAGGGTCGATATTCTGTGGGACACCGGTGTGGTCCAGTGAAGTTCCTGGAGTTCCTCTATTTTGTATTGAGGATAGCCACCGTGTGGTTTTAGTTGATAAGAGTCCGACATACCCCTCTGCCATCCCCATACGGAGGGTATGTATAAAGATTTCCAACCGAAAAAAAAAAAACAAAATTTAAATTACCACGTTTTTATTATTGCATTGTCACCTAGTTCTGAGCTATGTTTAAAGCTTCAAGTCAAAAGTTAGTTAAAAACCGAACCGTTTCGGGAAGTTAGTTTAAAACCGATTGGAAAAATTGTACCGAACAGACAAACAGAAAGGCAAGAAAGCAGGTTAATATAAACGTGGCAAAAAGGGCACTAGTTAACAGAGTCGAAGTCTAAACATACGTATGACTACATTGTATACCTTCGAAAGGACATAGGTCGAAGACATCAGCCACGTGGACAAAAACACGGGGATAAAGACTACTCTAGGGAGACTTTAGAATATATTTTACTTTCATTAACCACCACACTACGTATATGTCGTAGGATAATCGGAAAAATCGTATCTTTGCGAAAATCCTAGGACGATTACAAAGGACCGCATAGTTGGAATCTATGAAAAAAATCATTCGAGCTATTTACAGGATCATTGCAATATTTGACGACGTCTGTGGTCTAGTGGTTCGAGTGTCGGGCTGCTAATCACGAGGTTGTGGGTTCGATTCCCACAGGACACAAATATTTGTGTGATGAACATAAGTGTTTGTGTTGGTCTGGGTGTTTCTTATGTATTATAAGTATGTATTTACAAAAAAAAAGTATATAAGTATTATATCCATTGTCTAGTACCCATAGTACAGTCGACTGCATGACAGTGGTAACACTGTAATTCGAAAACCGCCCTTACTGCTTACGAAATAAGGATGCTGCTAATGTCAAAGTGTTACCACCGACGTGCGGTTGACCGTACAAGCTCTGCTTAGTTTGGGACTAGATGGTGCTGTGTAAAAATGTCTCAAGAATATTTATATTTATAATATACCAGCTTATTTTAGGTAAGTCGCGAAAAACCACTCACGTTATGAGCGCTGTAGCTGATATGAACGTTATGCAGTTTGGGGGGATATGCCATAATCGCCACGCTTGGCAGACGTGATAATATTTTAATATTAAAATACTTTATTTAAACTAATACCTCTATTACTTTCTCACTTCTTTACTTTTCCATGTCTATACTATAGACCTTTATGAAGAGCCATGTTCTGGCCAACCAGAATAAAGATGTTATAAATCGACTCTTAGATCTTTCAAGTTTCCAATCGTCCTAAATAAACTGAGATTTTCGCAATGATCCTATAACAGCTCGTACGATTACGAAAATCTTATCCGGTTCTTTGCAAAGATTCGATTTGTTCTCTAATAGTTCTCTATGAAAACAAAATTAACTTCGAACTTAAGAAATAAGAAACCATACTTATACGAATGAGCGATTTCAATCAGTACTTTTTCAATTGCGTTGGAAGAAATAAGCCATTTAATATGTATTCCGTATTTGTATGTGTTCCGTGTGGTGCCGGACATAAAGAATTGCACCACTCTCCCTCTTCTCATGGGTATCGTAAAAGGCGACTAAGGGATTCACCAGAGGATGGGCAGCAGCGTTCTCTGAATATTTAACCAACCAACTGCAATCGCCAACCCGCCTTCCAAGCGTGGCGACTATGGCATATCCCCCCATATAACAATAACAAAACGGGGCATATCCCCCCATATAACAAGGACAAAGGCCTCCCCCAAAGGGCAGCAATGGCCATTTTTTTTCGGCTGACATGATGATGATGATGATGAATATGTATTCGCTCAAATATAATCCAAGTTATATTTATTTCAAAACCTCAAAGATGGTATGATAATACATACAATCATATTATAAGTTGTGTGATACAAATGTGTCAATGCTGACGCCTTGTTGAGACCAGTCGAGCGAGTCCTAATCCGCTTGATACCATAATTATGTTCAACGCTCATTTGGCGGGTTTTCTTTGATTATAATCTGTGAAACGAAGAAAAAGGGTTTTGAATAAGTGTGAACAAGTTTGAGAGTTGAAAATTCCTCATTAAATAACTGGATATAGGCAAAATATGTTGTGATAAGTATTGCTTATAAAGAACACATGGATAAAGTGAGGAAAGTTATTGGACGCATTCTTCGAACATCTTTACATAACAATTTCGGTCAAAATTAAATTACTTATTAACCTCAAGGCTAGACTGTAATTCAATTAAAGTATATTAGAGGTACTTAACTGACGACGAAAAGATGATGAAACTGAACTGTGATGATCTGAGAGCGAAATAGATAATAATCTAATTGAGAAGAAAAAATAGTTATTATTATTTATTTTATTTATTTCCACAAAAAAAAATACATACATTTGGCAGATACAGTGTAGAACATAAACCCGTTTAGGTTTTTCTGTACACCGCTTGGTCCGTCGACATTCATTACAACAACATGTGGGTGGGTGAACACGACGCATCGCGCTCGCTCGCCCCATGCAAAAATTCTCAAATACCCTCAACTAATTTATATTACTTCTCAATAGCAAATTGCTTACAAAAATACAGCATGTTTGTTTTTTCAGTTCTTAAAGAAATAAGCAGTGCCTTTGTGCTATAATGTTCTATGGTATTTTTGATTATTGTTTCTCTGTGTGTGCATGTATTTATCTAATAATAATAAAAAGAAGTACTGCAATTTTCGTGACTTTGCTGACTTCATTTAACAACTAGACTTTACTCGCGTATAATTCTGCTTATCACAGAAAGACTTCTCGCGCATCTCTTGGGAACTGTTTATTTTCCTAGTAGTCTATATTTTAATCCAGCTTATGGTCTATTTGTGTGCCAAATTCCACCAAAATCCGTTCAGCTGATTGAGTAAGAAAGTTTGTTACTCAATTACGGAAGTTTGTGCATCTTCACAAACCATCACATACTTTGTTTTTGATCGGTTGCTTTACTCCCGCGGTGATTTGGTACATTCTAGACATTTCTTGAAATCAATTTTCCTGACTCACTTTACCACTAATTTATCATAAGGCAACAGTTACTTAAACCATAACAAAACAACGAACAGTTCCTGACAGTCAGTTACTTCTCAAACATTATCACGAATACAGGAGCTTAGTCTAGACTAGTTTAGGAACAAACCAATGCAATTTAAACTCGCTACCAAGTAATTTTCCGAGGCTTAGCGTGTCTGTTGCTGGCTTACGAGACCTAGAGGGATGGGCCAGGATTCGATGCCCGGGTGAAACGGTTTTGTAAAAGACTCTAGTTGGGTAGATCAGTAACACGTTGAAAGTCAGTGTTCTAAGTTTTATTTATCCAAGCTGAGGTTACTTTTTGTTTTTAAGTAACGAAACCAAGTATTTTTCAAGATAACCGCGAAAACACTCACACAGACAGGAAAATAAACACATGCACAGCATATGCAGTTCATGATCTCAATCCAACCCTCACTTAAGCTGTACTAGTAGCTTAATACTAAGTTATTGCTTCAGTTCGCCTCGCCTCATCGAGTTAAGTAAGCTAAGTACAACTTAACCCGTAACACAATCAGCGTGCACTGCTACCATTATCTGTAATTAGTGTTCTAAAGCTTTGTACTTAATTATAACTTAGTATATCTTGCACACGGGATGAATGGGGAATCCCTCGATACTTAAATTGAAAGCAAGGGGTCTACTCGCAAAATCCATAATCGATATAATGGTGACATTTATCGTGTGGAAACCTACTTAAGTAACGTCGATTTTACTATCGAATACCAAGCAACGAACGATACCAATCGTAAATTTTGTCTTCTTCGATTTAATCCTACTTCGTTTCTGAAAAGCTAAACAACGTAAAAAATCTCACATTTGTTAATGTTATGGAAACAAACAGCTTTTAGATATATTATTTTTCTTTAATAGGTTACAATTGGTTACGTCGGTAAAGTCGTGAAAAATTCACAATTTCTGTCTATGAATTTGATAAACGACAAAGCATCTGAACATTTATTAGAGTTAGGTACGATACTACCGATATATTTGGAGCACTTTCGCATCGTTTCGATTGCGTCGTTTTTGATTTTGCTGGTAGACCCCCAGAACTTATATCTAACTTAGTGAGCCGGAAATTATTTTAGAAAATAATATTAGTTTACCTAGTTGAAGTTAGATTTGTGTTTCGTGTATACCGAAAGTGGATTATTAAGTTTGTTTGGAAACGTTATAATTTAAAATTAAATATAGTTGTTATATACAACTATATTTAATTTCATTCAAGGTCATTATAAAATGAATGTTCAAAAGTCAATGAAATTACGGTTAAAGATCTTTATTTTCTTAAAAGAATTACAAATTCACTTACAGAGAAAACATAAACTTAAAAATAAAAGTAAACAATATGCCATTAAGCGTAGCTCAAAAAATAAAGTAGGTATGCATTGTGTTGACTTTGCTTGAAAACATATAACATTGATACTTATCTAAATATCTAATACTTTTGGCATACCAAAACAAAACAGAAGTAGGTAGTTTTACACAAGGAGCAGTGGAGTTGTGAATGAGCAGCGCGGGTAGGTCGCGTTGCATTAGCGTGTTTACTAAGGCCTATTCCATAGTGTGGACTGTGGAGCCAATAAGCGAAAAAACTTAGTTTAAATGGCGTGTTTACACAATATTTTTGATAATGATATAGCAGAGCTAGAGTTCCTCAGACTGTGATGGTATAGTATAATGGTATAGACAGGAACTTTCCCATTCAATTGTAAATCAAAACTATAATCTTTTTTTTTTTTCAATTTTACATTTTTTTCATTTCATTTCAATGTTTTGATTCTGACGTATTCCACGAAAAGATTTTTCCTAAAAGTTAAGGTGCTATTCCAGTGGATGCTATTAATATTGGTGCTTTCCGTGAAATAAATCTAGATCCAATTGTAGCGTAGTTAGATCTAGTTAGAGCTAAATCAACAAATATTCAGTTTACTCAAATACTTTAAACTAAGTTATTCAGCGATGCAATTAACAAAACTATAGCAAGACGTAGCAGTGACAATTAAATGGTAATGTGTTTGTGAAGCCGTCGCTCTCCGTCGCTCTACGTAGAGTCTTCTAGAGACGGCTTTCACAGACTCTATAGTAGAGCCGAAACACTTGCACTTTATGCTTTATCAACGGAATAAGTGGAACTTGAAAATGATTTAAGGTTTAGTATTTTTTTTTTTTTAGTTTGTCCAGCAGATAAAATTATTTATAAGGAAATTGTATTATCTTCCTGAAAATTTCAAAAATTAAAAGGTATTCTCATTCTCGACAAACGAGTTGGTGAACCGTATGTTTTATTTGGGAAGTACTACCACCGTACCTACTTCTCCGCCAAACAGTGATGCTTGCATTGCTGTGTTTCAGTCTGAAGGGTACGGGTGCCGGTGAAATTATAATCACATGAGACTTTCCATTTTCATATCTCAGTTTGGCGAACCGAATTACGGTACCATTTAGGCAACAGTCTAGGTGGTATTGCAGTTGTTATGGGTAAAGTTAACCGCTTAACATCAGGTGGGCCTTAAGCACGTTTCCCGATCCAGTATCATAAAAAATCTCGCTTTTGTGATATATTTTTTATTTATTTATACATTTTGTTGGATGGGCAGCAGCATTCTCTGAGTATTTAACCAACCAACTGCGATCGCCAACCCGCCTGCCAAGCGTGGCGATTATGGCATATCTCCCCTTAATTGGGGGAGGCCTTTGTCCAATAGTGGACGTCTTTCGGCTGTAATGATGATGATGATGATACATTTTGTGAACACAAGTTATTTTTTGGTGTTTCATTTTTAGGTACGATCAAAGACTTTGTATATAGGTACGATACAGTCTCTCTGTGTGTTGCCACAGGTGGCATACAAATATAAAACAAAAATAAAATCAATTAATCCAAATCTGTTCATTTCATCGACCTGCAAGCAACCTCCACCGTAGAACATTTGGGTATCAACGATTACAAGACCATTACCTACCAACACGTAGTTAAACTATTACGCAGACATATGGTAATAAGCAGAGAGCCAGGTCAATACACAATGCAGATGGACTGCGTTTTCATATCGTTAATTATTTATGGAGGAGCAGCTGGCACAGGCACCTTGTTTACAATGTAAATGAAGATATTTGCGTCCAAAGTAAGCGGATCAAATTACGACCAGCTAATATTATACGTGTTGGGCTCAAATTGGATGGATTTGGTTTAATTTAATAAAGCCTTGTCTGGATAGCGGTGACAAATAAGGTCCAGAATCAGCTGTGTTTCCTTAGTTTGATTCCGGTCAGATAGTTTAATTTTAGGCGTTAAATTTGATGACATTTCCTTGTAGGTATTGCGAGTTGAAACTTTGCATTGAAACTCTGTGCAACGAATGGTTCCCCTCATCATTGGGTAGTATGATAGTATCCAATGCCTGCGACTTTGCTCGCGTAAATCAGTTTATCTCGGAAATATGTTATCGCGCACCCTTGGGGAACTGTTTATCTTCCCGGGATAAAAAGTACACTATGTACTCTCCAGGTCACAGGCTACTTCTTTGACAAATTTGATTACGCTCTGTTCAGAGGTTTGGTCGTAAAAGGGTAACAAACAGACATAGATAGATAGATAGAATGTGTTTTATTGTACACCATGAAAATAGTAGTTAACAGGAACAACGTATACATTATGGGTACATGGGCGGTCTTATCGCTAAAAGCTATATCTTCCAGACAACCTACTCGTCCAGACATAGTTAATTAGCATGGATTTAAAATAGGTAGTCCTAGTTGAAGATAGACTTGGCCTGTATTAGATACACCTTGGTTTCTTTATTTACAGTTTACAAAAGCATCTACTTTACCATCGATTAATACTACGACTATCCAAATTGTCATACACTCTTAAATAATATTCACAAAGACACAAAAATAAAATAATAAACAATAATAACAGTAATAATCCGTCAGCATCGAGAAACGACGCGTTCCGTCACCCACTTCGCAGCTCCATTAAAAATAATTAAACGGTGAAAATCTTCAAACTCCATCGAACATCACGTTCCCAATAACGGCCTCTATGCGGTAACTGACGTCCGTCAGTAACTAGTGGTTACCGGCAACCTTATAGGCGACAGGTTGCTGGTTGTTAGCAACCCAGCAGCAACAAACAGGGCCAGCCAAGCAATTATGATGGCGTAATGACTTTTACAGCTATCCTAAATGTACGTGTGTACATTGGCTTGTAATTTTCGTGCTGAAGAAGTGCTGAATAAAAATGTAGGATTCAATATTTTCGTGAAAGTTGGGAAAAATTTTGTTTCTATTCATATTGGCTACTGGGCTACTGGCTACTATTATATAATAACTTTGTGGCTTACACAGTCCGGTCCGTGACACCACCGCCGCGCAACCAGCTCATGATTAAGAACTCCGGTCGAGGCCGAAACTAGTCGCTATACTTATTCACTTATTCTTATTCTTTACTGTACACACATATATTACAGTAGGAAAGATTACGTACATCGGTGAGTTTATTTTGCCACCACAGACATAATAAAAATATGTGTCTTCCACAGGGAGCTGTTTTTCTGTTGTATTACTCTATTTTCTAGAAAGAAGCCTTTAGGAATTCAGAGATTTATTTTAACACACGATACTATATACATTTTTTATTAAAGGAACATGAGCTAATGATGAATTTGAACTGTAAGGTAAATCCTATAATCCTAGAGACTGATAAAATAATAAACATTATACACGCTTGGGGCGGTATCGGACATAAAAGTGATAGTTAAGAAGGCTAACTCTAAACGCACTACCAAACTCACAACATTAATACATTCTTCTTCTTCGTATCAATGGTTCTTATGTAGTTCACACTATATTCATGTGGTATTTGGCCACCTCTATGGCGTTGTTTGTGACTTTGTTCAAATCGTCTCTTGTGCAGGTAGTAGGGCACAAAGGACAAGTGAGCAAATGCGCCATGAACTGAATGGGGGCCCCGCAATCGCATTCAGTATTAGACAAGTCTCGCATTCCCCATTTTCACATATTCTCTCTGCAGCGACCGACTTAATAATAAATAATAATGAATAAATATTTGGGACATTTTTACACAGCTCCATCTAGCCCCAAACTAAGCAGAGCTTGTACTATGGGTACTAGACACTGGATATAATACTTATATACTATTTTTTTTTTGTAAATACATTCTTATAATACACAAGAAACACCCAGACCTACACAAACACTTATGTTTATCACACAAATATTTGTGTCCTGTGGGAATCGAACCCACGACCTCGTGATCAGCAGTCCCATACTGGAACCACTAGGCCACAGACGTCGCCATTCTATCGGGTGAGCCCGACTAGTTTCGGATTCAACCAGAATTGCGCGGCGGTGTCGCCAGTATATTATTCTTATCTACGGTGTCGCGGACCAAACTGCGGAAGAAGCAGCGCACCCTATAGCACTACGCTCGTGATGATGGATCGTCCAGTCTCGGAGGCGGTCGTGCAGTTTCGTCACTCGTCGTGTCTGAGACCTCAGGTGGATTATCACCGGTAGACACAGTGTTAACCGTGTCACTTTCCAGGTTGGTGCTGAGATCTGATGAAAACCTGAGAGCCAAGTTCCAAGCAAGGTGGCAGTTTCCAACCTCCGTCTCTTTGAAATTTAGGTGACGACTGATTTCGAAAGCTTCACATACTTTCCGCAGCATAAAATACTTCTCCCTCGCTAGTACGGAAGCTTTATGAAACCATTTAAAATGAGCCGTACCCGCATTACACACGTGTTAAAGTCTTTAACTCACCATAGTTATTATCTACACTAATATTATAAAGAGGAATGATTTGTATTTTTGTGTGTATGTTTGTAATGAATAAACTCAAAAACTACTGTGCCGATTTCAAAAAAATTGTCACCATTAGTAAGCTACATTCACCCTGAGTAACATAGGCTATATTTAGAAAAATAAATAAAACATGTCCACCCGTGCGAAGCCGGGACGGGCAGCTAGTTATAATTAAACGGACGAGTGATTACAGTATGACTTATGCGTCATCAATCAATCATTTCAGCCCACCGCAATTCAATGCTGGACCAACCGTGAATCCTGGATTAATTCGTCCAAGTTGGATCATGCGTCACGTCAAAACATAATTATTTTTGTCGTCTTTACTTTAATACAATACAATACAAATCCTCTTTATTGCACAACAAGATTAAATAAATACAACTACGAGAGAGGTGGTAAAAGTTTATCCTTTGTGTACAACCATAAAGTTTACTGGACCTTCTGTTTCTTCTGTTTTGTGGTCGATGTACAGGTACATGTTGCTGACGTCATAGAAAATGTTATTATAAAAATCGCTACACGTTAAGCTGGCAAGTTTTTTGCTGCCAGCCACCGGCTTTTTCGATATTAATTTGTTTTTCACGATTGAAAATACTTTTTTTGTAAAATAGTGGTACCGGTGGCACTAGTGTTACTGTAATATTTACAAGCAGTGATTGCCTCCTACAGAAATATATATAATGGTTGTACCTAATCACAATTTTACTTGTGATTCATGCGTGGCAACTTTCCGAACAAACTACGCCTTACATCTTGACGTCATTATTTAAAAAAAACATATGTACTTTACAGCTTTTGTTTCTGCAGTTAGAAACAGCACAATAAGGCATTTATGCGGGTTTTTGTTACAGTATTTATAGAAACAAGTCATAAGGCGTGCTGAGAAAGGCTTTGAAATATCCTGTACTATGGTGCATGGTGCTGCCACGCGCGCACTGCCCACATGGCCATTCTATCTATTTCTGTGGTTGAAAAGTTAGAGTCGCGCCACAAAATTAAGGCGCTACTAAAGGCTAAGTGGCGCCCCCATCCGTAAAAAAAATATTACTCGCTGAGTACATCATTTATCGAAAATTCGATCTTACCAATTGAAGTAAAGGTACTGTAGATTTATAGAGATTTATCAGAAACTATTAACTCTGTAAAATATAGTTCGGTGTAGTTCATCATCCTCCGAGCCTTTTGCCAATTATATTGGGGTCGGCTTCCAGTCTAGCCAGATGCGGCTGAACATCAGTATTTTACACGGAGCGACTGCCATCAGACCCCCGCAACCCAGTTACTGGGTAATACTGACATTCGGAGGTTAGACCAGTTGTCAGACTTTCAGGCTTCTGACTACCCGAAACGACTGCCATAGATATTCGTATGCCAACCGGGACTGACAGCTTAACGTGCTCTCCGAGGCACGGAGGGGTCTCGATGTGTAACGAAACGGTCACCCATCCACGGACTGACCGCGGCAAGTGCAGCATAACCTTGCAGATCGTACAATCCGCGCAGTCGTTGCTTCGGTACGAGCCCCTCATAGTTCGCTGTAGTTACAGATAGGAAAAGTGCCAAAAGTGGACGTTTTGGTATCATAACAGAATATTCTAATAAACGTTGTACGGTTGTTACGCCAGAGATATACTCTGGCGTAACAACCGTGTGTATAGATCTTGATCTTTATCGATCCTTCTTGCACCCACGAGGACACACAGCGTAATCTATTCATCCATCAGACATGTTTATTTGTTATTTTTTTTTTCCAAACTAATGCCACTTGATGATGATTTTCAATAATAAAGACTTTCTAAGACAAAAACTAGAAACAATAGAGAATTTCTGGAAGGCTGATCAGTTTTATCTGTTGTCAAATCCAATGTCAGCTCCTATGATTGGTCGGCAAAAATAACCAATCACAGCACTTGACATGGTCAGCTTTCCAGGAACTGGAAGTAAGATAACTATTTTATATATTTTTTATTATACAAATAGAACAATGACGTAATTGAAAAAAATGCGCAATTAACATATTGGTTAAAAAAACGAAAACAGTCCCCTAATAAAATTCAGATACATCACTTTGTTCCATGGACGACCAAAACAATGGCTGGAGAACAAATACCTAATTGCCTAATTAAAGTTCTAACTGAGATTTGAGATGATTTATCACCATTTGTATTCTAATTACATAGGTATTGAAGAGACTTTAAAGTCTCTGTAGCGGCTTAAATTATCTTGCTCAACATAGTTCAAGAAAATTCAACTAGATGGCGTTATTACAATTTTAAAGAACGGGTCACAACAGCGTCTTGAAGTTTTTTCATAAAATCTGTTCTCAGTGGTTATAGTTAAATGTTTTCCTTCGAAATAACGAACACACCTGCCGTTTACGAACGCAGACTATTTCCCTTATATCTGTACATAACATTTTAGCGTCGCCGGGAATCGAACTTCGTTCCGTCGTAAAAATTTAAGGGCTTTACGTAACCCGCTTAAATCACGTTTATGATGGAGAGAATATTTTCCTTTTTGTCGAAGAATCTGGTGTTGATATTATAGATTTTGATGGAGGCTATACATACGATGTAATACAAGTATATAGATTTTTTTTTCGGTATTGCTAGCAAAATAAGATGTAATTTTTTCCTGAATATTTAAAAATGTAATATCTAAAGTACTTGAGTCTTTCTTTTTTACCTTTTAGACTTGTCGACTGGTCGATGACCGTTAAAAATTATCGTCAATATGTTTGCAGTGTAAGTTTGCGGTTTCAAAAACCGCTTCTTTTCCAACAAGCTGCTCCAAATATTAAAAAAAAAAATTATCACAGTATTCCACGAACAATATCTAAGATCTTAATACTACTAACTTACCTGAGCTTAATATAACCCTCGGATAACGGGAATAAAGGCCCAGGGATACAACACCACAGATCCCGGATCCCGGAGATATTAAAAATGCGACCAGAAACAAAAGCGGCCATAATTTTTCGTAAGCCGCTGTCGGCACCTAAATAAGTATCAACTTTAATACTAGCGCGGCTCGCGGTTGCAGGGATTAACATTGCATTGGTTACTAGATTAGGGACTGCAAAGGGGGATTTAACAAATTCAAGGTGTAGTTTTGGGGGTAGTTATGATGAATAGTTGTGCGTCTACGGCTGCCTTTTTGTTGACGTACGTATGTAGTTTTATAGTTCGCTACGGGATGTAGGTGTATCTTGTTTGCAATCAATGTAATACATAAATAGTAAATACGCACGGCTAATATCAAGCTATATCTTTCCAGTTTAAGTTCATCTCTGATTGTACGGGAAGCCTATACAATGAGAGATCAGCTTGTACTGGACAATTATAGCTTGATATGCAGCCGTGTGTACATCATCAACCCAGTCTATCGCAGTCCACTGCTGGACATAGGCTTCTCCCAAATTGCGCCACAAAACTCTGTCCTCTGCCTTCCGCATCCAGTCCCACCCAGCTACTTTCATCAGGTCGTCGGTCCAACTGGCGGGGGGGGGCGCCCTACGCTACATTTGCGGTCTCCACTCAAGTACTCGTCTGCTCCAGTGTCACGCCATGCCATGGCCAGCCTACTGCCACTTCAGCTTACTGATCCTACAAGCTATTTCGGTCACTCCGGTTCTTCTCCGGGTGTGTACATACTTTTTGACCAAGTTGGAGAAATGTTATTTGTATCAATCTTTTGTGAAGGTAACTGACTCAACCATTTATATCCACACGGCTAGAGAGAATAACAACAGCAAAAACAACATTATCAGCCCATTACTGTCCCACTGCTGGGCACGGGCCTCTTCTCAGTACGAGCCCCTAGGCTTTAAGGCCTTAGCCCACCACGCTGGCCTAGTGCGGGTTGCTGGATTACACACACCATTGAGAACTGTATAGAGCACTCTCTGGTGTGCAGGTTTCCTCACGGTGTTTTCCTTCATCGTTAATTAAATTCTGAGAGAATAATAGTTAGCCTGTTCAATATAATACAAACATTACGTAAACTAGTTATCACAACCTGTCATTTTCAAGAAGACGAAAAATATCAATGCCGAGAATATTCTGGAACATCCTTCACAAACAGAGTACCCTCTTCAGAATTATGATATTCACACTTCTCTACAAATACCCTCCGATCCAATTTAGTTACGAAAACCCAATTTGAAAGGCTTATTGAATAACTAAACGAGACCTAACCTTAGGGTCCAAAAGTCCAAATCAGATTATCATCTAAAGTTCTTTGTAGTATACCAGGCCCCTCAGAAAGTATTGCGAAAAAAAGTTTTTATATATGGGAGACTGGCCAGTTATAATGTTTTTCGAAAATATGATTATTTATAAGTAAAAATAAGTAAGTTCCAATTTCAAAATTTCCCTCCACATTTTTTGCGAGTTAATTCAAAGTATTGTGTCTCACTGAAATATGGATCTGCGCCGGGAACATTTAAGAGCTATGATTTTATACGATTTCAAGTGTCGCCTGAAACCGGATGAATCGTACGATAGACTTCAAATGGCATTCATGGATGAAGGCCCTTCCAAGGCAACCGTGTATCGTTGGTATAACGAATTCAAGCGCGGTCGACCAACTTTGGGGGATGACGAAAGAAGCGGTCGCCCTTTGACGGCTGTTACCGAAGAAAACGTGCTAGCAGTGAAAAATTTAATCCAAGACAATAGGCGAATTACATATCAGGAGATTCAACACATATTGAAGATTGGATCGGGAAGCGTTCACGAGATTCTACACAGCCATCTTCGCGTGAGGAGGATAGTATCACGCTGGGTGCCGCACAACCTCACCGATGCTCAGAAGCAGGCCCGGGTGGAATGGTGCCGTGATATGCTTAACAAATTTGAAGCAGGCTCGTCTCGGCGTGTTTACGACATCGTTACAGGTGATGAGTCCTGGATTTATCAATACGACCCAGAAACCAAGCGCCAGTCGACTGTTTGGGTGTTTCAAAATGAGCCAACGCCTACCAAAGTGAAGCGATCTAGAAGCGGGGGTAAGATTTTGATCGCTAGCTTTTTTAATTTGACTGGCCACTTGGTATCAATTCCCTTACGGGATCAAAGAAGCATTAATGCCGAATGGTATACTACCAAATGTTTGCCAGAAGTTTTCTCTGTTATAAGCAACAAGCGACCAAACACAGGGCTCCGCGGGCTACTGCTCCACCACGACAATGCACCTGCGCACACCGCACTCAAAACGAGGGACTTCCTGGACAGCACGCCAGTCAAACTCCTGGGTCACCCTCCTTACAGCCCTGATCTAGCACCGTGTGACTTCTTTTTATTCCCAAAAATAAAAAATCAGCTCAAAGGGATACAATTTTCGTCGCCGGAAGATGCGCTGGCTGCGTTCGAGCAGGCTGTAAACGAGGTGTCTGCGGCGGACTGGAAAAAGTGTTTTGAAAACTGGTTTAGGCGCATGAATCTTTGTATAGAGGCTGGTGGAAAGTACTTTGAAAAGATTTGATAAAAATATATGTACGTATAGAACAATTTTTTTTAGTTTCGCAAAACTTTCTGAGTGTCCCACGTATAAGGTGATACGGAGGATTTCGGGAAACTTTAAATTGGATAAAGTGGAGCTCTGCAAGTAGAGTGGAAACTTAGACATCATTCTAAGTTGGCGAGGTTCGACTTTACAAGAGGCATACTGTTTGGTAGAACTACCAGCCAGAGTGGACGTATTCAATTGATTGACTGTGTGGTAGTCATAACTAAGAACTACTTGTACGAAGCCTGCTGCTTGGTGCAGGTGTTCATTAGAAACCGTCATGAATATAATTTTAAGTTCTTTTAAATTAAAGAAAGTTGTTAGGCCAAGAAAACACTTTCGTGTTGCAAGTAATCTTCAGATGTCTCGTAGGTAGGACCAAAATGAAAAAATTACCGGTCAAGTGCGAGTCGGACTCACACAATAAGGGTTCCGTACCACCACAGACCAGTAAGCCTCAAGACGCCGATTAGACGGACACCCCCGGTCACCACGCATATGCAGTAGCACTGCATAACATACGCCCCACCGCCAATGACGACGTCAGTCCGTAAGCGAGCGACACCGATCATACGTAATCATTCCACCAAACTTTTGAGCTGACCAATCATAAAGCGCCGTCCGCTCCCCGGTCCCCGCCAACATTTTACGACTGCGTTCTCATGCAAGTCTGTTAATGCGGCGTCTTGAGGCTTTCTGGTCTGTGCGTACCACCCATTGACCTGATACCCCATAGAAACTGATTTAATTTACGAGAATTCATCAAAAGACATCAGCGCACCGTACGCGAAATATGAATTTTTGCATCTCTTTCTTATGCAGGTACCACCACATAAGTCTATGTTTGTCCTATTTTTAGTATTTGTTGCTAAACTACATAGTATGCAACCTTTATGGAACATATACACAAAACACTTGATTACTTCAAATCACAGTCAACATGGAGCAACACATAACCGAACAAAGCCTTCTGGGCACGAGTGCACAATGGACACGTCCACTTCCGTCGGCACGTGGCTCCTCATATATCCAGTTATCTCACCTGAGATACGGCTCTATTTGACAAAGATATTGTTCCATTCGAGAGTTCGTGATTCTTAATGGTTTGCAAATATTTGTAACAGAAGAAAACAGCAAGGAAATTCGAAGATATAGTTTTGGTCCTTAAATTCGGAGTAGGTCTTCGTAAGAACCAAACTTTTCGCATTGTTGTGAGAAATATAACCGTTGCAACATTGTAATTTTTATAGCTTTGACATTTATACTATGTATTGATAACATCATAAACCGATCATCATCATCATTTCAGCCGAAAGACGTCCACTGCTGGACATAGGCTTCCATAAACCGATACTATTGATTTAAAGGTTAAACTGTAGGCGTTTAGCGTAACCTTTCCAAACGAGTGAATGAATTAATAAGCTGATTCTAGTGATCACATGATTTCCTTTAAGTTCAATAGAGCCTTTCTTCACCTGGGTCCTAATCTAGAAGGTCGATATAAAGATCCTAATGATCTTCTAGGCGAGAGTCACCTATTATTTGGATTATTTTTCCTTGAATTTTTCAATATGGTTTGAACAGTGGCGTAGCTAGACCTAAATGGGCCCTGTATTAAAATTTGATGGGGGTACCTTTTTACCTGACTGTGGCGATGCCAAAAGGGGGAGGGGTTATGTTTTATGCAAATGATTAATTTGTGATAGTCGCTATAGACTAAACACTACCATTATTTTCATTATTCATTCATTACAGGCCTCTTATTAATAAGAATTTGAGATTGTGGAAAACGTCTGGGCCCCTGTAGCTCAGGGGCCCCGTATCATTGATACGGCTGATATGGCGGTAGCTACGCCCCTGAGTTTGAACTAAACGATCTGGGACATATTTGTTCATTTCTAAAACAACCCGATCAGCATAATATATTTCCTTCCAAACATTTCAACTATTCCCTAATAATTCGAGCACTGTCTCCTCTCAATATTAAGCACATACCGCTATTCCCCGGAGCGTATCAGCAGTATCACGTCGTATCATCGACAGCTATTGTTCGCACCTGCCTTCTCATGCAAATCAGAGAGCTAGCCAAGCTTGACCCTCGCTATCAAACTCTGCGGTTTGACTGCTTTGTTTCAACTCCATTGGTGTTTTCGGAGGTGTGTACTGTGTATTGGTTTGACTAGCTTGGGGAATACGTAGTTAATGTTGACTAGAAATAATTGCTTCTACATGTTTAGAAGTCTTCTGTAGTCAATACTTTTATATAGCGAAAAGCGAGCATACTTGGCTTTTGCCATAACTTGTAATTTTTCGACTATTTGTGGTAAGTTGGGTGCAATATTGAAAATTTTGCTGCTCTAAATAATCTTAACTTCAAAATTTTGATGTTATCATACCAATATATTTATACAAGTTAGAGAGGTTCGCAACAGTTCTTAGAAACTTTCAATCGTTAATGGACTGGTAAGAAGAATCCATCAGTACAATTGAAACTACAATATTTTGTTTCCTAGCTTCTTTATAACTGTGTAGTGAATTTAGAAGTTTCTGTAAAGTACTAATGCAACAGCATATAGTGACGAGTCGATTCCAGTTATCTTCAATTGTTTCTCGCAACTTACAAGAGAACAACTCAATTACAAAGTACATTACATTTTGTACTTGCTATATTATTTAGACCATGATATCAACTTTTCAATTATGTATTGTGGTATTTGTGACGCATCAAATTCCTTCGTAGATCGAATATGTTTGGGATCTATTAAATAATGGAATTAGTACATTAGTTAATCTGTCTGAAGTTTGTGAAATTGGGGTTGTTTCTGAACTTTAATTATTAATGTCTGTATTGCCAGATAGAATGTAGAATGAGTTACGATTTTTAGAGAATATTTACTGTCCTCTTAGTTTTCTTTGTGCTTACATTAATTGTGTGATGTTGAACTGTCCGTTGTTTACACTTATTATTAAATGTCAAGACGCTTAAAGTGGGACCACAAGCGCAACTGGATGGTAAAAATAGATGAGACGCTTTCATACCTTCTTCCTTAAAATTGGTCCTTTTGCCCGAAGTACAAAAAAGGACCAAACATCACTAACCTACATCTAAAATATACTCACTATCCTCAAAAGACTTGTAGGCAGATAAATAGTGTTAAGTGCGACAGACGCAACAAGTGAGAAAACACATTTGTCACGAAGCAAATAAACTAAGGTGACATTAGAGTGCGACTGAGTTTATAACAACTATTCGTCTCGGTCCAGCCAGAGACAATAACGGTACAGGGGCGGATTACAATTTTTGAACAGGTATGAAGTTTTGATGAAGGGAATTAATATATGATAGAATAGAATAGAATAGAATAGTATTTATTTGCATCAAACATGGTACAATAAGGTGTTAGAAAACATTATTTTGAACTAATACATGTTCCACCAGGTACTGGCATACAAGAAGATTGAAAAAGATAAAGATATCTGATTGTAGAAGACGAAAAAGAATTGAAGACTTGAGAATTGTAGACCCGCGGTGTTTGAAATGTAATCGGAGTAAACTGCTTTTAAACTCGAAAACCTATTTTTTTTTATGAACAACCTACGTCTTCTCTTTCTAACCGAATTTCTTAATTACGTCTTAGACTATTAATGAGGAAACCATTATTTTATTTCTAAAATCAGCACTGACTCCTGAAATATGCACCCTTAACAACCCTACCACCCCTGCACGTTAATCAATACACGGCACAATATACGGCGGTACGTAGTACGTACGTACGGAGCTCGTGAAATTGTGCCTTTTATAATTTTTTTTTATAGTATAGGATGGCGAAACGAGCTAAAGGCCCACCTGATGTTAAGCGGTTACCTTTGCCCATAACAACTTCAATACCACCTAGGCTGTTTGTTACCTAAATGGTACCGCAAGTCGGTTCGCCAAACTGAGACATGAAGATGGAAAGTCTCATGTGATTGTAATTTCACCGGCACCCGTACCCTTCAGACCGAAACACAGCAATACAAGCATCACTATTTGGCGGAGAAGTAGGTACTGTGGTAGTACTTCCCCGGACGAGCTCTTTCACAAAGGAGCTCTACTACTACTAATGCACTAACTTTTGTTGCGAGCATGATTTAGCTGTGTTCTTCCTTGGCATCTATGTGGAGATACAAAAATTGTCCGCGCTATCTTGTGTTATCAACATATCACCTTTTAGTTGTTGTTACCATTTGTTTGTTATTTGTGTTGGCTGTTTCTGTTTCACAGTGTAAATTCTTTGTGTAGTATTCAATTTTGCGTCAATTGTCTATGACCTAGTCTAATCTTTCTAATCTCTGTGTACATTTATTCTTGTTCCTTTCTACTCTTGTTCCTTTTTACTCTGGGATTAAATGATTTTTTCAGTCATTTAATCCCAGTCCCAAAACAAAAGCACCTAGATTGGTTTTATACCCCAAAATGGCTGCAAAATCTTTTAATTTTCATAAAAAATGCTGTCTATATGAATAAAAACAATTCAACCTAAAAAAAAGCAAAGCCATCTACCGCCAATCAACACATCCTACAATAAGAGCTACTAATTAAATCAGCCTCGGGTAATCACTCGCGGGTATTGACGCTCCGACCGGAAATGAGCTGGCGCTACGTCACACGTCCACGTCACTTCCGTTCCGACGCACGCGCCATTATCCGCGTTACATTCGATGCAGCTGCAGCTTTAATTCTTGTCTGTGATTGATCGGTACGGATTTAGTACGTATTTGTATAGTGAGGCATTTTAGGTTGATTTAGTTTGAGAGCTTTTAGTGATTAATTTTCTAGGTTCAATGATTAAATTCGAATAGCATACCTACTCGTAACGTTTTAGGCTAACGTTTTGTGGTATTTGTATGCGAAAAGAAGAAAAAATATTTCAAAAATTATATAGTAGAACAGTTACATAAAGTTTTCCATGGGAACAACTTTAACCAGAAGGGACCAAAGAATTATAACAGATGAATGGGCTAGAGTATTTACCTGAAATAGTGATATAATTGGACCCAAAAGCGACAAGGACATGATACGGTTAAGTATTTCTTAGAACACGAGGAAGCCACAGGTAACGTCGATTCCAAAAAGTTACCTAGCCTGGTATTGAATTTTGCGTATACCTTATGGTATCGCTTTCAGAACACAATCGTGGACAAATTTAAAACCGACTTTTTCAGGAGTTTTCCACTACAAATCACACATAAATAATACCTTGCCATTCATAATGTACGGCCTTGATCATTCAGCGTGACGGCAAATAATAACAGATGCAATCATGGCAAATTAGCGTGATTGTTTGATAGCCGTCATCAACTCATCACGGTAAATGCCGTGATGGACAGTGATAGTGTCCGGGTTTCCCGTGAGACTGTGCCTTATTGTTGGAGAAGAAAATCGTAATGACAGGTCTTGAAGGGCTTAGCAATATGTAATAATTGTATTGTATTGTATTTATTGATAACAATTGTTACAAGTCATTTTTTTATTATTAAATGTATGTGTATGTTTATTTTTAATGTAATATATTCGTCATATATCGTCAGTACTCAGACCAACACAACGCCTAAAGAGCCGCCACAGTTTCCTTAAATCAACAGAGGCTCTACAAGGTTCTCCAGCTGAGGCTCGTCGAAAACTGTGGCTGGAAAAATTACCTCCACCTGGACACTACATCCAACCAATTGAGAGGCTTCCTGTAGGGTAAAAACTCCCCTGGCCTACATGGAAGTCCCTAAATCGATTGCGGACCCAGGTAGGCAGATGCAGACTTAACATGAGCAAGTGGGGCTAGATAGACCAAACAGCCACAGCCTGCATGTGTGGCAGTGATCCTCAATAAATGTCACCCTTGCTATGCTGCTCCTTGTGTCCAAGCACTGGCACATTGAGTGACCTTATCAATGCCACAGACAAAGCACAAGACGTGGAAAACTTCTGGGCCAGCAGCGTGTGATTACTGTGCCACTATCAGTAATATTTTTTTGTACCGTCGACACGAAGAAGAAGAAGTACTCAGACAGAACGATTAGGTAAAACGAGGGGTCGTATACTTTTGTCTCTTCTTCAGTATGCCATAAAAAATTACCTAGGAAGAGAGGGAAAGAGTAACAGCATCCAACTACATACATTGATTGCATCGGCAACACCGATCTACTTAACTACTAAGCACGGTAGCAAACCCTTCGTTCTTCGTAGCTGTTTTATGGATAATTGAGGTATGGCTTATGCTTGGCAAGAACTGGCATGGACTGGAGGTGTCTATAGACCGGGGCGACCTCCAACCATTTGTGTCATCACTACTCTTTACAGGCAGCTACAGGTAAAAGTTAGTCTCGACAAACTTATAGCGAATCTTGAACAACGAAGGAAGCAGGAAGCGAACAGCATCCGTATCATCTTTACACACGTGCGGAAACTCGTTATCTAAATTCTAAACTCGAAATCAATTATCGATAACTGTCACGATAAATCGTAGTGTGGTGTGTAAACAGATTGGAGGTGACCGTGAAATGATAGCCCATAGATTATGGTTCTAATATTATATTGAGTGTTGCTCATGTGAGAATTATTTAAATAAAACGACATGTTGATTCTCAACAAAAGTGAAAAAAGAGAGTCCGTGACAAAATATAAACGTTTGCTACTGACGCATATTCTGTTTTGGTTTTACCCAACCAAATATTAATACTAAATGGGACTTCCTGTTTGTATATCTTAGGGGATCGATGAATCAACCGGAATGAGATACTCCAGAAGGACTAAGAAAGATAAAAAACTACTTATAGTTAAATATCCCAAAAGCCCAGGGTATACATAAATCTTGTGTGGACATATACTTTACTGGTGCATCTACCTCGCTTTTTTTTGACGGCGTCTGTGGTCTGGTGGTTCGAGTGTCGGACTGCTGATCAAGAGGTCGTGGGTTCGATTCCCACAGGACACAAATATTTGTGTAATGAACATAAGTGTTTGTGTTGGTCTGGGTGTTCTTATGTATTTTAAGTATGTATTTACAACAAAAAAAAGTATAAATGTATTATATCCATTGTCTAGTACCCATAGTACAAGCTCTGCTTAGTTTGGGACTAGATAGTGATGTGTAAAAATGTCCCTAAAATATTTATTTTATTTATTTATTTTTTGGCTTTGCATCATCCTAAGGCTTTTTTTTTTTTTTTTTTTATTCTTAACGGGCTTGCGTTTGACCGCCACCTCACCTGATGTTAAGCGATGGTGCGGTCGACGATGGTACACGCTTGCCCAGCAAAAACCTATTCACTCGAGTCTTGAAGACCACCAGATTATATTTCTCGGGAAACACTGACGCCGGCAAGGAATTCCACTCTTTGGCGGTACGCATGATAAAGCTATTAGCAAACCGGTTCGTGCGTAAGGGTGGAATATCTACCATATAACGGTGGCGCATCGCCGTGCGTCTGGTCGTCCGATAATGGAAAGGGCTTGGGGGAATTAAATTGTGCAATTCCAACGCACACTCGCCGAAATGCATTCGATAAAAAACCGATAGGCTAGCAACTCTGCGCCGATGCTCGAGACTTTGTAGTTTGGCGTCGACCAGCGCATCGTTGCCAACGAGCCTCTTGGCGCGCCTCTCAATCGACTCGAGAGCCGCCAGTTGATATTTAGCCGAACCATCACAGAGATGAGAGCAGTACTCCATACAGGACCGAACTTGTGCTTGGTACAAATTGAGCAGCTGTTCAGGTGTGAAGTACCGCCTCACCTTAGAGAGGATGCCCAGCTTTTTGGCAGCAAGTTGAGCCTTGGACTCTATGTATGAGCCGAAGTTTAGGGTGGATGTTAGTGACACGCCAAGAAGCTCAAGGTGGTCAGTTATCGGCACGGATGCATCACAGAAAGTTGGAGTAAGTTCAAATTGACTCCGTTTAGCAGAAAACAGGCACGCCTGGGTCTTAGCAGCATTGAACTTGACCAAGTTAGCATCACCCCATTCGGAGACAACTTTCAGGGTCAAGTTCAAGCGTTCAACCATGGCCTCTCTAAGAGACTGGATTTGCGTCCGACTCGCTCGTGCATTGGATGTGTAACTCTCAACAACGGTGCTGTCGTCTGCGTACCCAAAGGTGCCGGGTCTTAGCAGATCATTTATGTGGAGCAAAAACAAAGTTGCGGAGAGTACTGAGCCCTGAGGGACCCCGGCATTTATAGCCAATTGGTCGGACGTGCAGCCGTCAATGACAACTCGGATCGACCGATCCCTCAGGAAGTCTGAGATCCAATTACACAGATCAGTAGGCAGGCCGAATGAAGGAAGCTTGTTTATAAGGCTATCGTGCCAGACCCTGTCGAAGGCCTTCGAGATGTCAAGAGAAACGGCAATCGCTTCTCCGTGTTTCTCGATGGCCTCGCTCCAAATGTGGGAGGCATACGCAAGAAGATCTCCGGTAGACCGGTTTCGGCGGAAACCGTATTGTCGGTCACTCAGAAGGTCATTAGCTTCAAGGTATCCTAGGAGCTTGTTATTAAGTACTCGTTCCATACTCTTACAGAGTATGGACGTTACTGAGATGGGCCTGTAATTAGCAGGGTCAGCACGACTGCCCTTTTTGGGCACTGGTTGCACATTAGCCTGCTTCCAGGATTTCGGCACTTTACCAGTCACCATCGAGAGACGAAATAGGCGTGTCAGGATCGGAGACAATTCAGGCGCACAGGTTTTAAGGACTATGGCTGGTATACCGTCGGGGCCACTGGCTTTGTTCACGTCAAGATTGCGTAGCGTTTTACGGACCTCCTTCTGGTGGATGCGAATATCCGACATACAAGTCTCACATCCATTTTGTGGAGAAGGGGGTGTAGCGCCACCAGCATCGAGACGTGAAGAATCCGCGAAGAGAGAGGCAAACAAGTTTGCCTTCTCCTCAGCAGTGTGGGCCAGTGACCCATCAGGCTTCAGCAGTGGAGGTAGTGAGGGGCGACAGAAGTTCGATTCGACCGACTTCGCCAGGGACCAAAACGCCTTACTACCCGACGGGTAAGAAGCAAGTTTGTTACCTATTCGGCCTATGTGGTCAAATCGAGCTCTGCGCAAAGCCTTCTTACAGGACTTGGCAGCCTTGTTGAAAGCTCTCTTCTTTTCGCTTAAGTCCTTAGTTTTGCGGTTTCGAGCGTCGACCCACTCCAGGTATGCCGTGTGTTTCAGCGCCTCAGCGCTTCTACACTCGGCCCCAAACCATGGACGAGCTTCGCCAGACATTGTTACATCAGAAAATGGAATGTAATACTCCATCCCCTGACGCAACACGTCCGTTACGGCGCTTGCACAAACTGTAGGATCATCAGAAGAGAAGCAAGTCGGCTGCCAAGGATAAGATGCAAAAAACGACCGCATCTCATCCCAATCTGCTGCTTTGTACCGCCACACTCGCCGGATGCCTCTAGGGCTGGGATCGGGCGGAGAGTAGACGGATACAGATTTCACCAGACAGTGGTCAGAACTACCTAAGGGTGATGATACCGACAAGGAATACCGGTCTGGATCAGTTGTCAGCAGAAGGTCCAAACAGTTGGCTGTGTGCGACTCAACATCAGGCACCCTCGTTGCCCCTTGGACCAGCTGGGTGAGATTTAACGCTAAAGCCAGCTTTCGCGTCTCTCTCCCTGCGTGGTCAGTTATCTGGTATGAGAAAAGCCACTCCTGGTGGTGGGCATTGAAATCCCCCAGAATCACTAACTGGGCCGAAGGGTACCGTTGCTGGGCCGCATCCGCCGCCTCACTAAGGTACTGTGTGAGCCTGGTTGTCTCCTGATCTCCGCTATGTGAACGGTAGACGCAGGCATACAGAATTTTCTCCATGCCTGTGTCGACCAAAACCCAAAGTATGGAGAAACTGGGATCTTCAAGGTTTCGGAGACGCCGATAGCAGATGTCGTCCCGGGCGTACAGGCATACGCCCGCACGTGGTTTGAAGTTGTGCTCCAGGGTAAACCCTGGGTAGGAAAGGTACGACACGTCAGACGGACATCCGATCTGCGTCTCCGAGAGAAACAGGAGTGATGGTTTATCAGTCTCGAGGTGGTGGTGGACTGCAACGAGATTTGAGTGCAGACCTCGGATGTTGTGGAGGTGCACTTTGAGAGAGAGGGAGTGCAGCCGCTGTGAAACCATTTTTCTCTTGCTTCTCTTTATCATTATTTTTGTCGAGTGAAGGAAGGTGAGGGGATGGCAGTGAAGTGAGGTTCCACGCTGCTAACGTTCAGACACACACTGACAAGTCACAACATTGGGGGACTAAGCCGGAGACTGCGGGGACGCCCGAGCCCCCCCAGGAGTGTCCATCGGGCCCTCTCAACCGGTCGCCGACCGGCACGATGGCGCATCCCGGGATTTTTCGCTAGTTGGCGGGGCAGCCTTTCATGTGTGGCTAGCACACTAATTGGGCCCCCTACTACCTGCGGTCGGCCAGCGGTGCACCGTGCCTCGGATCCCGCTACCCTCCGCGATTAGCCTCCCGATGTGACAGTATCAGCGCGCGTCAGATTGGTCTGCTTGCAGTGAAACAACTATTTCGACCCATCCTCTCGAGTGGCTACACTGGGCATCGTACCGGAACACGACTGGGTCGCTTGGCGGCACGTCTTTGCCCGGTGGGTGGTCGCAAGCCGTCGGCTGAGGCCTACCACCAGTATGTCACCCGATTTGCACCACCCAGGGATCACGTGTAGGGATTCGGAAAAAGGGTACTCTCCTACGGACGTGGATGACTCGACCCCCAAAATGTCTGTCTGGTAAAGAACGCCTATGGCGTTAAGACCGCCTTTGTACCCAGTTGTGCATAAAGGATTAAATAAATAAAGAAATCTAGTTTAAATACAAGGATAAAAATGCAAAAAATACTTTAAACAACATTTTTCCGTACCATTCAAATCAGAAAATCGTTAGGAATTTCCATTACTCCCAGTTATGGAAATGAATGACGCAACAGAAGAATGCAATGCACCCGCGGCTTATGTCTTAACACGAGAGGAATATTCCACAGTGGTGAACAGAAGCGTTTCTGCATAAGCGACAGCGTTATTTGCATAGGTATTAATGATCCCAAAGTGGAACATATTTTGTAAAAAACAATCGATGGATTTAGCGACCAAAAATTGAGGTAGTTTCCTTAACAAGCAGGAAAGCACACGGCGTTTTCGGAAAAGTTAATCTGTTGTGCAATAATGCTGCTTTTTTGACTGTTAAACTCTCTATTTACAATACCGATGCATTATTAGAATATTAATGTGTTTATATAGTATTTGTAAGCAAACTGGATTTATAGCACGGGAGGTGTTAGAAAAACTCTCGGAATTTCCCATCAAGTATTCTATGGTGACATGGTAATGAATGACAGGACAAAAGAATGCACAATGCATAGCGCCGCAGTGAAAGGAATGGCTTTACGAATTACGAACGACTCGACAAGACACAGCTATGTCACGGACGAAGCATTGTGATAAACGCAAGCGACTTAACTATTTCATGAGCGAAAGCGTTTTGGGTAGTCACGAGGTTTAATTAGGTTATTGTGTTTTATCACTGTCGAAAAGTTTTTATCTCTATTTGTTTATTAATTGATTTACTTTCATTAAATTTATGAATCTACATTAAAGCCTATAGACTAATAAATTCTAAGAATATCAAAACAATTCTAACAACTTCCACTAATGGCTTTGTAAACAAATTCTGGGAATACATCAACACTGTCACAATAGAAATGCTTTTACATTAAGTGATACTATTATTTATGAGAAATTAAAAATTTATGTGACTATATAAAAATGTTCATATTTTAATTAAGTATTTTTTGTTAACGTTGTAATTACTTATCATTTTAGATCAATGTAAGGTTTCCTGAAATAAGATTATTTAGAAACTGTGTTCTTTATGTTGATAAGGAGCAGAATTTCTGCATTAATTAGTGAATTTACCGAGTTATATAAGCCACCGCCGCGGCGCCGTCCTGTCACTATCTATTTAGTTTCATATAATCCACAAATGAGCCAATGCTAAACTAAATGACATGCGTTTGTAACCTATAACTATATTGTCAGGCTCTATTAGTCAATTATGTGTATGAGTGGAATTCCTTGCCAGTTGCCCTGTCAGTGTTTCCCGAGAATCTGGTTGTCTTCAAAGCTCGAGTGAACAGGTTTGTGCTGGGCAAGCGTGAACCATCGTCGACCGCACCATCGCTTAACATCAGGTGAGGTGGCGGTCAAACGCAAGACTGTTACGAAAAAAAAACCAAAAAAATTGTCCGTACATTATCAGATGAATTCTCCTACCCATAATGTATTCCATGGCCGCTTTTTTGCTATCACTAAGTCCTCACCCATCCAAGTACAAGGAGCGAATATTAAAACCCATCCATGAAGAAAATGTTAGCAAAATGCGGTGTGGCGGTGCGCAATTTTTAAAATTGTCCTGTTCCGAGTACCTTGGTATTGCGTCGAGATGTTTGTCATACGTAAGACTCCTAAGTACTTGCTGAATCATACGTATTGCCTTGTTTGAGATGCTATTAATAGTTTTATAAGTCGACATGTGTGATGCTACTCGTATTTTTCTTTTGAAAACGGTTTAAATATCTTATTTTTATTTGCAAGTACAGTCTAACAAAGCAATTAGTATCCAGGGTCGCCAGATATAAATGGAGTTTTCTCAGAAGATTATGGATGTTTTCGAGTGAAATATTATTTTAATAACGGACAAAGTTAAACTATATTTATACAAAACCCTAATCAAACTGTTCTACAATAATTTCCTGAGAAATCTTCATCTATTTCTGGCGACCCTGGATACCAGTGGCGTGCATTGCATATAGGCAATTAGGCAATACCTACTCCCTTCCTCATTCAAATTCAATGGTGGTGTAAGTTATTATCTTTTTTTCAGAGTACGATGATTATTTATCTTAAAATAGACCTATTAATGCTAATTTCATCTTCCTACATCAAAAAATCAATAACTTACACCACAATTAAATTCAAGTGAAGTAGGCGAATGCACGCCACTGCTGGATACTAATTGCTTTGTTAGACTGTACGAGCAGATGCTTTAACCATGAAAAATATTGCAGTTTTGTTTTAAATTTTAAAAGTACTAATTAGTAAGGCAGATAATTATATCAATGTTCACGAATTATACAAGAAATTGCGGATGTTAGTCCTAGCATTGTTTAAAAAATAAAACAGAAACATATATATTTCTTAACATCACATCCTCCTATCTAAGCCAAACACGAAACGGAATCCCCAGTACACCAACCCATAAATCATTTTCTTAGCCCCAACAAAAAGTGCGGGTAGTAAGAAAAGTGCATTAGTACCGCATCCGCTGGGAACCGTGCAGCGTATAAATCTGCTGCAGATGCGTCCAACATACGAACATAGAGGTAGTAATTCTGGAAGGAAACCTGAGGAGTTTGACAGGGATGATGGCAAATGTTTTCAGATGACTGTATTGAATACCGTCACCAAAGTAATCATTGTATTATATGCTAGATTTGCCATTTCCAGCTTGATTAGTAGAATATATGTGACAGTTTATTTTTGTTTCGGTTGAACTTTGCAGGATTGAGGATAGATATTCTACCTGTGAGATATATTTCTAAACAACACTGTAAGGTCCTAGTACATTAAAGATGTTGTATTGTCTACTTTGGTTTTGTGAAGTATTATAATAGTCTATCAATCTATCTACATTAGAAAGTTAAGCACTGACTAATTAATTTGTATGTTATATTTTTTATGGTTGATTAATTAATTATTTGAATTATCTCTTGTTAGCCGAATTTATTAGTAATTAATTAGTTTGTCAATGTATTTCAGTAGATCAATTGACTTTTTATTAGCTACTGATTTGATTGAGGCCTCCCCACTTAAATGGTGGGATGGTTTGACACGTGAGGACATACACATATAATGGCGGGGATGCCTCGAGCGGGGGCAGTCGCGCTGGAGCACTGTATCAAGTAACGAGTGTATAGCATTAAAAGAATAAAAGTTAGTAATTGTGAAAACGTTACTTATTTAATTTCCTGACCCAATAGGTCAGAAGTGGGAACATAAAGAAAATTTCACATTTTCTTGCTACGTCCACTGCTCGGAAAACGTAAGTAACGTGATTAAATATCTTTATTTCCCCGTTTTAAGTAAATTACCCCGTGTTTTTTTAAATTAATTCCGTAACTTAAAATATTTGTAACAAAATCTTTTTCTTGGAAGGTGTAAAATTGTAGTTATTCTGATCAACACGTGGTGTTTTTGTAATTATATTCCAATATTTACTGTACAACAGTTAAAGAGTTAATAAGTACCTACTTTTTTTTCTTTTCTTATTTTCTGGTTACGTATATCGTTACAATTTATCATGTGAATCATTAATTTAAATGATCCAATGATCAAAGTCAATACTTTCATTAATTTTTAAAGACAAATAACTATATTTTATTTTGCAAATATAGGTACATGGTACATTACATGGTGGTAAAAATAATAAATAAAGTACAACCATATTTCACTAGTTGGCATGCAAAAAAAAAAATTGTTTAAATGAATGTGTAAGCACGACATTCATTTTTCATTAACAAAAGACATTATGTTGTAATTAAAAAATTATGCAAAGTCAGTAAATAAAAATTAAAATCAATAAATCAGAAGTCGAATAAATAAATTATTAGGTATCATCATTTTAATAGTTGACAAAATCTTTTTCGTTTGAAAATCATTAATTTTGTATTACGCTCTAGTTACTAAAAAAAATTAACCTTTTTTTAAACAGCGTTGTATTCAAGTCCTTCCAACTCTTTCGTATTTTATTATAAATTACTGGCGCCATACAGCAGACACTTTTTTGCATCAGTGTTGTCTTCGCTATGTGGAGACTGGAGACATAGTTTACTATTATCAAATAAATAAAAATATATTAAATATTTCTCTTAAAACCTTTTCAAAGGCATAACGTAAAATGCTCAATCCTTAATGTTGTTACTTAATTTTATTTTCGTCGGTGTACCTACTCTTAAAATGTTATTTACAATTAAGGTAAGGATGTAAGACTGCAGTAATAAAATAATAATTATTGATCGAAGTACAGTACAGAGACTGAGATTGTGAAATAAAAAGACAAGCTCATAGGCAATTTGCTATTTATTATCAATTTAAACAAGTCATGATTAATAATGTATATTGGTACAGACAGAATCATAATAAGAAACATGCATAAACATAAACCAATTATCTTTCATCAGAAGTAACATTATAAAAACAACAGGATAAATGAATATTGAATTAGTAAATATTAACACATTCTAAAATAAATACAATATAAATAGTAAAATAATCATAATATATCGCAATAAAAAATCAATACACAACTTACGTGAATAACAGGTATTCGGAGATGTTAACTCCATCAATGTTCAACACGAACTAACTCTGCAAACTACAAGGCAGATAGAACTCTTTTGTTGATCCTTGCAGCTTAGAATCAGTAACACAAGTGACAATTTCTTGCTTCAAAGTAGAGTAGAGTTGTACTGGTTACATCCGTGTTTTTATTTGTGTAATTACCAGGGTTCGTAAAATTCAATATTTATATTGAATACTCGACTATCAATAGATTTGAATTACCTTTACAGATAAATAAAGGAATTTTGTTTCTAAATTTAATAACAAGGATACAAACTTGGCAAAGTATATACCTAAAAAGTGATTAAGATTGTGCTGTTTTTGTATTAAAATATATCTATAGGTATAAGCAAGTGGCAAGGCAAGCACAAAAAAATAAAATAAGTCTGTTTTGTTAACTGCCTATCACGGTTACGCTGCGTCAACTAGATACGTTATGGAATAATTTTTTGGGGCAACTCTGTAGAAAAAGAACGTGCATTTAGAGCCCAAAAACGTTGCATTAGATCTATTTGCTATCTACAACAAACTGATCATTTTATGAATCTAAAAGTTTTAACCCTTCCATGAGTATACGAAACGGCAATATTCATAAAATTAAATTCAGTAAAACGCAACTATTACCTACATGAGAGCATTTTTTTGTATGGGTCCGCGTATTGTAAATAATCATCCACGTTGATTGCGAAATATTACTGATACAAAAAAAGATTCAAAAATAAACTTTACGAGAAGCTTGTTGAAATTGATTTATAGGTATTTTATTTATTGATGGTAAATAAATTGGACATGCTTATGAATGAAATTAAAAATTTGTTGTTTAGTTATTAATGTATATTATGTTATGTTATTTACCTAATTAATTATGATTATATGCCTCAATTGCGGGACATGGCTGATCCTATTATATTAATTTACATCTTATGAACCTGAGATCCACAATAAATGAATTTGAATTTGAAAGATCATTATGATGATTATGTACACCGATTGTAGGTGTTGCGAACTACAGTCATGATTTTAAGGAAAGTTAATTTTAAAATCAAAAATTAACGGGATCGATTGAGAGAAGAGATTGAGATTAATGTATATTGCATCTGTTATTTTATGTTTTGCGACGTAAATTTATTGTACAAATTATTTACAGTAACAAAATGAGATTCACTTGAACTTTATTCGTGGTAGCATGTGACAGGTATTAAGCTTATTATGGAAGTTTCAGATCACGTAGTGATGGATAACCATGATTTAATTGCCCGAGGTAAAGGGCCTAATAGAAAGGCAACCCGAGGTAAGGGACCTGACTAAAATGAAACCCCAGGCGAAGGGTCTAATGGAAAGGTAACCCGAGGTAAGGGACCTGACCAAAATGATACCCGAGGCAAAGGGTCTAATGGAAAGGCAACCCGAGGTAAGGGACCTGACCAAATTGAAACCCGAGGCAAAGGGTCTAATGGAAAGGTAACCCGAGGTTAAGGGACCTGACCAAAATGAAACCCGAGGCAAAGGGTTTAATGGAAAGGTAACCCGAGGTAAGGGACCTGACCAAAATGATACCCGAGGCAAAGGGTCTAATGGAAAGGCAACCCGAGGTAAGGGACCTGACCAAAATGAAACCTGAGGCAAAGGGTCTAATTAAAAGGGTACCAGATGTAAAGGGCCCGATGGAAGTGAAACCCGAGGTAAAGGGTCGATTGGAAAGGGGTCCCAAGGTAAGGGACCCAATATAAAAGAAACCCGAGGTAAAAGGTTTCGGGTAGGAGCACATAAGTGCCGCCCTTTTTCATATGAAAACAGGTAGGAGCACATGAGTGCCGCCTGTATTGTTGCATCGGGTAGGAGCACATGAGTGCCGCCCCAGATCATATGACAACGGGTAGGAGCACATGAGTGCCGCCCCAAATCATAATGATAACAGGTAGGAGCACATGAGTGCCGCCTGTATTGTGTTGCAACGGGTAAGAGCACATGAGTGCCGCCCCAGATCATATGACAACGGGTAGGAGCACATGAGTGCCGCCCCAAATCATAATGATAACAGGTAGGAGCACATGAGTGCCGCCTGCAACGGGTAGAATCTATGACAACGGGTAGGAGCACATGAGTGCCGCCCCAAATCATAATGATAACGGGTAGGAGCACATGAGTGCCGCCTGTATTGTGTTGCAACGGGTAGGAGCACATGATTGCCGCCCCAGATCAGATGACAACAGGTAGGAGCACATGAGTGCCGCCTGATTAGATTATAGGTAGGAACACATCGGTGCCACCTGATTGATTTTGATCATGCAATTTTGATATTGTTATAAAAATTATTCATACCTACGATGATTCTATGAATAGATACCTATTGTATCAATATATTGTAAGTGCCAGATCTTTAACTAGATGTGTAAGAAGCGATAAGTGTTTATTAGTAAGGTACATTTATGTGTAACAATTTGGCTTGAATTGTAGTAGTAGATATTTAAGTAACTTCATTTATCTATTGTAATGACTGATAACCTTGTAATGCTCTAAACGAAGGTGGGTAGGTTCTAATCATTTTATTGTAAATACCTACCTACTTCTCTTTGAATTAAATGAACAACTTATCGGTAACTGTTTTGCAAGGTAGAATTATGTATGAAAATTTGGAATTAAATTGTATTATTTGGTATTATATTATTTGGTATTATTTTATCTTGAATTGTGGTAGATTACATTATTATTATTGCATTAGAATATTGTATTTGGTATTATATTATTTGGTATTATTTTATCTTGAATTGATGTAGATTATGTTATTATTAATATTACATTAGAATGGATTTTTTTAGTAACTTCATTTCTCTATTGTGAGCTAAGCGTGCTAGTTCTAAATGTTATTAATGTATGTATAAAGTAAAAATAAAATAAAAATGAAAATTTCTTTATTGTGCCAAAAAATATATATTGTAATAAATATATATTGTTGTAGTTGTTATTGTAATGTTTGATGACAGAATTGTTGTTATAAAAAAAAACAATGCAATGGGACTCGCATGAAAAAGCAATGCGATGGGACTCACTTGAAAAAGCAATACGATGGGACTCACTTGAAAAATCAATGCGATGGGACTCGCTTGAAAAAGCAATGCGTTGGGACTCGCTTGAAAAAGCAATGCGATGGGACTCGCTTGAAATAGGATGGCCGAGCTGTAAGGTCCTAGTACATTAAAGATGTTGTATTGTCTACTTTGGTTTTGTGAAGTATTATAATAGTCTATCAATCTATCTACATTAGAAAGTTAAGCACTGACTAATTAATTTGTATGTTATATTTTTTATGGTTGATTAATTAATTATTTGAATTATCTCTTGTTAGCCGAATTTATTAGTAATTAATTAGTTTGTCAATGTATTTCAGTAGATCAATTGACTTTTTATTAGCTACTGATTTGATTGAGGCCTCCCCACTTAAATGGTGGGATGGTTTGACACGTGAGGACATACACATATAATGGCGGGGATGCCTCGAGCGGGGGCAGTCGCGCTGGAGCACTGTATCAAGTAACAAGTGTATAGCATTAAAAGAATAAAAGTTAGTAATTGTGAAAACGTTACTTATTTAATTTCCTGACCCAATAACACTATTTATTTGCTGAGAGTAACTTAAGAATTATTAAAATCAATTTTCTCGAGAAATTCTATTCAAGCATAAAAATAATCCTTGACACACTTTTCAGTACTTAACATCGCGATAGCAAAACAATCACAATATGACCACGGTTTATTAAACTCTGATATCAACAAACAAATGAAAAATCACATTGTAGGTTGTTATGTTCAGTTTTTATGGCTTTTTTATGGACTTAAAGTACCCATATTTAGTTAGATGCTTTCACAAGTACTGGCTGGTGCTGGAGGTCAGATGGTAGTCGTCGACGTAAAAGTCCAACATAATATTTCTTAGGAAGTGTACTAATCAAATTGACACTAGTTAGAGGTTAGGTTAAGAAGCTGCTCAAAAAAAAACCTAAATCTTGGTTAAAAAATTATAGCCAGTTAGTTATTGATTTACTTAATAATTACTATTGACATCTATATCATTATAATAAAATAGAATTTGTTTAATTTGTAAAATGCATCTATTAAATTTAAGTTTGAGTTGACATGATTATGTAAATGGTAGGTAGTGTAAATGTGATATATTTACGCTAGTAATATATAAGTTTATGGATATATTAGTAATCAAGATTTGCATGCATTGTAATAAAATATTTGCCTGCCTTTTTATAAGGTGGAACAAGATTCTATCGACACTAATATTATAAGACCTTGTACAACAACTGTTCCTGCGAATAAAAGTTCTATTCTATTCTATTCAAGGTTGTGAAGGTTGTAGCCGTGCTGACTGTGACTCTGTGACCATGGTAGGTGTCAGTCGGACATACTCAAGTACCGGCTCTCGAATATAAAACCAAATTTTGGTCCTTAAATCCCGTGTTACCTAATATGTGCCTAATAAAAGAATAATACGGGACCTAAGGACCAAAATTCTTACAGTAGGCTTTTGGTCCTATCGCCCTTCCAATGGCTCTAGTTCATGGTGCAGCGGTTAGCAGCATGTTGTATCAGACAATATAGCTGCAGCTGAGTTATTGTCAGTCGGCAATATCATGGCAATACCATGCTGATATCTGGCAAGTACCGACAGACTGAAATATTGCTTTTTGTACGTAGATTAATATACCGATGGCAGACACCATTTCGTTTGTCGTTGTCACAATAGTCGCGTATCAAAATTACTTTTCAATATTCATGTGTAATTTTTTATTCAGATCTGGGGTTCAATTTAGTTAGGTAGTTGGGGTTTTGGGTTTGGGGGCCCTTTTAGTATGTACCTACCTAAATAAACTCATTTTGTTAAACCATTTTTAATGCCAATAAAAAAAAAAAAAAAAAAAGAGAAAGAAAAGATTTTTTTTGTATAATTTGGACACATCGAAAATAAAACAAATAAACTCCTTCTTTTGAATAAAGTCTTGATCCATGATAACGTTAATGTTCTGGGAGAAACACAAAAAGACTGTTATCAAGATTGTCATTATAGCGCCAGTTGACATCACAATGAAAAACGAAGTTACTTGTTTGTTGTTTTCTGTAAGTTACGGAAACCTCTAGGGTGGAAAAGTTTGATAGTGTGTTTTGCTGTTAACCTAAGCACTATTTTTGTATTGTTTTGAGGCCAAATCGAGAAAAAAAAACACTCTTCTTTACATATTATCGATTTGTGTGAACAAAAATTCCTTACAAATGGAAATATAGTGATATTTTTTTCGCGTTTTCAGTATTGGTCCCATAGTAAAAGTTGTTCATAACGACGAGTACAATGACTCCTTAAGAGGTTTTCAGTTATTTCAACTACACGTCATACATCATCATCATCATCATCATTTCAGCCGAAAGACGTCCACTGCTGGACATAGGCCTCCCCCAAGTATCGCCACAAATCGTACTTCGTATATGTATCAATAAAATTATCTCACATGCGTTAGAAGAACTACACATCGATCCTTCTTTTTATATAGTAAACGATGGCGAAACGAGCTAAAGACCCACCTGATGTTAAGCGGTTACCTTTGCCCATGACAACTTCAATACCACCTAGGCTGTTGCCTAAATGGTACCGCAAGTCGGTTCGCCAAACTGAGACATGAAGATGGAAAGTCTCATGTGATTGTAATTTCACCCGCACCCGTACCCTTCAGACCGAAACACAGCAATGCAAGCATCGCCATTTGGCGGAGAAGTACTCATCATAAATAACAAAAATTCAACAATCAACCTCACTAATTAACTTCAAATCTAACACCTAATCTGTAATGCCGAATCGCAATCATCGCCCGAGCTAATCGCATATGAGATCTGTAGCAGCTAGCCAGGATCCCGACGAATGGACGCGAGGACCACATCATCTCCGGTGCAACCTGAATTATCTACGACGAACACTAAGATGGCTGCACATAATTGGAAGGTGGGATGAAGTTTGAATTTTGATTGAATGGGATTTGAAAATGAATGTAGTTTGTTCCAATGGTAGCATGTCAGACTGAGAATTTTTAGGTCTTAACTAGTAACACAAATTAATGGTAGGTATTTCGTGGTCCTAGGTTCAATGAATATGTATAAATAAATAAATAATAAAATAAATATCTTTGGGACATTTTTTTACACAGCACCATCTAGTCCCAAACTAAGCAGAGCTTGTGCTATGGGTACTAGACAATGGATATAATACTTATATACTTTTTTTTTTTTTTTTAAATACATACTTATAATACATAAACAACACACTATGTTTTGTTTTTACTTTTGAGGAACAATTAAAGTTTTTAAAATAAATTTATTTATTTATTTATATATGCTTTATTGTACACCATAAAAAACATTACATTAAATATGCATTTAAAGCCAATTAGCCAATTAAAATATTAAAAATATATATTATTTATTTTTATTTAATTATTTATTATTCCATTTTAGCCAATTTAAAGCCTGTTGTCGCTTGATATTTTAGCACGAAAAAAATTATGTGCAACTGTTTCAACCACAGAAATAGATTGAATGGTTGTAATCACAATTTAACTTGCGATTTATGCGTGGCAACTTTCGAACAAACTACGCCTCCATCAATATTTTTTTTTAATTCACTTTAATCAAATGTACTTTACACAGCTTTTGTTTCTGCAGTTAGAAACAGCAAAATAAGGCATTTTTGCGGGTTTTTGTTACAGTATCTACAGAAACAAGTCATAAGGCGTCGGTACGCCTTATGACTTCTTCTTCTTCTTCTCGGTAGAAAGGCTTTGAAATGCACTGCACTATGGTGCAGAGTGTTGGCACGCGCGCCCCGCCCACTTGGCCATCTATTTCTGTGGTTTCAACAGATATTTAAGTTCATTACACCTAATAAGCTTTAAGCAAATTATTATCAAAGACTAATTGTATTCATTTTAAACTAAGCTCAAAATAAATAGGGGCCATTTAACAAAGGACAATATTTTGACAGCCTCTTAAGAGTTAATTTTATTCAGTAGAAATAATCCCTAAGGGCCAAGGCGAGTGACAAGTAAGAGCAAATAAAATGTGTTTAAAAAAATATATCGACAATTCTCGAAAATATTGTTCTGAAAAGAATCTTATATTAATTGAATGAAAAGTTTTATAGCGAAGTGACCTTTTGCGACGAAAAAATCCTTAGAAACTACAAAAGGAGTAATTGAATTTCCCGCTTTTATAATTTACAAAAGTAGGGAGGAGTGAGTCAAGATCGCGGATGATGCAGTATTGAGTATCTTTTTATAATAGCAACCAATTGTGTAATTAAAATTTTTACTTCTCTTTGGCGAATTATGTAGTTCTTTATAGCCAAATAATTATATGTGTTATGTACGCCGTTATTGTCATGTACATCAGACCAGTTACAGATTAGTTAAGAGTATAGTGATTATTTTAATGTATGTGATGTGGCTTTACTTTTATAAATAAATAAATAAACCATTGTAATAATTTATTCTATGTATGTATGTATGAAAATTAAAGCTGATTATTCGTTGATCTTAACCGTCAGTCATTGTAACTTGAAAAGGGATTCAAACCAAGAATTTCAAGAAGATTTATAAACAATTAGTCTTGTTTAATCGCAATATCGATATCACTCGTTAGTTTGAGCATATTACCTACATAATGCTGACTTTGACAAGTGAAAACTAAATCGATTTCCCATTTACCTAATCATCGTAAAACCTCAATAACGCAAACATCGATAAGGATTACAATTACAGACGTATTTACAAAGAGATTTCACAAAACAAAACAGTAGCAAATAAGAACTAACCAGCAAAATAAAACATATCACACACTCACAAAAAGCATTCGAAAAGTAGCTGATAACGTTTTCCACGACCTGTGCCATTTAAATGAAATTTTACTACCCAGGAATCAAACCGACGAAGCATCACTCCGGAACACGTCATTACCTCCACAAATTGGGGTCTACTTGTTGACCCGAAGGTCCAAATGGATCCCATAAAGACGTGTCTCGAAGATATATTGAGCATCGTTACAGGAAATTGGGGTACGCAGAGGTTACGGTCGCGATCGGGAAATCAGAGGTATCAGTGTGATTGACCTTTTCTGTAATGCTGATGTTGTATTGGTGGAAATGGTTGATGGTTTATAATTCTATTTATGAAAGGTAAACAGAGTTCATGCCATAGGTCTTGGTTCAATAGTCGACGTTTTAAAGCTGATGTGATGATTGCATGATGACATCATAAGAAAACATGCACACCAAAGAGAGCTCCAAAAAGTTATCGATTGTGTGTGTAGTCCGTTAACCCGCACTAGGCCGGCCAACGTGATGGACTAAGACCTAGAGCCTTCTCATTTTGAGAATCAAATAATCAGAAATGTTGGTTTGTATTATGGCTTTCACACAATTACAGACATTTACTCATCATGAGGATGGGCAGCAGCGTTCTCTGAGTATTTAACCAACCAACTGCGCCTGCCAAGCGTGGCGATGATGGCATATCCCCCCAACATACATATGCTTGGGGGAGGCCTATGTCCAGCAGTGGCTGTCTTTCGGCTGAAATGATGGGGTCCTGGGTTCGATTCCCGGGTCGGGCAGTGTTGTTGGGTTTTTTCATTAGGAAATTCTCAGTAGCAGCCCGGAGTTTGGATTTGTGCCCGGTTAATGGCAATAGGCTCGCCCCCTATTACATGGGACTATAACATAACTGGCGAAATGTGGGTGTACCATTACACCTCTGCCTACCCCTTCGGGGAAATACAGGCGTGATGTTATGTTATGATATGAAATGATGATGATGACTCATCATGAATCAGAACCTCATCGCAGAATAGCAGGTTTCATGCAAGTTTTGTTTTCTCCAACTCTTATTGTGTTGCAAGGTGATTTTAACTAAATAACTTGTATTTGTCCTGTAAAATCCATGAAAATCTATTATAATGTTATCGGCCTGTTATATGATTTTCGTATCTGAAACTAATGGATTTAATATTTCAATATTTATGTTCTGTGTATTATTAATATTTTCTTATTTTAGTGAATACTGTGTCGGAAATTTTGAATTTAAAAGAGTGAACTTGATAAAGTTTCAACTTGCGTACCTAATCGCTCTAGTCAAAACATTATTATTATTATTTTGTTTTTTAAATTAAATGTTCTCAGGCTTCTAATACCTGGGGTTTTTTAAGATCACACGGGTGTAAACCAAAGTGCGACCTTAAATTTGAGATGGCTGAATTGTCTGCATTGGCGTGATACTATTGTCTAAATCTAACTGTAAAAATTTCCTAACTATCCGGCATGTGTTAAGTATAGCTGCTTTTTGAAGTGAGAGGTATGTGTACTTAGAAAGGTTGAGTGTATTTAAGCTATTAAATAATTGTTTTGGGATGACACCTGTCGTTGAAATGACTATTGGGACTATTGTCACTCTATTCATTTTCCATACTCTAGTAATTTCTTCTTGTAGTTCTGTATATTTCCTGATTTTTTCTGTAATAGTATTCTGTATATTGTGAGTGTTTGGTACTGCTATATCTATTATGTATGTATGTTTCTTTTCTTTATCAACTAGAGTTATATCAGGTCTATTGTTATATATAGTGTGGTCTGTAATAATAGTGCGGTCATAATATAGTTTGTAGAACTGATTTTCTAATACTGCCCTAGGTGAGTATTTGTAATATGGTGTGTATGGGTCCTGCATGAGATTGTGTTTCTTTGCGAGTTTCTGGTGTATGATGTTAGCAAGTTGATTGTGTCTGTGAGTGTAGTCGTTTTGAGTTAGTGTGATGCATGCTCCTGTGATATGTTGTATTGTTTCAGGTTTGGCGTGACATTTCCTACATAAATCATTTCTAAGTGTTCTATCTTTCAATATGTATTTTTTGTAATTTTTCGTGTTGATGACTTGGTCTTGAATAGCAAAAAGGAATCCTTCCGTTTCGGGAAACAGTCCACTTAACTCAAACCATTTGTTAGACGCTTCTCTATCTATATGTGTTTGCTGTAGATCATTAGGATGTCTTCCGTGTAGTTCTTTCTGCTTCCATTTTCTGTGTATGTCTTCTATATGTTTTGCTTCATCTATTGTTTCATAGTTATTATCTTCGCTTAGGTTCAGTGGTGTATATTGATTATCTATTTCTATTATGGTTTTGTGTAACTGACTACTATTCTTCTTCTGTCTAAAAAATTGTTTTAAGTTTATTATTTGTCGTTTATGTAGGTGTCTTATTTCTATTAATCCTCTTCCTCCTTCTTTTCTAGAAATGATCACTCTTTCTATTGATTTGGGATGGTGGTATCTATGTTGTGTAAGGATGGTTCTTGTTTTAATTTCAAGTGCATGTAATTCTGTGTTAGACCATTTTATAACACCGAAAGAGTACGTGAGTATAGGAATCGCGTATGTATTTATCGATTTAAATAATTTTTTACTAAAGAGGTGCATTTTACATAATGAATGAATTCTATTGTAGTATTCCTTTTTGAGTTTATCTTTAATAGCCTTATGTTCTAATAGCTTTGCCTGATTATATCCTAAATATTTATATAGTTCTTCATTTTTCATAGCTTCTATTGCTTCTTCGGTGCTTAAAGAGTAGTTCCCTCCTACAATCTTACCTTTCTCTATATTTAGTGTACGGCATTTGTCTAGTCCGAAATCCATTATTATGTCTTTAGAAAATGATGTAGTTATATCTAATAATCTATGTAAATCTGTATTTTTATTAGCATATAGCTTTAAGTCATCCATATATAGTAAATGTGTTATTTGGTGTAGTACCGTTCTATTGTTCTTAATGTCAAAGCCTAATTTGGATTCGGTTAATGCACGGGAGAGTGGATTTAGGGCCAGACAAAACAATAAAGGGCTTAATGAGTCCCCTTGGAATATGTCTTTTTTAATTGATATGTCGTCGACAGAAATATCTATTGTTTTTGTTTGTAATTTAAGTGTAGTTTTCCAGGATCCCATAGTATTTTCAAGAAACTTTATAATTAATGGATTAATTTTATACATATTTAGTACTTCAATCAGCCATGAATGTGGTACGCTGACAAACGCTTTCTTGTAATCTATATACGCGACATATAAGTTTTTCCTACATTTCTGCACATGTTTTAAGATAGTTGAATCAATAATTAATTGTTCTTTGCAGCCCATATGACCTCTCCTACAGCCTTTCTGTTCTTCTGTTAGAATATTATACCCATCGGAATGTTTAATTATTTGATTAGTTATATAAGACGTTATAATTTTATACATGGTTGGGAGACAAGTAATTGGTCTATATTGTGAAGGGTTAATGGACGTAGATGAAGCGAAAGAGGTATGTCAGGATCGTAGCCGGTGGAAATCCATAGTCTCTGCCTACCCCAATGGGAAACAGGCGTGATAATATGTATGTATGTATGTATGTGAAGGGTCCTGAGTTCGGTCTGATTTTGGTATCATATATGTGACTCCTTTAGTCAAAAATTCTGGAAGATTTTGGTTGCCTTTTAAGATATTGCCAATCTATTCAGCTAATGTTCTATGAAGTGTGTGAAGTCTTTTTATCCAAAAATTATGTATACCATCTATTCCTGCTGCTTTCCAATTATGTGTTTTATTAATTATTAATGTAATATCAAGTGGATCTATATCTTTGAATGGCATTTCTTCTATTGTTTCTGATCTAGTAACTTCTTCTTTTATCCATTGTGCATTTCTATTATGTTCAGTACTATCTGACCAAATATTCATCCAGAATTCTTTCAGGGACTCTTGAGACGGGGGATTTAAAATTGTGGTATCACTACCTTTAAGTTTTCTATAAAATTGTTTCTCACTTGTTGTAAATATTCTATTGTTATCCTTTCTTTCTTTAGCTTTTTTATATCTTGCGAGTCTATGACTCTTTACTTTTAGTTTTTGTTTTAATGTATCCAAATGATCTTCTATTCTTTTATTGAAATCTTCATGAGAACTGTGTTGTTTAGTTTTTATTATTATTTGTTTTACTTTATCTGCAAGCTTTTTTGAAGTGTTACCATTTTTGAATTGTGTTAATCTGCCTATATCTTTTCTTAATACATCTATATCTTTCTCTAGTCTTTTTTGCCACGGTGGATCATTCTTAGTTTTATTACAAAAAGACCTATCTGTATTTATTTTTAATTTGAAATGTGTTACAACAGTAAGAGCTATGCAATAAATTAATGTATGTGTATCACTAATATTTTCAAGGGATGATAATTTGGGTGGGATAATTGTTCGATTAAATATACTTAATATATCCGATAACTGACGCGACGGTTTAATTTTTGGTAACAATGGTCTAAGGCAAGGGTCGGTTCCAGTGTATTTTAGTATATTTGTTTCTAACTCATTAGTAAGTGCATCTACTAAAGAAGGATCAGACTCATTGTGTGTTGGTTCTTGTGTATTATTATCTAAATCAAACTGGCTACTATGTTGTGTGTTTGCGTTAGTGAGCTTTGTGTCTGCGTTAGTCTGCTGTGTGTGTATTTCAGTGTGCTGTGTAGTAGAATATGCAATAATATCATCATGTTGTGTTGATAAAGAGGGAACATACAGTGTGTTTCCATTGGAAGATTGTGTTAACTGTAAGATGTTTGTGTGTTGTGCGAAACTCATGCTTTCCTCTTCTTCCTTTTTAAGTTCTTCTGCTACTTCTATTTTAATTCTATTTAAGATGTCCTCCGATAACATTCTATTCCTAATATTTACACGCCTTTGGTCTGCTATGCGTTGTTCTGTGACATTAAGTTGTGGATATTGTAATTTAAAGTTTTCATACAATTGTGTGCAGTACATGGTTCTGTCCTCTTCAAGTTTAGTAATGTAATAGTATGTGCGCATGATGAATATGTTCATATCATCAGTCCATTTCATGCGCACTCTAGATTTTCCGGCTTTGGTGGTCGCAGGCTGAGTGGCTGATGCCACCTGCGAAGCATCCTCAGTCGGGGTAACTGCTCTAACTCTATTGTCTGGTCTGTCTGTCGTTTCGGCTGTAACAATTTTATCGGCAGGAACCCGCCTGTTCAGTTCCTCACCGCCGATGGATCGCATGCTGAGACACCCAGCATCGGCTCCAGGTGTGCCCCGACGATCACCCTCGGGTAGCGGTCCTATACGTTTCTTCTTTGCTCTAGTCTCCATATTAAATGGGTCACCTCCTTGTTAGCCACGTAAGTTTTTCGTATACTACGTGTGTCCGCCCCCCACGTGGTCAGATGTTCGACACGGACGTAAGGTAGGATTTTAGGGGGCTTATTATTATTATTACTAAACAATTAATTTCCACGAATCTGTAATAAGTATTATCTTTATGTTACCAAATTTGTACGCCTATCAAGGCAAAACATAGTGATACTGGATTATTTAAAAATTAACACCATGTCTTGTACATCATACCTATGTTTGACAAATAAATAATTTTGAATTTGAATTTGAATTTGATAAAGCCTTTTCCGATTGCCCAAGGGAATGGGAAACCAATACGTATTACTAAGAAAAAAAATTATAGTTGCGGTACCTACAGAGTAAGTAGGTAGTAAAAACTCAGAAGATGACATGCATTTTTTTTTTGGTTTTACTAAGTTTGATCACCACTAACTACCAACAGATGGCGTTGTTCTAAAATTACCGCTACTTAAGAATATTCGCGATTGGACACAGCACGAGTGCTCAAACAGAATTAGTTCCAGCAGTGCCATTGTCAAGAGCAAGGTCGGGAGCTGTTGACATTCTTGACAATACACAGTTTTACATAAATTATACACGGAATTGGTTGAAATAATGACGCGCGTAATTGTCTTAGTAGGTAGTCATTGGAATTCGATTTTTGGCGGGAAAATTAATATGAGTTGAGAGTGAAAAATCTAACTTTTTCATTTTGTTTAGGTACGTGCTAGATACTACGTCTAGCAAAAATAATAAATAAAGCACCCTAAAAAACAAGAGGAATTGGGTTATTTACTTACACAGTAAACATCACAACAAATCAGAAAGTTACCTAAATAGATTTCTTAATTACATATTTTAATTGCAAAGTTCAATTTATCAACATTTTGTCATATTTCTTTAGGCCGCTGCTGTCGATATAAGGAAGTACTTCGACGAGGCTTCGGCTAATCGTAAATCTATAACCTGTTATTTAACTTAAACCATAAAGTTATATTATTATGTAGGTATAAAAACCGGCCAAGTGCGAGTTCCGTACCACCCATCGACCTGATGCCTTATAGAAACTGATTTAATTTACGAGAGTTCATCAAAAGACATCAAGGTTTTTTTATTTTTTTTTGCATCTCTTACGCAGGTGCCACCACACCTCTATGTTTGCCCTATTTTTAGTATTTTTTGTTAAACTACATAGTATGCAATATAGTCAGACCAAGTTTGACGCAGTAGGTCTACTCGCGTTTTACGAACGACAAACGAAGTACGAACTTTCGTTCCGACTGATACTTACATAATAAAGATAGGCACATAAAAAAGGCACAATTAAGATAGACTACGGTTCATAGTCGTATACAATTTACCGGAGATGAGAAAAACAAACGTCAAAACACGATCATCGCATGCGATAAGGGAACGATGGTTGACCGGAGTAGCAAATTGTGCGATGAATCGTACGATTTATCGAATATCGTCGAACGGGAGTAGACCCCCTGGTATGTATTATCGTTTTGAAGATAGAGCAGGAACATAAACGTTGAAATAAATTTATGTTTTTTTCTTGTACGGGTGTTCCTTTGGTCTTAGACTTTTTTTATATTTAGTATTTGTCGTGATAGGGGTCATAGCAACACATATTCTGAGAAATTTTTAACTGGCAACCAATTACTGTTCAAAAGATACAGCCCTGTGACAGACAGACGGACGGACGGACAGCGTAGCGAGAGTAATAGGGTGCCGTTTGGCACCCTTTGGATACGGAACCCTAAAATACCTACGTACATACCCGTATCTAGAAATAACTAATTTAAAAATACAATCGCTTCTCAAATTATGGAATACGTAAAAAACAAGTTTCAAATCGCGAATAATAGCCATAACCTCAATTTACAATTGCTTCGAAAGCGACATTACACTGAGTTGGCGTATTTTCTAGTAACCCTGACATTGAGCCGTAAATCAACCTTGAACTTGAGACTCGGAGCGAATGCCAACGACATGACCTTCGCAAAAAGATCAACAGACGACAGAATCATTTTTTCAAGGGATATTCTATAATATAATACTTGTGAAGGATCTTTATAAATGTAACACATAACATAACATCACGCCTGTATTTCCCCGAACGGGTAGGCAGAGGTGTAATAGTACAGCCACATTTCGCCAGTTATGTTATAGTCCCATGTAATAGGGGGCGAGCCTGTTGCCATTGACCGGGCACAAATCCAGACTCCGGGCTGCTACTGAAAATTTCCTAATGAAAAAACCCAATAACACTTTGCCCGACCCGGGAATCGAACTTAGGACCCCACGCTCAGCAGTCGCGCTTGCATCCACTAGACCAACGAGGCAGTCTATAAATGTAGAATATAAATATAGACTTCTAATAATAATTAACAGAATTTAAATAGCTAAATATCACACTTTAATTATATACTCATCGAGACCTCTCCTTGCCTCGGAGAGCCCTTTAAGCTGTCCGTCCCGGCAAGATACTTCATGGATATACTCTTTTATTACCATATTTAATTAATTCAAATACATACAAACATGAATTTAATTTAGTTTCCTTTTAAAATGGAGATTGGCGGATAGACAGAGAAAAACGTGGTTATATCGATACAGACCATAATATAAATGGAATGTTACTTTAAAAGGCCGCATCATCAAACCACCATCATCGTCATAAACTTGCTACTGCTGAACATAGGCATAGTAGAAATAGAGATAGTACCTATATTCTATTTCTACTATGACATAGGTCTCTGAAAAGCCGCATACCTAGTAGGTTTATGTCAATTCTAGGCGAGATTCTAAAGAGTTTTAAGAGTCCTACTTCATAAAGATGGTTGCGCCTGATCTCTCTCCGGTCGTGTCGAATTGCCGTCCCATCGGATTATGAGAGTGAGGGAAGAGAGAGTGCACCTGTGTTTGCGCACACACTTGTGCACTATAATATGTCCCGCGCAGATGGCTAATCTCCATTGAGATTGGCCGCCGTGACCGGATTCGGCCGGGAGGACATTATGTATTTACTTTATGCACACGATTAGCTCGTAGCGTTTCGGTTGCCTCTTATGGAAAACATTAACATCTAGGTAGGTACCTATTATAATCAAAGATAGTATTATAACCAACGACCATACAGCCCATAGACGCCTCATAACAGGCGACCGATGTCTGCAACACATCTATGAAATTTCACTAATGTAACAAAACATAACATAACATCACGCCTGTATTTCCCCGAAGGGGTAGGCAGAGGTGTATAGTACACCCACATTTCGCCAGTTATGTTATAGTCCCATGTAATAGGTGGCGAGCCTATTGCCATTGACCGGGCACAAATCCAGACTCCGGGCTGCTAATTGCTGAGAATTTCCTAATGAAAAAACCCAATAACACTTTTCCGACCCGGGAATCGAACCCAGGACCCCACGCTCAGCAGTCGCGCTTGCAACCACTAGACCAACGAGGCAGTCCCTAATGTAGGTCTCCACTATTCGCCACTTGAAATCTTCAAATCAGTTTCGACCACTTCCATGAGCCGTTAAAACTGCCGCGTTAGTGACTAGCCATTAGCCGCCTTGGTAGGGCCAATCGGATTGCAGGATCCGCCTCAGCTAGTGGCAGAATTTATTGTACGCATTATATTCAACATTAGGCGTCTATTGGGTTACATAGTCGCTGATTATAACGTACGGTCGACCGCACGTCAGTGGTAACAGTTTGACATTGACAGCGCCTTCATTTCGTAACCGGTAAGTACGGTTTTCTAATTCAAGTGTTACCACTGTCATGCATTCGACTGTACTAGCCTATGCCCGCGACTTCGCCCGCGTGGATGTCGTTATGCGTAGGTATCCCTCGGGAATTTTTATCTTCCCTGGGTAAAATGTAGCCTCTATGTTAGGCCGGGTTATATTCTATCTGTGTTCCAAATTTCATTAAAATCCATACAGTAGTTTTTGCGTGAAACAATAACAAACATCCATACATCCTCACAAACTTTCACGTTTATAATATTAGTAGGATTATTCAATACTACCTCGTTGGTCTAGTGGTTGCAAGCGCGACTGCTGAGCGTGGGGTCCTGGGTTCGATTCCCGGGTCGGTCAAAGTGTTATTGGGTTTTTTCATTAGAAAATTCTCAGTAGCAGCCCGGAGTCTGGATTGGTGCCCGGTTGATGGCAAATGGCGGTAAATGCCCTCTATTACATGGGACTATAACATAACTGGCGAAATGTGGGTGTACTATTACAACTCTGCCTACCCCTTCAGGGAAATACAGGCGTGATGTTATGTTATTCAAGATCAAGACTAAAAGCTTTTTGTCAAATCCCTCACAGGAAAAACTGTAGCAAATCATGTCATCTGGCTCCGGGTCATTCCAACAGGTTTCAACGATATGTTAAATATTTTTGATAGGTAATATAAATTATAAATAAATGGTTTTCCTGTTAAGTGTCCTTATTTTGATCCAACTGGTTGAATAAAAAACATATAAATATAATTACCTTTTGGAGGTCGAAATCACGGATGTTTGTATTTTAGGACGTACCTGGAAAAGCTTACAAAAACAATTAACAAAATACCAATGAAAGTTTAAAGATCAATAACCAATTGAACAGATATGATAATAAAACAAGTTTAACCGGATTATATCGCGTATATAATTTTGATTGGTTTCCTGACGTTTCGAAAGCTTAAGATTTTTAATTTTAACAAAAATAGCGAACGATAAGATACAGGAAATATACTCTGAATGTTTAGGTTATTAATTATTTAAAGTAAACAATGTTGACACGTCTTTTTATACTAACATGTTTTGAATAGAATATAAGTGTTTTATTATAAAATACATTTTTGAATACGTAATAAAAATAAAAAGACATGTCAATATTTTTAGTTAATGACCTGAACATTTCGAGTACACATGAATGATAAAATTCATGAACTTTCTGTGTAACACCATACCATAGAATAGGTAATAATACTAGTAAATACCTCAAATATTTCCTAAGTATTATTCGTTAAATTAAAAATTCAATTAGTTCACAATAAGATTACTGTAACCACTGCCAAAGTGAGTTATGTAAAAATGTAAACATTACAGTTTCAAAGCAACGTGATTAGAAAAACTTCAGGCGTGAAATCTAGAAATTGTGCTAGAAATAATAACTATAAATATCTGATTAAAATAGTAATAGGTTGTCACGACAAATGTTATAATAATAATGGTAACAGGTTTGGTTCTCATTCATTGAACCTCGGAACCAGATAAATTAGTAGTGCTAGCACTTAGAAGAGACACAATTATGACCATTGACCGGCATTGGATGGTGATAAGATTAGTTCATTGATTGAAGGAGTCTAAGTTGTATTGTCTTATTCTACTTACTTATGTAGTAAGTCTTGCTGTAAGTTAAAAAAAAAACAAGTCTTAGCTGTGATAGATTCGTCTTGTTTATCAAATACATTTACACAATAGGTAATTTTACACTGCGAAAAATGTGCAAGAAATATTCTATCAAAGATTTACAATTTCAAACCGCTTTGAAAGTGTTAGACGGAGGCAGTGAGGACAAACATGTCTGAACGTCCAATTAGCGGGGGAAGGCTAGAAGAGAACTAATTCGCAGTTCGTTTTGAGCAAAGCGCTGCATTAATATTCTGAATACATTAAGTAGAAAGAGGAACTGTATTCACAATTTCACATACAGAGCAATGTTTTATCTCAAACAAACTAGGCTTTCATACAAAAGGATTTGCAAAAAAATTTTGTTTTTTAACAGCGACATCTATCGCTAGTTGAAACATAGGTGAAAATTACATAATTGTGAGGAAATAAATAGCTGGATATAAGAGTGACCTACTACAGTCTGGTGATGATGGGGTATTGTATAATAGATACTTCAAATGCAAGATGCAGATAAAAGTATCCTATGTGTTAATTCAGAACATGGTTTTTCTGTATGCCTTATTTCACCCAAATCCGTTCAGCCGTTTTAGCGTGTTTGAAGAACAAACAAACAAACATCCATACTTCCGCATTTAAAATATTATGTACTAGCTACTAGCTGGTGACCGCTTCACTCTCGTGGAATGTCGATAAAAAAATTGATTTAATTCTATGTGTTAATTCAGGATATGGTCTATCTGTGTGCCAAATTTCATTCAAATCCGTTCAGCCGTTTAAGCGTGATTGAAGAACAAAAAAAATACAATAATATGTCCATGGGCAGCGGTGATTGCTTAACATCAGGTGACACGCTTGCTCCTTTTCCCATTCGTTCTATTTTACCTTTATTTAGAAAAAAATACATCCTACGAATGTAATTGTTTGTTCTTCAATCATATTAGTAGCATGTTTATTACTATAAGGATGATTTGAAATTGAACATCTAACTGAAAAAACAAAACTATTAAGTCGTTACCTATCGGAACTTTCAATGCATCGTATCATCATATCGATATAGTCTTTAATCGTTTGACAATCAGAATGTAGGTCATGCCCAAGTCTAATCTCATCATCATTTTCATCATTTCAGCCGAAAGACGTCCACTGCTGGACATAGGCCTCCCCCAAACATCGCCACAACGACCGGTCCTGTGCCTTCCGCATCCAGCGGATTCCCGCGACCTTCACCAGGTCGTCGGTCCACCTTGTGGGGGGCCTACCCACGCTGCGCCTTCCAGTACGCGGTCGCCACTCCAGAACTTTACTGCCCCATCGGCCATCCGTTCTGCGAGCATTGTGCCCCGCCCACTGCCACTTAAGTTTGGCAATTCTTCGGGCTATGTCGGTTACTTTCGTTCTCCTGCAAATCTCCTCATTTCTGATTCGATCACGCAGGGACACTCCGAGCATAGCCCTCTCCATTGCCCTTTGAGTGACTTTGAGCCTTCTTATCAGGCCCATTGTGAGCGACCACGTTTCAGTACCGTAAGTAATTACTGGCAACACACACTAGTCAAAGACTTTCGTCTTGAGACACTGCGGTATTTTGGACGAGAAGATATTGCGTAGCTTCCCGAACGCTGCCCAACCAAGTCGGATTCGACGATTGACCTCTTTCTCGAAGTTGGACTTACCTAGCTGGACAGTTGGTCCTAGGTATACATAATCGTCAACAACTTCGAGTGTAGATTCTCCGATGCTTACGGGAATGGGTGCTATATGGGAATTCGACATAACCTTTGTCTTGTCCATATTCATTTTAAGACCCACTCTATCGGAAGCTCTACTGAGGTCATCGAGCATTGTACCGAGGTCCTCCATGGTCTCAGCCATGACTACTATGTCGTCGGCAAACCGAAGGTGAGTGATGTACTCGCCGTTTATGTTAATGCCTAGCCCATTCCAGTCCAGAACCTTGAAGACATCCTCCAATGCAGCAGTGAACAGTTTCGGAGAGATCACATCTCCCTGTCTCACACCTCGCTGCAGAAGGATAGGTTTCGAGGCTTGGTCCTGTAATCGGACTGACATAGTGGCGTTTTCATACAAAGACTAACACTTCGATGTACCGATAGTCAATCTGGCACCGTTGAAGAGACTGTAGTACCGCCCAAGTCTCGATCGAATCGAAGGCTTTCTCGTAGTCCACAAACGCTAAACAAAGAGGCAAGTTATACTCTTCGGTCTTCTGTATAACCTGACGCAGCGTATGTATGTGGTCTACGGTGCTAAAGCCTTTTCGGAACCCGGCTTGTTCGGGAGGCTGGAAGTCGTCAAACCTGCGCGAAAGACGGTTCGTAATGACTCTCGAAAACAGCTTGTAGACATGGCTCAGAAGTGAGATGGGCCTATAATTCTTCAGTAGAGCATTATCGCCCTTTTTGAAGAAGAGTACCACCACACCTCTGCTCCATGCCTGTGGCGTTCTCCCCTCGAGAATGACGGAATCAAATAACTTCTGAAGGGCCTTAATTTAATTATTAGCCTGTAGTGTCCCACTGTAGGGCAAAGGCCTCCCTTCCCTTTTTCCACTTGTCCCTGTCTTTTGCCTTCTGGGGCCAATCCTTCAGATAGGAGTCAAGTTCGTCCCGCCATCTCTTTCTGGGCCTTTTTTAGGGTTCCGTAGTCCTGCAAGGAACCCTTATAGTTTCGTCATGTCCGTCCGTCTGTCCGTCTGTCCTAATCCTTTACCGCTTAATAACTTCTACAGTTATAAACATAAGTAAATGAAATTTTGACAAAAATTGAATAGATATAGATCACAATTTTAAAAGTAAAAAAATCTTGATTACGTATTTTAGGGGTGGCGCATGTGAAATGGGGATGAATGGTCTGTTGTAAACATCCTAATTTTAATAGAGAAGATGGTTGGCAGCTACCACCTGTTTGGAACCCAGTCCTAAAAATAATTAAGTCCCATACAGCATGCAACACTGTAAAAGATAATGATATTGTGAGTGATTACTGCGTGCATCGAAACGATTTTAATTAATAATATTGTACGGTAGATTAAAATAATATTTTAGAAATATTTGTAAAGACGCTTGTCATCTTAGTCTACCTGCGACCACGAAATGCTGCAAAGCTTTCGAAACGTCAGGGAAACCAATTTAAATAATATACGCGATTTAATCCGGTTAACTTTGTTTTATTATAATGTGTAGTGATCGCGAAAACCTAAGAAGTTATAATGCTCCTTTAGTTACTTTCTATTTAAAAAAATCACAAAAAGAAACACACTTCTTAAATTTAGCTTCATAAATTTAGCGCTAGGTGGCGCTGTTTGCAAAAACTAAAATAGCAATGAGTAATATTCGATTTGATACGTTTGTAATGAGACCTACTTAAGGAACCCTATAATACTGAGCATGGCCCGACATGCTCTTGGCCGGTTTTTTTTATTAAATTATCCTCACCAGTTAATTAAATTTGCTCAGTGATACTTATTCCTAAACAGTATGGTACTCCACAACTAATTGAAAGCTGCAAGTTTAGGAATATGTTACGTCTAGAGAATCAAATCAGCCACATCGAACAGCCAGACTTAGAGCTGATCATAACAATTATGATATTAGATTTAGATGATTATGTTGCAGATGGTTGTAAAAGCACCAGCGTAGAAGTTCTTTTGAAAGTTTAAAAAATTTGGACGATAGATAAGGTGATTCAAGTTTTTCAAGATGCTAGAGCTTTATTGTAAAATCTCTGGGATAAAATCAACTTATACCTACATAAAATGATAAATTGAGCCACTCTGAAAAACAAATGATAGATAAACACGCCAATTAAACAAAGATATACCGACGTTTTATAACCCAAAACATTTAAAAGTAAATCGATTCAAACAAGCGGAAAGATGCAAACAAGTGCCTTTACAAATACTGAGCTTAAAATGCACATCGGTGCTGAAAAGTGTGTCGCTAGCCTTATGTAGGACATTACCATCTGACCGAAGAGACTCGTTTAAGATTCAGGTTTTTGAATGTCAGACCCTATTTAAATGTGACCAATAAAATAAGGACCCAAGAATTGGTGAGAGGCTTTAAAATGGAAATGATGCGAATAAACCAGAAGTATTTTTTATATTTCTTATTTTCAAGATCAGTTCATAAAAACATCAAGTTGAAGCTGTTTGATGTCAGATACCTATCCAATAACATGAATTAATATCGATGACAAGCACTGACAACCAGTTCTCATCTGTAACAACCATGAATTGTGACATAAAAACAATAAGAAACCGGTTGCAGTAGAAACATCCAGAACTGTAATGGAAAAATATGAGTGAATCCTCCAAGGTCGAAAATTAACAAAAAAAATTAGACAAACAACTTGTTATAAACAGACGAACGAACGATAGGTAACTGTACCTACTCGGTGTTCGAACGCATTCTTACGACGCCTGGCACCGAGTGGTACGGACCGGTAACGTCGCTAAACAACGAAAAACCAATCATATCACCTACTAAATAAAGTCTGAAATCTTTTGCGACCAATCTAAGCCAGCGCTTGAATTGGCATGTATGAGAACACTGAAAATGAACTTTAAAATTCGAACGATAAGATCTAAAAAAGGTTGACCGTGAGACGGGTTTACATAAGCTTCATACTCACACAACTAAAACCCAATTCTTTTCGTTCGACATTCAGCTTTGTAACTGTTCCATTAAAGTTTATTTTGGTGTGTTAAGGAATGGTGTCACTTCAACTCTCAGGTGTCGCAGTTATTGAATTAACGCGTATGTGTGAACTAACGGTACCTGTTTGTGTGACTGCGCAAGAGTTTACCTGAGGCAGGACAAGCATTACTATTGTGACAGCAAATGATTGATCTACACATAGATTTCATTTTGTACTATTCATAAAAGGTTAAAGTTTATAAAGATAAATGCGTGGGAGGGATTTAAAACAAGGCCTCCAAGTTTTTTCTTTTATTAGATTTAAGCAACTCTGTAACTTATAGATCTTTTTTGTGTACTAAAGGACCAATACAAAATCCATGCAAATATGTCATCATCATCATTTCAGCCCAAAGACGTCCACTGCTGGACATAGGCCTCCCCCAATGAGGGAGGGATATGCCATAATCGCCACGCTTGGCAATCGCAGTTGGTTGATTAAATACTCAGAGAACGCTGCTGCCCATCCGCTGGTGAATCCCTTACACGCCTTTTACGACACCCATGAGAAGATATAGGATGGTGCAATTCTTTATGTCCGGCTCCACACGGAACAAATATGTACATTAAAAAAAAGTGGAAAGATCCCATGAAACATCCCAAAAATAACTACCTAATTTTAATCCAATGAAGCTAGGTATCTTAATTTCATATTTCAAGTTACGCAAAAAGCTTTAACAAGTACCAGTCCGGTTCTAAAAATTCTTTGAAGTAGAATTTTACATGTAAATGAGGATAAACCTATTTTTTGTACTGTGTGCGATGGTACGAATGCAACGTTCGCGACAGTGCTTATTTTCAGGTTTTGCGTGCATTATACTCTATTTCTGATGATGGTAAGCAGAAATAGCAGTATGTTCAAAACTTTGATTATAATAATCAAAGGTTCAAAATGATGCTGTATACTTTGATTATTTACTTGCGCTTTTATGCCTTTGTCAATAGAAGTTCCGGTGTGAATTCGCACCGCCACCACACCGCAGTGCGCATATGGTACGCGCTAGGACCTCGAAGGCTACGGGTATGGTGATTGTATGCAACTCGGGCTCGAAATATTATTTGTTCTTGATCAAATATCATTTATCAGAAGCTCATTTGGGAAATTTTCACTTCAAAGAACAGGCAACACTGTAAATATGGCGTCAAATGGCGATACATATTTAGATAATTTTACACTTTGTTAATTTAATTGTTTGCGAAATTATTAGTTATTGAAAGTTTACTGACCGATGACAGGTAATTTATATTATTTATCTACACTCGTATCGTAAAATTCGAATTATGAACTCGAAAGTAATGTCATAATGACATACTTTACGCACACGCACCTGTAATGAATTTAAAAAGTTTTATTACGATACAGTTTGCTGAACAAAACAATGCGGTAATTTAAATTTTTTTCCATAACCGCACACTTCAGCCCAACTAAGGAGTTTTTAATGCCACTTCGACCTAACCAAGGAGTTTTCAAACCTTTTTTTTAGCAGTCGTACAGTTTGGCACCAATGAGTACACAAAATTCAGGGTGGCGCCACTTGTCATACATTGAAAAATTTTATCGTTTAAAATCGCGTTTTTGGCAGAACTTTTGATTGTCATATTGCTTTTAATTATATTTAAGTGTTTACAGGCATATTTTTTGTATGATAAAACAGAGATTGACGGAAACCTGACAAGGATAGAAAATTAGTTCCGATTATAATATTTTCGCCAGACTATATTTTATTATCTGTGTAGGCGCGCACCAGCGCGCGTGCGCGGCCGCGCGCCACGGCCGCGGCCTACTGGATTTGGTCATCGTTACTTGTAAATTTATTGTTATTGTTTACGTTATTATTATGGTTTTGTATGTCGAAAGTTTTAATCTGGGCAAAAATATCTGACTACAGCAGTGATACTGAACTGAGGAGAATATGACCCCGCCTGAATTTCTGGATGCAGCAACGTAAATGACGAACAATCTTTTACCAGAGAAATCAAGAAAAACAACGACAATGTTACCAAGATTTTGACTTTGGTATTTTATTTAAAATTGTATGAGTGTAGATAAAATAGTGTATGAAACTGACATAATTAGGTATTAAAACACTCGTGTGATACTATTAAAAACCTCGCCTACGGCTCGGTTTTTAAACTCACACTCGTGTTTTAATAACCCCTATTATGCAACAGTTTCATAAACTACTATTTTTCAATCGTCCTTCGTAATTCCTACTCACTTTTATAGCGCATTATCGTCATTTTTATAAGCCACAGAATTTGTGTTTACCGTACAATGACAGAAGCGCCACTGATCGGGCGGGACCTAGCTTTACACTCAAAAAGGGGGTGATATATTTCTTGACGTTTAGTCACTCAGATTAGCTATCTAGACTGAAACGGTTAGAGTCTACGCAGGTAAGCTGCGCAGACCGCTACAAAAGAATAGGTGTCACTACGGTGTTAGGCACCGCAGTAACATAAGGAAGAGAGAGAGATAAATAGATAACACTTGAAGATTTAATACATATATTGAAAGACACTCGGCTAGGTCGCGGGTAAGGCTATTGTTCACTGAGCGTTCGCACACTTTGGAAGGAAGGTGGTAATGGTACCGTCCCTCGTCTCCGCCACGTGGATGGTACGGCAGGCCGGCGGGCAGCAGGTAGACGCTGCCTCGTGGTTGCAGCGGGTACGCCTCTTGCCGGAACGTAGAAGTCCAGCCAGAAGGTTGTAGTACTGCCAGAAGGTAAAAGTCCAGCCGGAAGGTAGAATTCCAACCGGAAGGATTTCAGCCGGAGCGTAGAACCCTGGAAGCGTGCAGAAGGGTGCGCATGTTAGTGGCGGCCAGGTTAATACAACCGCGTGCGATGTGGTAGCTTCTCCGCCCTCTAGTGACACAAGGAACGGTGATGAAGGAGGATAGTGGAAGCTCACACATCACAGCGGTTAACAGGCAGTAAAGGGTGCAGTCACAGCATAGTATATGACAGGTGCATAATTGTAGGTTAAGTGACACGAGGCGTGCAAAACATATAGAAGGGCAGTGAACTTCGCTGATGGCACATGAAATAGGTTGCAGCACACTGTAAGGCATAGCATAGAGCTGATGCAGCAGTTAATTACACATATTTTAGTTTCTTGAGACAGGAAGTAAGCATGACCGCGTGGCCGGCCATGAAAATGTTAGAAATTAAACATTAACAAGATCGTATGATAGAATCAGTTCCCTAATACACTGTTTATAATATATTAGCTAGATTAATGAAGAACTCACCCGAGATTGGGGATAAAATATCTATTCCAGAAGGAATAGTTACTTCCTTGGAAGCTGCTGTGTTGAAAATGACAGAGGCCAACGCGATTACTAGTGTTGTGCACACATTTTAGGGATGCGCAACACCGGTTAAGTTTTATATCGTTCACTCGACTAAACTAATGAGATCCACAACGCTACAAGACAAGTATTAAATCTTTGGCTGTATATTATGACGAAAGTTTGGATAATTGGATAATTGAATCTTTAAAGAAGTGTAGATAATATCTTGGTAATATCCGACAGAAAAAGGCATGTCAAAGATTGTCAAGTTATAAAAATGATATTTTTTTGTGAATATCGTAACAAAACTATTTTATAAATCACATATTTTTATGCTCATATTTTAATAAAATCCTTTCGAATTTCTAAATCAGAATGACATTTACGTTTTCTTTTCAATAAATCCAAAAACAAGCCATTCCAGAACATTCCAAATATTATTACAAAAATCGTTTGTTTCGCAAACAGTTTTTATTGAAGCAAACGCTACAGCTGGTCCAACAGCGTATTAACATAAGAATTGACGACTATTAAAATAATTTATACCTATGTATATTTACAAGACTTCTCAGCAAAAACAAACTAGACTAATTGTGAGAAATTTAGCTTTGTTTTACAATGTCTAGAGGTTACAAAGCCGTACCTTTAGAGCACTTACGTAGCGAAACAGCGCCTGCGTTTGCAGTTTCAAAATTTGCTGAAATTCAAGGTTAATTTTGAGGCAAAAAACCAAGAATAAAATCCTAATATTATTTCTTGTGCCAACCATTAATTCTTTAAATGTTGTAGGTATTTTGTACTGGAAATGTCTCAATCGTGTCATTCGTTCTTCTAGATTATAGAAAGATCTCTTTTCCCACGATCTGGGGTCATCTCTCCTTGTCTGCCTTCTCCATTTATTTCTATCCCTTGCAGCCTTGAAGCAGCGACCGCTTCTATCTCGCTCTTCTTGAATACGGGTGGTAAATCCCTGGACGCTTTGTGTCATCACACTGAGTTGTTTTATGAATATGTTTAAAGCCAAAGTGGCAGTAACTATATCTAAAGTTTGAGTATTCTGGATGCGGAAGGCGGACAGCCGGTGTTGTAACATAACTTGGGAATGGAATATTAATTTATTGTTGGCTACACAGTGTACAGGTTGGCTTGGTGTCTAAGCAGATGCGGCTGAAGACTGAATATTTACTGCTAAATCAGAGCAGCAACCTTCCTTAATATAATAAAAACATCACAGATTTCGATACGGTTTTCACCATCATTTAGAAAAATCTATGAGGAAGGCTTATAGCTGTAATTGAAAAACAAGTATTTAAAAAAAAAAATATCTTGAAAAAAAACATGAAAATAACTTTACCCCGTTGTTCTTCTAAATTTGTTTTTTTTTTTTCAGAAAAGTAAATTTAATTAAGTAACTGAAGTGGAATGAAAAAATAAAATATGTAATTGTTTTATGTTTAAATTAATGAAATCCTACTAATATTATAAATGTGAAAGTTTGTGAAGATGTTTGGATGTTATTAGTCAATCATGCTGTAAGAGCTGAACGGATTTGGATGAAATTAGGCATACAGATAGAACATAACCCGGATTTACATATAGGATTTTTATCCCGGGAAGATTAACAGTACCCGAGGGATGCGCGATGAACGACATCCACACGGGCGAAGCAGCGGGCATAGGCTTGTCATTAATGAAATATCATTGCTAACTTAGATTAATTTAAGATGGTTAATAAAGGACATTGATAAAAATAGCCTTAAACTGTTACAAAGATGAACAATATACGAAAATTGCATGCGAATTTTTTCGTTTCATAATATATATTGTATTTAATGCGGACAGTACAAGAACTATTTTTTATATTTTAAGGAGTATCAATACATTAATGAAGTAACCGGATAAAATTGTATCATCTATGATATCTATGTATCATCCATATTTTTATTTCGATACTCTATAGTCTATGATTCAATATTATAGACTCCTTTTCACACAAGAAATTCCAAAAAATTGGCATCGACTGACAACTTGATGACAATGTAGGATGTTTGTTCATAACAAAAAAAGCAAAACATGACATCAAAATAGCACAGATATCTGTGATTATATGTGTCAAAATCTATATATATAAAAATGAATCCCTATTTCCCTTGGTCACGGCATCACGCGTGAACGGCTGGACCGATTTCGCTAATTCTTTTTTTGTTGTGTTTGTTATTATCAGGAGAAGGTTCTTATGAAAGAAAAAATTTAGAAAATTGCATGGAATAATTGAAAATTTAAGAATACTTAAGCACCATATTAAATTTTCTAATGATTTTCTAATGTAACCTTATGGCGTTTGACATAACATTGACAGAGTTCGTGCTGCAAGTAAAAAAAAACTGAATATCGTTTAAAACAAATGCTTCGGTCGGAGTTATATTCATAAAATACATATAAAATAATTACTTTATTATTTCTTACTAAGAGGATGTAAAAAAAATTCTTAGTGCACATCACGGTTAGTTCAGAGCTATCACGCCTAATATTAAAAGTTAAATTTAATACGGAGTTTTGGTAAGTTTGGATAGATTAACATCTTACTAACATAACACGTGGTATACTTGGTTATGGAATAGGATAGAATAGAATAGTATTTATTTGTATCAAACATGGTACAATAAGGTGTTGGAAAACATTATTTTGAACTAATACATGTTCCACCAGGTACGGGCATACAAATTTTTTCATAATGCATGTAATATTTAAAAATTCGTTTAAATTACAATGGAGTAAATTATAGTTTTTTTCTTTTAAATTTCATATTATTAGCATTGATTCACACTCTTACTTCATTCTACAACATTATTATTAAATCGAAATTAATCCCTTAATAATAAAACCTTAAACCTTTTCTTTTAAAATTATTATTTATTACACTAATTACATTCTTAACATATACCAATTACAATTTATTTATGAATTTATAAAGAAGAATACAATAACTTTATTTAATTTACAGTTGAATTTTCGTTTTTAAAATGGCCAGCAATTAGACGTACAACATATGCTTAGGGGAGGCCTATGCCCAGCAGCTGACGCGTTTCGGCAGAAATGATGATGATGATGATGATGATGATGATGATGAGACGTACAATAAAGTTAAGTCGCAGAACTCGCAATGCTGCAAGGCAAAAGATATACGAGAGCAAGTCAAAGCGAAGCGCGGAATGAAGGTGAACGGAATCGATGGAATCGAAATCAACAACATACAAATATTGCGTTTAACCCCTATCGAGCTGCATTCAATTATAACGTGAACATCGATTACAGTTCACAGCACAGTTTTTTATTATTAATTATACCATTTCGAATTCAATATTCATAGTTAAGACAGGACAACGTCTGTCGGGTCAGCTAGTAGTAAATATTTTAAAAATCTAAAATAATATTTAGTACTGTCCGTGTTTATGAATGTATTGCAATACATTGGCTTCATTGAGTTGTATATGGTGAGCATCAACTTTAATTTGTAACGCCTTAAGGCGGAGTCACTAAGGATCTTTAGCAATGTCCTTTGCCATCTCATTTTGGCATGTATTCAAATATTCAGTTAGGTACATAAAATAACTCAAAATAATTTAATATTTAAGCGAACTTGAATCTTTCATGTTTTTTTCAAAGATTTTAACACCTTCGAAAAAAAACTGTCTTTTTTTTATAACTCTAGTAAGGCTATTAGGTGTATTGTATACATTTGTCTTTTCCGTGCCAAGCCAGAACGGGTCGCTAGTGATAAATAAAATGGGGTAAACACTATTAATTCCACAATAATTCCATCGAATAATTAATATCTGATACATAAAATATTCCGTGGCAGTGCTCCTGATAGCACCGGCGATCACGACTGGTCCAAGGTCCACTGGCTTCTAAGCGAATAACACGACTTGTTTACCATAATCTTGAGCAGAACCAGTTTGATATTAGATCAATTTACATTTGACGACCCCTGTGGTCTAGTGGTTCGAGTGTCGGACTGCTGATCATGAGGTTCGATTCCCACAGGACACAAATATTTGTGTGATGAACATGAGTGTTTGTGTTGGTCTGGTTGTTTCTTATGTATTATAAGTATGTATTTACAAAAAAATAGTATTTAAGTATTATATCCATTGTCTAGTACCCATACCACAAGCTCTGCTTAGTTTGGGACTAGATGGTGCTGTGTAAAAAATGTCCCGAAGATATTTATATTTATATTTATTTACATCTAGCACTGTGTTAGCTCGCACCGCTGAGAGTGCTCCATACAGTTCTCGATGGTGTGTGTAGTCTGCCAACCCGCACTAGGCCAGCGTGGTGGACTAAGGACATTCTCATTGGGAAAATAATGGGCTACTGATGTTGATTGATTTTCGGTGAAGATTTAACCGAACAACGGATTGGATATGATAGATAAATGTTTTTTTTTTTAAATTGAAACAATGATTTTGAATCACAGAATTGTGATTGAGTAAACTTTCTGCTATGAAATAAAAACAATTGATAACACTACAAACACAGTAGTGCAATAAAAACGTCAAAATAACTGTCTTCGCTATTCGAGGCTCGTAAAATGTATGCGGGGTCTTATACCAGGCCCCTCAGAAAGTATTGCGAAAAAAAGTTTTTATATATGGGAGACTGGCCAGTTATAATGTTTTTCGAAAATATGATTATTTATAAGTAAAAATAAGTAAGTTCCAATTTCAAAATTTCCCTCCACATTTTTTGCGAGTTAATTCAAAGTATTGTGTCTCACTGAAATATGGATCTGCGCCGGGAACATTTTAGAGCTATGATTTTATACGATTTCAAGTGTCGCCTGAAACCGGATGAATCGTACGATAGACTTCAAATGGCATTCATGGATGAAGGCCCTTCCAAGGCAACCGTGTATCGTTGGTATAACGAATTCAAGCGCGGTCGACCAACTTTGGGGGATGACGAAAGAAGCGGTCGCCCTTTGACGGCTGTTACCGAAGAAAACGTGCTAGCAGTGAAAAATTTAATCCAAGACAATAGGCGAATTACATATCAGGAGATTCAACACATATTGAAGATTGGATCGGGAAGCGTTCACGAGATTCTACACAGCCATCTTCGCGTGAGGAGGATAGTATCACGCTGGGTGCCGCACAACCTCACCGATGCTCAGAAGCAGGCCCGGGTGGAATGGTGCCGTGATATGCTTAACAAATTTGAAGCAGGCTCGTCTCGGCGTGTTTACGACATCGTTACAGGTGATGAGTCCTGGATTTATCAATACGACCCAGAAACCAAGCGCCAGTCGACTGTTTGGGTGTTTCAAAATGAGCCAACGCCTACCAAAGTGAAGCGATCTAGAAGCGGGGGTAAGATTTTGATCGCTAGCTTTTTTAATTTGACTGGCCACTTGGTATCAATTCCCTTACGGGATCAAAGAAGCATTAATGCCGAATGGTATACTACCAAATGTTTGCCAGAAGTTTTCTCTGTTATAAGCAACAAGCGACCAAACACAGGGCTCCGCGGGCTACTGCTCCACCACGACAATGCACCTGCGCACACCGCACTCAAAACGAGGGACTTCCTGGACAGCACGCCAGTCAAACTCCTGGGTCACCCTCCTTACAGCCCTGATCTAGCACCGTGTGACTTCTTTTTATTCCCAAAAATAAAAAATCAGCTCAAAGGGATACAATTTTCGTCGCCGGAAGATGCGCTGGCTGCGTTCGAGCAGGCTGTAAACGAGGTGTCTGCGGCGGACTGGAAAAAGTGTTTTGAAAACTGGTTTAGGCGCATGAATCTTTGTATAGAGGCTGGTGGAAAGTACTTTGAAAAGATTTGATAAAAATATATGTACGTATAGAACAATTTTTTTTAGTTTCGCAAAACTTTCTGAGTGTCCCACGTATAACTAAATCATCGTTTGATATTATAATGATACTCAACCATTCACTTCAATGATTGATGCTCAACTGTTTCTGCTGATTCCACAAGGTATAAAGGTTCTGCAGCTAGCAAGCAACCAATTGAATGATGTGAACACGTCGCCATCGTCGCCGCGTCAACGCGACAACTAATGTACGCCACACTAATCATTCTCGTCACTGTTGTGTTGCGTTTACACTAACCGAGTGATAAAACTGGTATTTTTTACAGTTAAGGGAATTCCACAGTCCTAACTAGTCCTACAGTGAAGGGACAATTATATTGCTATTGTAACGTAGTGATTATTTTCTCTGTGATTGCTATAGATTCTGTCGAATTTCACGTAAAAGATTCAACAAAATCCATGGTCATGTATTTTATCTGTATGTTTCTATCTGTGTCCTGTAACCATATGTCATCTGTATCGGTACATGTATACTGTAGAGGCGTACAGTAACACCCTACCATGTATTTTGACATTTCGCCAGGTAAGATTAAAATCCCATGTACAGAGGGACGAGCCCACATAAATAGATAGGATGGTTGTAATCACAATTTTACTTGCGATTCATGCGTGGCAACTTTCGAACAAACAACGCCTCCCATATTGACGTCATTAATTTTTAAAAATCAACTTTAATCAAATGTACTTTACAGCTTTTGTTTCTGCAGTTAGAATCAGCACAATAAGGCATTTTTGCAGGTTTTTGTTACAGTATTTATAGAAACAAGTCATAAGGCGTACTGAGAAAGGCTATGAAATGCACTGCAATATGGTGCAGAGTGTTGGCACGCGCGCCCTGCTCACTTGGCCATTATATCTATTTCTGTGGGCGAGCCTATTGCCACTAACCGGGCTGCTACTGGGAACATCCTAATGAAAAAACTCAATAAGACTTTGCCCGACCCGGAAACCGAACCCAGGACCTCACACTTAGCAGTCGTTCTTGCGATTGCGACCACTAGAGCAACGTATATCTACTATAATATTCGTATAGGGCTATAAACTCGACAAAGTTATAATGGGGAGAAATAAAACAGGCTTCTGATTTGACGAACACGCGGCTTCTTCCAAAGTCACTTTCAATCATACACAGGTGCCAATCCAAACATAGCCATGACATCATTCCACTTCAATTAACCACACTTACTTGTGAACAGTCAATTACAGCAGAAAAACAAGTTGCCGTAACAAAAGAATATGGAGTATAATACGCAGATACGTATTGTTAACATACGCCTGACATTGCTACGCGTATCAAATTATAAAATTGAAACAATAAGGAATATTGTAATGTACTCGTACTAACAAATGGAGACTTGAGACAATGATGGCTACTTTAAATAACTTATATCGACGATATTCTTGTATTATCATTGTCTAACGGCCAAAATTAATATCCAATCTATCCTCGATTTGCCCTACTAGAGATAGGAATTTGACATAAGTTCCATACAAAATATGTCAAATTTCTATCTCGAGTAGGGTAAATCGTCGATAGATTGGATATTAATTTTGGCCGTAAGTCAGTCATTTATCGAAACTTGACTACAAAGTAAAACTAGACTCTATGAATGAACATCAAAAAATCGGTAACAGTTCACCCTTCAACGTTTCCTAGTGATTTAGCCGACCAAGCCTCTGTTTGCCTTTGGTACGCAAGACTCAGGGACTTCAGGGAGGTTGCTCATGATCATACTTGTGTTTGTTTTTTCGTGTTTGCCATTATTTCATAATTTTCTTTCATTACCAGGTGATTTGGTTACCATATCTTCTAGTAAACAGTCTGCCAATACTTTGGTAGCACATTCTCAAACACTTTCCGCGGCTGCTTTGATGTGGTCGGTGCATATAAAACTCGATCTCCTATATCTTATTTATGCAAAAATCCAAAGCCGGCAGCATCCGGTACATTTGTCAAGTGTGTAACTCCCTTGCTCCGCTAAAGTGGCTAATGAATCGCGGCGCTGACGGTAACACGTTTATGATAATATTCTGATCTACGTGAGTTATGACGTCATTACACTGTAATACGCTCATTATGAGGCGGGAAGTGAAGGGAAACACACTGAATGTATTCCCTTTTCCTTGACAATTGTTGATAGGTACCAAAATTGTTTAGCTCAAATACGTTCAAATCAATATTTCGAAAATCAAAAAAGACGTTAAAATAATGTGCCTTCTGACGAATATGTACGTATGTGCTGATCCTGTTAGCACAGATAACCTTATATATTTCCCGATTGTAGATGCAGGTAAGCTATAATATTGTACACACTTTTGGAAATCCGCTTGAGAAACCTAAGCCAAGGCCATTGTTAGAAATTGAAGTGACAGTAGACACAATACCGAAGATTTTAGAAGATACAGAACCTAAGTATAGCTTCATTCAGGTCTACACAATGTGCTAGAAGAAGAGTAGTAGCAATTATTTAATAGTTAAAGATGTAATAGTAAAAACAGGCCTACTTACTTATTTCGTGGTATTTAATATGGTTATTTTGATTACGTAAAGGAAAACAACCTGAGAATAACTAGTTCATACAGTTCTCGATGGTGTAGTTCACCAACCCGCAGTAAAACCTGAAATAACTTATACTTAAGCCTGAAATATTCTCATTCTAAGAAGAGACATTGACATGACATGAGATTAGCGAACATACAACTATCATTTGGTGAAGATCTAATGAAGAACCTCGGAGATAAAGAAGGGAACTCTTCAATGGTGACAGCAAATCATCCAGGATTGCAGCAATCGCTTGTTTTTCTATTGTTAATGCCACTCAAAATATAAAAATAAAATGAACTTTTAAAAATGCAAAAACCGACTTCAAAAACAATGAAATAATTTAAGTGAAACGGTTGTGGAAATCTGCGCCAATTTTTTCTTGAAACAAACCGAATCAAAGTCACCTACTTCCTCAACTCATCAACTGTTTCACACAATTTTTTTTTTAAGTCGATTTTTGATTTTTCTGAATGTTGATCTACAAAACTCAAGTGTGTGGCTAACGATTTGTGATGGAAAGCTAACTCTTCCATTCCTCCTAAGTAGATCATTTTACAAATTAACTGATACAGTACACCGCTATTCTCGTATGAATGAGATCTTAACCATAGTAGAAATTCTTAACAAACGCACGTGAAACACGAACGCAATCCATCTTTAAAACAATAAAGTGAAACCATAAATTATATCTCTGTCAATCACGCATTTACTCAATGGACTGTTCACTTTAAAGCTGTAAGCAAATATCACCTTTATTTTTATAAAAATAAGGTCCTAGAAAACAACGCAAGTTGTTTAGTTACGCATGAAACGATAGTATTAATGCAAAGAAAATTGAACGTTGTTCGAAGAGATTAGGAATTGTTTTTGTGTGTTCAAGATAGTTCAAGGAGGTGTAGGCTCGGGTACCGTTGCTAGGTTACGGAGGTGCGAGGTCGTTGACCCGTGCGTACGCGCCGACTCGTGGGAAATTGGTATTTTGCCTTTCATTTGGTAAAGGGATTGTTTGATGTCTTCGTTTGTAAATCATTAGGTTTCTTTATGTGTACGATAAGTACTTGTTTGTCATTGCTTTAACCGTACTCAAGTCACTCGATAAGTGTTTTTTCTCCCACTTGCTCGGAAATTGGTTCATTATTCAAAAAAAAGAATACAACAATCGGCTCTTTTCCGTACGCAACATAATAACAGGCCGGTAATATCCAACAGGACAGCAAAGACGCTGGACACTTTTTTATTTTTTAAATTATCCTATCGAGGTTTTTAAGTACACACTTTCATAAATTAGGTGTTTTTAGGTACAAAATATTTATCATTATACAGGCTGAATGCGCAATTTTTTTTTCATAACTTTGAAAATAGAACAAGAACTGCGCGCGGGCGAATTGGCGTAAATGAAAATGAGATACTGTTGAATTAATTTGTGTTGTGTTTCCTCGCTAATGAGAGAAAAGTACTATACAAGTCTCGGCCGAAATAGTAATTACCGGCCTCGTTTTGTTAAAAAGGAGGTTTTGTTAAAATCACTTGGCAAGTACTCGGCTTCGCCTTGTACTTCCAATATTACTCGGCCGTAAATTGCAAGAGAGTGAAAATGGTTTAGAAATGAATGGGTTACTTGTCAAATGTCTCCTCTATGCCGATGATCAAGTTATCCTTGCATCGTCGGAGGGGGAGTTACAGATGATGGTAACAATTATGGATGGTGCTTTGAAGAGTAAAGGAATGAATGTTAATGTCAGTAAGACAAAAGTTATGGTTTTTGAAAAGGAAGAAGTTATGACAGAGTGCAATATTTTGATAGGTGACGAAAAGGTGGAACAAGTGAAAGAGTTTTTATACCTGGGTTCCATGTTTACGAGAGATGGCAAGCATGTGAAGGACATTGAAAGGAGAGTGAGTGCTGGTAATCAGGTGAATGGGGCACTACACACCTTCATAAACAGCCGCAAAGTGTCGGAAAAGGCACGGCTGGCTGTTCATGGGGGAGTGTTAGTGCCTACACTTATGTATGGTAGTGAAAGTTGGGTATGGCAGAAGAAACATGAAAGCAGAATAAATGCAGTAGAAATGAGAGCTTTGAGAAGTATGTGTGATGTAACTTTGAGAGATAAAGTAAGGAATAACGTGATAAGGGAGCGTTGTGGAGTGAAAGAAGATGTAGTGAAAAAGATTGAGAAAGTTATGTTAAGATGGTTTGGACATATAGAGAGGATGGACGAGAGGAGATTGACGAAACAATTATACGAAGCGAGTGTGGATGGAAGAGTTGGAAGGGGACGACCTCGGCGAACGTATCGCGATCAAATCGCGGACGTTCTCAAAAAATGCCAGGTTAAGAGTTCTCTAAACCGACGAGCATGCATGACGAGGTAATGGACGTAGATGAAGCGAATGAGGTGTGTCAGGATCGTAGCAGGTGGAAATCCATAGTCTCTGCCTACCCCAATGGGAAACAGGCGTGATAATATGTATGTATGTAAATTGCTTCATTTCAGGCCTCGACAGTAATGTACTATTGTAATCTTGTCGTGACCATCAATAAAAAGTAATAAAATAAAACAAGTAGATGTCGCTTTTGGACAGTTTATTATCTATGAAGATTTATTGATTATGTTTAAATAAATATTATGTCTAATAAAGTATGACATTGATGTCATCTTAACAGCACAGCCGTGAAGCATCAACTTGTGTATTTAGTTAGGGTCAAGGGTCCGACTACTCAGAATCGGATATTTTTACACTGAATGATATTGTCTCAAACTTAGAATAATTAGGGTTAGAACCACAGTAGTTGCACGCGGAGTGAAGCAAATTCAAGCCGGCCTTAAAGGCTACGTTCAGTACAGCTTACGCGCGTATGTGTGTGTCGGCAAATATTTTACGTGCCGCTTGCGGGCGCACATTGATTGTTTTTGTACTTCAACTTTGAGCGGAAATTTGAATCCAAATATCACTCTATCCCCCAGTTTCCGAAAGGTTGATCAACGCAAAAATTAACTAATCAGCTGTCAAGTCTCAGGTCAAGCTATGTGATTGGTTGTAAACATTTTTGCCGGCCAATCACAGGAGCTGACATTACATTTGACAACAAATCAAATTGATCAGCCCTCCAGAAACTGGGGGTAAGTCTTATTACTCTAAGGCCTCAAAATAATGAATAAGATATTTAATGAAACCAACTGAAGAAGTTATTGCCCGTTGCGTCAAGACACTAACTTCTGGGTTGGTTGATATTCGGTGATTTTATTGATATCGTATGGTTAGAGTCTAAATAAGTATTGGTTGACGGTTCCTGGTTGAATGATACGAAGTTATGGTTGAGAAAGTTATATAGGTTCTTAAACTATTAAATGATAAATACTAAATTAACACTAAAAGATGATATGATTTGATTTGTTATGAGTTACGCGATCAATGGTCGAAAACGTACTGATTGGTAATAATCACGATCGATGCATTTATAAAAATGCGCAAAGGCAATGCAAGTGCTTAGCTGTTGGGTTGTATTGCACCGAACACCAACAACATAGAATTATTTATTACTTGTCTAAAGCACCAATCAATTATACAACACACAAGACAACAATCCTATCTTATCAAAACATCATCAAATCCCCATAATCGCCACTCATAACATTCACCACCATTCACCATTTCCGAAGAAAAAGGCTTTATTTACAAAACCCTTGAATGTTGCTTACACCGCAACATTTTAACCGCGCGTTATGGGATCCTTATGGTGTCCATAAACATGTTGAAAGGGAACTTTGTATCGCTTGTGAAAAGACTTCCGGATCATTAGATTGTATGGTATGGTGTTATGGATGGTCCCATAAGTACCGCTGATGAGGGGAATAAGATGAGATGAGGGATAAGAGAACTAAACGGGTTATGCGGTATTCATTGAAAGCCTTGATTTGATTTGAAAAATAGGAGTTGTGTAAGTATTTTGGGTTCCTCAGTCCATAGTCATTTGCGAAAAAAAAATTGTCCTTCGTTCCAAAGTTAAGCTGTTAGCTTAAAACTTGACTATTAAGTTTTAATTCAAGTCTAAATATTTAATATCAAAGTTTACAGAAATTGTATGAGTAATAATAAAAAATAAATAAAATTAATAAATAATTTTGGGACATTTTTACACAGCACCATCTAATACTCCAAATTAAGCAGAGCTTGTGATATGGGTACTAGACAATGGATATGATATTTATATACTTTTTTTTTTGTAAATACATACTACAACATATTATAATACATAAGAAACACCCAGGCCAACACAGACACTTATGTTCATCACACAAATATTTGTGTCCTGTGGGAATCGAACCCACGACCTCGTGATCAGCAGTCCGATACTCGAACCACTAGACCACAGACGTCGTCGAAGTAGTAAGACTCGTAAGTAGATAAGTTATAAAGGATGCAGTGAGCTCATTGAGCGGACGCGAGGACCATAATCAATGGGACTCTATTCCAGCCGCTCTTGCTTCCACACCATAGACTAAGTGATAGGCGACAGCGGATAGCGGTATTCCTAAGACAAGGTTTTTTTAATACGCTATTGTGAGTACTGGATAAGACAAAATGTGTTTCTATCTCTGGCCATGTGTTTTAGAAGTGACAAGTTTTAAAATGATGGATCTGTTTTCATTCAGTTCAGATTCAGTCTTCAATGAATCGTTCCAATATATTCAGTCACATATTTGGCCTGGCTTGGCGATGGCCGATAGAATAAAGCTTTGACCGAGTGGTGGCCACCGAAAACGCGTTGAGTTAATGAAATCGCCAAAACCGCAGGAAACAACCGGATGAGAGACGCACAAGATCGAAGAGGCTGGCAAATACGAGCGAAGGCCTATAGGCCTGGCTGGCTGGCTGGGAATACATCCTTATTTTTATTTATTTTTATTCAATTCATGAACAATTTACAATTGTATTTGAATGTGGTAGTTACTACATAATTATACCCAGCAAAAGGTGATAACGGGCTAGGATGATGATGATGCGTCACATGTTTGATAGTAGATTTTGAAGGCCTGATATAGTATCACAAATCAGTATCGCTCAACCCTACAGTTGTGTTTTTGAACGTTACACAACTGACACACAAATTTTCCCTCCCAAGCATTTCCGGAGTATATTTCCTCTAGTACGATTATTACACAACTTTCAGGTTACAACCTTGCGCCGCTCGCCAGCGCTCTTTCCCAGCCCCTTTGTCAGTCTTTTGCAAGCTCTCGTCGAGGAGCGAAAAATAAATTATGTCACCCATTGAAAACAGTAATGATCTTGTTTGAATAAAAAAGAATTACTCTTCCACCTTCCTCTTCACAATATTGAGGACCCATCTGGAAATATTTTTGGACACAAATGTAGGGTACTTCGGAATTTAAGGCATTTTTGAATAATGTATTGATGGTAGTATGAATGATGGTGAAAGACATTACCGTGTCAGTGAAAAGCGTTGAGGTATTGTTGGGAATGTTTATTGTATGTTTCTAATATACAGAATGATCCCATACTCGAATTTTATGCTATACAAGTCGCCATGGTGGTCATTTGTTGCAGTCAAGCAATCAACTTATCGATAATCGTTTTCCCAACTAAATTGTTTTGCGTAGCTCATTGTTTTGACTAAGGCACAGATAATATACTAAGGTAAAGTTTCATAGACGCAAGTACTTTAACAGAAATTATCTTATGCCAGTACCATGGTGTATTCTGTAGAACAACAAATACAAAGCGTAGGACTTACTCAAGAGTAAGCACAGAATAAGCAATCAAAATTCAAAATTATTTATTTGTCAACATAGGTAGGTATAATGTACAAGACATGGTGTTAATTTTTGAATAATCCAGTATCACTATGTTTTGCCTTGATAGGCGTACATATTTGATAACATAAAGATAATACTTATTACAGATTTGTGGAAATTAATTGTTTATTAATAATAAAAATAAAATTGCAATAATTATGTCCCTGTACTGTTTCTTATTTCTTATTTTTTAATTTTGACAACCAATTGTATGTAAATATATTTGACTTAAAATTTAATATAAAAACTTAATTTAATTGAATAATAATGTATTTCTAAAATTATTTTTAAAATTATTTATACTATTCTAATTACGTATTTGATGTTCTTGTTAGTATTAATTTAAAATAAGAGACTGTACTTAACAACTAACTTATAACTATGGGTGAATTTGCCTGAAATAAAATGATTTTATTTATTTTATTTATTTATTTTATTTATAACAGTTTTTATTAATATATATTAATGAATAGTTTAACAAAGAAATCGGACTCTTGTGTATTTACCTAAAGTTTGTTGTATCTGTCAGAAAATCATTTACTGAACAAGAAAAGCTTAGCTTTAGCTTTCAGAACAAGAAAATCTTTGAGCTTCTTTTTAAATGTACGTATATCATCAGTCGATTTAATGTTTTTAGGCAATTTATTAAATATTATTGGAGCCATACCTAAAAAGCTATTTGAATAAAGTGCTGTCTTATGAGGTTTCACACGAATAACATTTTGAAGGCGTACATTATTTAGAGTTTCGAAAAAGTTAAAATGTTGAATAACAAATAATGCTACCTCAAAAATATATAAGCATCACATGTAGAGTGACGTTCTTATTGACAAACATCACGTACCTAGGTAATCTGCGTCGTGTCGGATCCGACACGCTCCCGGATCACGTGTTGCGACGCATCCCGTGTGTCATGGTTACTGGTATGTATTTGTATTTGATGATTGACTGATCAACATAGGTAGGTACTCAGGAAATGCTTGAGGTAGTTATCGAAGAAAGCTTAGGACTAAGTCACGATTTTTTCTTTATCTTTATAATAAATTGAATTATAGAGCAATAGGGTCAAGATTGACTATGCATACTTAATAGTTTTTTTATCTCTCCTAAGTTTATCCGCTGATGTGGCGCGGCCTTAATTTGCGCAATCTGTCAATTTTGGTGCACGCCACCAGCGCGGGTTAGAGATAACGGCGTGTGTCACTTTATTCAAGTTTTTCTCAAAAGTTTTGTATGGGAGCTATCTACGAATTTTATGTTGATGAAATAAGGATTATTAAAATTTTATCTTAATAAATTTCTGTCAATAATAAATGTCCAAGTTAAAAGTAGAACGAGATGATATGAGTGTTTTTTTCAGAGGTTGGACAGAAAAAGAGGAATGTTTGAGCACAAGGTGCAACAGTGATATAGGTAAAGGTTCCAAAGGTTGTCTGGAAGATATCGCTATTAGCGATAAGACCGCCAATGTACCCTTCTTTTACGTGTTAGTCCTAAGTTAATAATGTTAATGGTCTTCTTCTGTCGTGTCGACATGAGCTACATAATTATAATAGCTCATGCCGTGGTGTAAAGATTAGCCAGTCAGCAGGTTGGTAGCGCGGCTGACTGCCCAATGTCAGTTGTTGTTGTTGGCTGTTAATGGTGTACAATAAAGAATATTCTGTCTATCTATCTATCTAAAGGAAAATAATTTTTTTTATTTATTTATCCCAATCACCACTACCATTACAGGACACTCCCAATGCGGTAGTGTGGTCCTTAATTATGCCAAACATAACACGTACATAAATATAAAGTCCTATGACACCATCTTGCAACTAAGAAAGAAACTAATATTTCCGTGTCGCCATTAAAGATTTTATATCGCCAACGTGTAACATTCAAAGGACATTGGGAAATCATTTTCCTGCAGTTCGACGTCAATTTACAAAGAACAGTAGGTATGAAACAGCCATGAACCGTCCGTCCATTTTAGAGGAAAAGTTGCCAAAAACTCTGGCTATGTAATGGTCGGGTACATTTTTAATTAAATCAACCTTCTATAGGATTTTTTTGTAACTTCCTCAATTCCATTGTATCAACACAAATTTTCGCATTACCTTGTGTTAATTAATGCATAAATAAATACATATAAAATGTTAATAAAAAGTTCGTGGTAAAGAACTTTTTTGTGGTACGAGATGGTGAAACGAGCTAAAGTGCCGATGTTAAGCGGTTACCTTTGCCCATAACAACTGCAATACCACCTAGACTCTATCCTAAATGGCACTACAAGCCAACTGGCTTAATTCAGTAAATTAGGCTCAAATATTATTGCCCGGACATGGCCGAAGAAGAGTCTATACAGAGAGATAAAGGTCCGGAAGCGCCATGCATTGCTCACTTTCGTCAAATCGCTTCTTCGGCAAGTGTTTCGTCAAGTCCCTTTTTCGTCAAGTATAGTAGGGCACATGCACCCAAGGCAAGAGAAGGCATGCTGCGGTGCCTCCCGGAGTGGTGTGCCGTCAAAAAAATAAGGCGCTTCCGAACCTTCCTCTTTCTGTATAGACTCTTCTTCGGCGAGGTCCGGGCAATAATATTTGAACCTAATGTTCCATTGGTTAAGCTGTAAGTTCCAAGTACTGTGTACAATCAATTTTTAAACGTACTCAAGTCCGAAAGGTTACATGCGTGTAGATGTGAGTACTTAAATGTATTTTGTACTCACGTAAATTTAACAATGCTGGATAAGATGTTACTAAGCTCTTCTCATTAAAATCAAGACTCAATCTTGAAAAAAACCTTACTAACATCGATATTGATATTCCTATTTTCATCATCATCATCATTTCAGCCAAAAGACATCCACTGCTGGACATAGGCCTCCCCCAAGCATCGCCACAACGACCGGTCCTGCGCCTTCCGCATCCAGCGGTTTCCCGCGACCTTCACTAGGTCGTCGGTCCACCTTGTGGGGGGCCTACACACGCTGCGCCTTCCAGTACGCGGTCGCCACTCCACAACTTTACTGCCCTAGGATAGATATTAATTTATTTATCTATTTTATTTATTATTATTTATTTTATTCCTATTTACTAAACTTAAAACTCACTTTCATCACAACTTAGCTCCCTTCCACCTGTCTACCGAACATATTGGCAAAATAAAGTGTAAAATTATTATTCATCATTAAATTTCATGTTACAAGCTCAGTTTTACTCACTTTCATTGCATATTACATGAAAATGAAAATATTCCCCGTAATGTCCATGGTATACCGCAATTTGAGCTTCGACACCCGTATGTGGTTTTCCATCTCTTTCACACCTAATAAAATCAGTATACTTCCATCCCTGCCCAACGTTGTTATTTTTTATAGCTAGAGGAAATGCAGCTCGTTAGGTACGAATTATTAGTTGATATTCTGAATTGAATTAAAGTAAGTCGAGGAAAGTTTTAAGTATGAATGTTGATGGCTATAAGAAAAGAGGGAGACCGAAGAAAATATGGATGGATTGTGTGAAAGATGATATGAATAGAATGAAAGTAAACACAGAGATGACGGCTGATAGAGATTTATGGAAGAAAAAAACATGCTGCGCCGACCCCAAATAAATTGGGATAAGGGCAGGAGGATGATGATTCTGAATTGAATTGCAGATATATTATATTAATATAATATTAAAGGTTCGGTCATGTTTAAAGGTGGAATGATTCGATGCGAGTATCTGTTTATTCAATTGGAAATTATCTTCGTACCCAAAGGGTGGGTTGCCAAACGGGACCATATTACTCTCACTACGCTGTCTGTCCGTCCGACCGTCCGTCCGTCTATCTGTCACAGGGCTGTATCATTTGAACGGTAAAAGGTAGCCTGTTGGATATCCGGTCAATGGGTGGTACGGAACCCTAACTGCGTGAGTCTGACTCGCACTTGGCCAGTTTTTTCGCTAGATTTTATTTTGTGCTTCAACTTTGAGCGGAACTTTTAAGTCTTATTACCCCATTTATAAATGAATGATTTGAATGAATGAATGAATTATTTCTCGCCAAAATACTTTGATTGCTTGGTCAGCTTACCCTAACGATCTCTAGACATAATAGCCTTAATTAAATCAGAAACATAATATACAACAGCTACCTTATAAATATTGTACCCACTATAACCCGTCCACATCGAGACGAGCACTTCATTCCAATTCGTACAATTATGCAGGGGTTGGTAATTAAAACTTGCATAGCATTGCCCGCGACGCGGTCAGTTCAGATAATTGCATTTGCAATTTAAAACTATTTGTGAGTAGAACAAAGTTATGAGGCGTGTGTTAGGTTAGGGTGTCGGAATTAATGTGGTATTGTTATTATGAATGTAGTATAGTAATATAGTAAAATAGTAAAATACCTATACACACAGGGAAATTAAAAATAAACCAAAAACACTTTAAGTGTAATCTCTACTTATGATTCTGCACAACTTTCAGTATGGGTCCAACAACGAAATCGTAAATAAAAATGATGTTTCATACATTTTGTCACGTTGTGTACCGACTTATGTTACGTAACAGTTCTGCAAAATATGAGCAAGTCTTTTAAATATTTGGGACATTTTTACACAGCACCATCTAGTCCCAAACTAAGCAGAGCTTGTGCTATGGGTACTAGACAATGGATATAATACATATACACACTTTTTTTTTTGTAAATACATACTTATAATACACTAGCTTTCACCCGCGGCTCCGCTCGCGTTAAATTCTGCTAATCCACGTCAGTCCAGTCCAGTCCAATCCATTCCAGTCCAGTCCACTGTCCCACTGTCCCGCTATCCCGTTGCCCCGCTGCCCCACTGCCCCGTTGCCCCACTGCCCCGCTGCCTCACTGCCCCACTATCCCACTGCCCCGCTGCCCTGCTGCCCCACAGCCCCGCTGCCCCACTGCTCCGCTACCCCACAGCCCCGCTGCCCCACTGCCCCGCTGCCCCGCTACCCCAATGCCCCACTGCCCCGCTAACCCGCTGCCCCACTGCCCCGCTGCCCTACTGCCCAGCTGCCCCACTATCCCACTGCCTGCCCCGCTGCCCCACACTGCACCGCTGCCCAACTGCCCCACTATCCCACTGCCCCACAGCCCCACTGCCCTGCTGCCCCACTACACCACTGCCCCGCTGCCCCACTACCCCACTGCCCCACTGCCCCGCTGCCCCGCTACCCCACTGCGCCGCTGCCCCGCTACCCCACAGCCCCAATGCCCCGCTGTCCCACTATCCCACTGCGCCACTGCCTGCCCCGCTGCCACACTGCCCAACTGCCCCACTATCCCACTGCCCCGCTATCCCACTGCCCCACAGCCTGCCGCGCTTCCCCACTGCCCCACAGCATGTCCCGCTTCCCCACTGCCCCGCTTCCCCTCTGTCCCGCTGCCCCGCTGCCCCTGTAACCCACTGCCCTACTGCCCCACTGCCCTGCGGGCCCACTGCCCAACTGCCCCACTGTCCCACTGCCCCGCTACCCCACTATCCCACAGACTGCCCCGCTTCCCCATTGCCCCGAAGCCCCACTGTCCCGCTGTCCCACTGCCCCATTGCCCCGCTGCCCCACTATCCCACTGCCCCGCTGCCCCGGTAAGCCACTGCCCCGCTACCCAGCTGCCCCGCTACACACTGCCCCACTCTCCCGCTGCCCCACTATCCCACAGCCCCGCTATCCCACTGCCTGCCCCGCTGCCCCACTCCCCTACTGCCCCGCTACCCTACTGCCCCGCTACCCCACTGCCCCGCTGCCCCACTATCCCACAGCCCTCAGCCCCGGTACCCCACTGCCTCGCTGCCCCACTGCCCCGCTACCCCACTGCCCCGCTGCCCCACTACCCCACTGCCCCGCTGCCCCACTACCCCACTGCCCCACCGTCCCACCGTCCCACTGCCACTGTCCTACTGTCCCACTATCTCACTATATCACTATCGTCCAGTCCCATGTCCCATCCTATGTCCAGTCCCATGTGCCGTCCCACTGTCCTGTCCCATGTCCCGTCTCATGTCCCGTCCCATGTTCCGTCCCCTGTCCCGTCCACTGTCCCGTCCCCAGTCCCGTCCCCAGTCCCATCCCCAGTCCCATCCCCTGTCCACTCCACTCCACTCCACTCCATCGTACATTACTATCCGCTCGTGCAAATGCATAGAAGCTTCGATCTGTCGGGTGAGTACGCAACCCACGAATTAATTTTTTTCTTTTATTTCTTTCTTTCTTTCTTTCTCAAAACCCATACCAGTTTTTAAGTCAGATCATCAGCTTTCAAACAAAAAAAAATCATCAAAATCGGTCCAGTAGTTTTAGCGTGATGCTGGAACAAACAAACAAACAAACAGACGTTTACAATTTTATAATAGTTAAGATAAGAAACACTCAGACCAACACAAACACTTATGTTCATCACACATTATTCACACATATATTTGTGTCCTGTGGGAATCGAAACCACGACCTCGTGATCAGCAGTCCGACCCTCGAACCACCAGACCACCGATGTCGTCAAAATAAAAGTGTAAAAAAAATGAAAAAAAAGTAAAGTTGAAAATGTTTTTGGTATTTTTTTCAATTAATTACCCTGTCTTGATTGCTACAAAACCCACCAAAACCCATCGTATGAAAACCCATGTTTATTATGCAAGTCACTTGCACGCACATGACGTCACTCACAATTGTGTATAGCCTGTTCTCAGTGTAATGTTATTCCTATTTGCATTATAAGCTAATGCAATTGCAAACTGCAGCTTGCGTTTGCGCTACTTGTATAAAAGAAAATGTGGCTTTAGGAAAGTGAGTGAGATAACATATCAGGTATTTTAGCTCGCATACAAACGTGGAATTAATGGCGACCACAAACTCGTTAATTTGTGCTAAAGTATCCGACAAACTTGGCCCTTGGGCGCCATTTTATCGAGGTTTAGAAATATTCGGTGTATGTTTACAAGAACGGTTTATACTATAGGTTAATATTTTGTCTGACGGAGAAAATGAAAGAAGTACAATTTGATGAAAACGTTTTTTTTTAACCCACGTTTTTAGGGTTCCGTACCAGAAGGGTGCCAAACGGGACCCTATTACTCTCGCTACGGTGTCCGTCCGTCCGTCTGTCTGTCTGTCACAGGGCTGTATCTTTTGAACGGTAATAGGTAGCTGGTTGAAATTTTCTTAGAATACGTGTTGCTATGACCCCTATCACGAATACCGTCTAAAAATTAAAAAACCGGCCAAGAGCATGTCGGGCCATGCTCAGTATTATAGGGTTCCTTAAGTAGCTGTAATTACAAACGAATCAAATCGAATATTAATCATGGCTATTTTAGTTTTTGCAATAATCGGCAGCATACGCGACTCAGAGCGTGTTGTTAGTAGCGCCATCTAGCGATAAATTCAAGAAGCCAAATTTAAGACGTTTGTCATTTCAAAGTTACTTTTTGTGATTTTTTCAAATAGAAAGTAGCTAAAGGAGCATTATTTGCTATGATAATTTTTCTCTAAGGTCAATGACCTTTGAACTAGGACGTTTTAAGTATTTTTCAGTTTTCTCTCTATAACTCAAAAAATTATAATCACATTATACTCGAAATAATTTTAAAAGAGAGTTTTCACAAAGGTCTATCAATGTGGAAGATTATAAGTTTCTACATTGCATAGTTTAGAAATGGCAGGGGGGGGGACACATTGCAAGCCACTTTGGCGGGCTATATTTCGCAGATGGTACACCTGATAAAAAAGTGGTGTATCAAACATTACCTTCATTTTAGTAGACCTATTCAATGATATCCCACACGAGGGGGTGCAGCGAAAAAAATATTTTTTTTCCATTTCACATGTATGGACGCCACCCCTAAAATACGGAAAAACGATTCTTTTATTCTTTTAAAATTGAGATCTATATGTAGACTATTTTTTAACAAAATTTCATTTACTTATGTTTATAACTGTAGAAGTTATTAAGCTGTAAAGGATTAGGACAGACGGACAGACGGACAGACGGACAGACGGACGGACATGACGAAACTATAAGGGTTCCTTGTAGGACTTCGGAACCCTAAAAAGTCTTAAACCAAAGGGGGTTCCCATACAAGAAACCTCGAAAAACAAGCATTTTTTAAATTTTTTTCGTTCTTGCTCTATCTTCAAAACGGTAATACATACCAGCGTCAAACTTGGTCTGATTAGTGCGTAGTGCATACATACTATGAAGTTTAGCAACAAATAATAAAAATAGTGTAAACATTGACATATGTGGTGGTACCTGGACGGACGGACGGACAGCGTAGCGAGAGTAATAGGGTCCCGTTAGCACCCTTTGGGTACGGAACCCTAAAAACTTAGTCTTTTTTATCCTTGCTAGAAAACATCACAATGATGCCGCAGTCAGAATTTCTTGTTACAAGTACATACAAAATAAAGTCACATAATAAAAGTCCCTTAGTATCCTCCGCATTTCCTGACCGTACCACAAGGAATGGAAGGTCAACTTACTTGAAACATTATCAATTATCTCATTCTGAACACGGCTAATCACGCGAGTTTGAGTTTGCCCGGCCGGTCGAGAGCGCGCAAAAAGTGGCGACAGCGGCAGCGGTACGGTCCGCACAAAAAGTTAATGGCGCGTTTAATTGTCGTTTTTCCCGGCTCTCGACCTTGGCTAGTTTTTGTGGACGGTACTTTTGTTGTGTTAGTGCTAAATTAGGATGCTGTTTATGCGGAATGCTGAAAATGCTGAAATACTTAGTTTTGTTCATATTTTTCTCTTTGTAGTCATATGAATAGTGAATTAGTAAAGCAATTTTTCAGACGGCGCCTTTTAAAATCATATTATGAAAAGCTTATTTTATTTCAGTAGAGACGTAAACCATTCGGTACAAGAAGGTCCAAGAAGGTTAAAAATAACAAGAAAATCTAATTATAAAACATAAAAACAAACAAACAAACATAAACATCACGCCTGTATTTCCCCGAAGGGGTAGGCAGAAGTGTATAGTACACCCACATTTCGCCAGTTATGTTATAGTCCCATGTAATAGGGGGCGAGCTTATTGCCACTAACCGGGCACAGATCCAGACTCCGGGCTGCTACTGAGAATTTCCTAAAGAAAAAACCCAATAACACTTTGCCCGACCCGGGAATCGAACCCAGGACCCCACGATCAGCAGTCGCGCTTGCGACCACTAGACCATCGAGGCAGTCAAGTTATAAAATAACGACTACAGAAAAAGCACATAGGATTTAAATAGTTCATCAAAAATAATTACTCTTCTCGCGAATCCCGTAGAAAAGGGAACATCACTAGCCCACAGACCGACCGAAAACCAAACGCAGCCCGCGGTCAAACCGATGCACTCGTAAATAATTGACAATTTGATTAATTGACATGTTTCACCAACTACATTGCTATGCAGTTTAATGTTTGATTAATTCGTAGTCAATCGTACCAATTCAATATAAACAGGACTGTGGATTGACCAGTCTTGTATATTATCAGTATTATCACAGTGTCATTGCCATGTATCCAAACAGAACATTTACAATCTTTGTCTCAAACATGGTATGAAACTCGGACGAATAAAAAATGGCGGACGGAATCTCGCTAAGAAAAGATTGAAGAACTTAGTTTTTTTCTAGATCCACTATAATTTCGACATATATGTAATTGTAACACACCAGATATATATTATTATGCTATTTGTGACACTTTTACAATGACTATCGTCACACGAGATTTGTAGCGTAATCGTGGCTTTCTTACTATGCGTGCGTGCCAGCTCGTACTTTTAAGCGAGCCGTGTAAGTATGGGTACTTTTTTTTTGTATTTATACGTTGTTCCGGTTTACTACTATTTTCATGGTGTAAGTACAATAAAGTATATTCTATCTATCTATCTACTTCATTTTTTGTTTAGCGAGATTCCGTCCGCCTTTTTTATTCATCTAAGGCAAGGTATGAAACTGCAGCGTCAATAGCTAGCTATACCGCCCGGCGCTGCTAAAACACCGTCTTAATTAAACAGACTCCAGTTTACTTAGAGCTAACTGGCGTTCAAATTGTCAGTTCAGCTATTATAATTGTTCTTTTACAGGTTGAGAGAAGTAAAAACTTTCGCTGAGGTTTCATGTTGAATGGTTGAATTTTTCATAGTTCGCAAATTTTTCTTTCTGTTTGAAAGGAAAAATGTTACACCATTTTGTAAAACTGAAGTAACTATAGTTAATTTCTATTAATATTTGGACATAAATATATTATTTATTTAAGTCTTATAACATAGATGATGTTATATGTACCTAACTCTGCTCGAGAAATTATTTCGCTAAGGTTTCATGTTGAATGGTTGAATTTTCTTGGTAAGCTAAGTTTTTATTACAAAAGTTACACCGTTTAGGTGGGTAAGTTATTTTTTATCCAATATTAAAACATAAAAATATTATTTATTTAAGTTAAACAACATTGATGATTCGAAGATGTTGCGTACCTCTGCGTAACTTTTGGTCAGACAGTTGTCCTGAACATTTTTTCCAATCCATAAGACTAAATAATAAAGTCCCATTAATTAAATGTCCCATACAGCACAAATTAACACAATGTAACACGGAACATAACTCCATTTCCTCATCTCAGTAATAATAACACTAGAATGATCAGCAGTCTCTCGGAAACAAGCTAACGATAATTGTTTGCAGTTATCAAGGGGGTGCATCTGGAGTCAGGCGACGAAGATATTACCAAGAGCCATCCATTGCAGTTTAGACGCCCTGAGACGTGGGGTGTCTGCCTTTATAGCCAGCGATGGACACTCGCCATTTAGTTGTATCGTATTAATATTTACAGTTGACTGGTGTAAGTGTTATGGGAGACGTTGGCAACGTTGGCTATACTTCAAAGCTATTCTATATGGTCGGAATTGGGTTAAACTTTGTCGTATTGCTATCAGTTTCTCTTAATACCTGTAGTTTTTATAATTATCATAATTATAGGTAGGTGAAAACCACATGAAATTTTCGTAAGCCTAAGGAATTTACGCCATTAAGAAATAGTAGACGAATAAATTTGGTCTATTCACTCAATATTTTTTAGTCTTTCGGGACAATTAGTTAAATTATTTTCCAACATGTTGGATTAGATTTCGGATCTTTAAACTAATTTAAAGTGAAGTCTTGTATAAAAATAAATACGATATAACAATCAAACAAGAATTATAATATTACCTTTGCTAATAATTACATGTAACTAATAAATAATTGTCATAGCAACTCGTATAACATATAACTTCATACATTTGTTTGTTAACAGGGGCTTCAACAGTATGTGTGGTGGCGTGACTAAGGCTTCTGCGCGTGACAAATTAACAACACAGCTCAATGATATTGCTTGAAGGTATTTGATATGTGTATGGTGATAAATGAGGATTTATTTTTATGTAAAATGGCAATGGTTTTGATTTAGTAAGGCGATGTGCTTGACTATATCAGGTGGTAGAACAATATTGAGTTGGAAACCATTTGATTGTGCCCTGAAAACTATCCAACCAGTTGCAATTCTTGGCATATAATGCAAAAATTATTATTCTGACGTGTTAAAAAATAGTACGTTCATGCAAATTTTTTACCTCTGGATTACACGAATTGGCTCAAATAATATTTGCAAGATTTGTAGCAAACACACAAAGAGATGGATAAACAACGAAGCAAATTAATTAAAAAAAAAAAAAAAAACAAAAACTATTCAAGTAAGGACTGCGTGTGGATTGGATCCTTTTTGGTAAACTACGTCCAGTTGGTGATCAGATGACATACTTTTACATTACAATTACATAAAAGTATAAAGAAAAGTATAAGTATTAGTAGGTTTTGCTACTGTTATAAATGTCCATACCTTCGTAATCTCTTACGAGACTCGCAGGGAAGTTGGTCTTTCCAGATACACATAATTACTAAGTAAAAAGACTTATGAAACAGTTTTAAGAATTAATTTGCCATCCTTTTACTAAATCAAAAGTCAAAGTGCAGAACCAATCCGTTTAGCTTAACGTACCCAAAAAACGTTATTTGAGGAAGATTCTAATATACATCAAAATCATTATAATTTCGTGGCAGATTGTAGCAAGCGAAAATTCTGAATTCCTTCTTGACACGTGCAAAATGTTCGTGAGCTCATAACTCTAAGCTAAGGTGATAACACGTGATTACGTGAGACGCCAAATGAAAAAGCTGCCATCCTGAATGATTTATAAGCGCGTTAATTTCCATATGAAAGGCGTGAACCGCGGAATCGCTTGTGATAAATATCTAAGGTTATCGTTTATCTTGGGTCACGGTTATTTTGATGGTGTTTGTGTGTATTAAGTAAGTACTGTATTCTTTTTAGACCTCGGTCGCTTATTTTTAGGCAATAATAAATATGCGATCTTGGCCGCAAAAGAGCCGGACTTTTTAACTTATCAAATGCCCCATTTTTACTCATAAATTTCGATTGTAACAGTGATTTAAGTAAATGGTAATATTAATCAAAACTTTAATTAAATGCTTGGTTTAATCAACCAATCAATTTTATTTTTCGCTGTCTTCTCCTGTTTCAAACCTAGTTAAGCTCAACTAAGCAATTGTTTCCTGACTAATACTCAAGCACATTGTATTTTATTTCTTAATTATATTCGACTTTAAACGCTGAAAGATATTGCTCTAAACTCACCAAAGTAATACGTATAATTAATTAATAAAAAATCTTCGATCCCTTAACACTGAAAGAAAAGAAAGATTGATAGAAAAGAAAGATTTACAGAAAATAAAAAATTGACAGAAAATAAAGATTGACAGAAATGAAAGATAGAGAGATGTAAGACAAAAACTCGTTGTCCTTCTCGACGCGTTTCTGATTGTTGCCTAAACAAAACAGATAATAAAATATCGTATGCTGCACTGGTCATCTGCAAATATATATAATATATTATAGCACATTGAAAATATGCAAGTAATCAATAATACATCCGAAAAAAATATACCCAAACTAAATTGCACAACATTTTGCCATAAAAAACCGGAGAATACGAGAAATCACGAGCCGAAGATTTCCTCAGCACAATCTCGTGTGAAGTGCCCGTCCCCCAGCGGATGTCCAATCAATCCAATTGCTGGCCATCATCGGTCACCCACTTCCCGTTGAGGTGACAAACGGGTCACTGACAACATTCTAGAACTTGGAAGGGATTTCTGTAATCTCTGCATTCACTGCTTAAATGAAATGTCAAATTAAAATTCAAAAGTTTTTGTTTCGAATAAGCAATGCATTTTAAAAACATTAAAAATCTAGTTGTACGGGATCTAGGGACTCACTAAATTTCACCTAACCACTCATTTATATAAGACCTTATTTTATTTATTAGACTATGATTGATGACAAAAAATAAAATAAAAACATTTTGACTAACCTCTTCAAAATGTCGAGATCAGTTAAAATGTTGTTTTGATTTTTCTTTGCGCGAAAAGTCCCGTAATCACATACTAATATCTTTCGCGAATTTACTCAAATTCGCGAAATCCTAAATATTCAAAATAAGGCCTTCTTTTGCAGATCCCTATGTCTATCAGCGGACTCAAATAATTTACAGAGTAGGAACAGTTAACAAACTCTAAAATGAATCTCTTTTTCTTTGCTTTATTGATGCATATTGTAGAAATATCGAGTTGGAAGAGCAGCATTATTATGATTTGTTTTGCATAACGCAGGACTTAAAAATAAAAGAACATAGACAATACAAAATGTTTTAGTTCTTTTTTCCTAGAAGCTATTCGCTTCTTCTGCTAATATTAACATAAATCTTACCATTTTATTCTGAACACGAGAAATCTGATCTCGTAGTCTCGGGTTTCAACTTCCATTTTCCCGATAGAAGTAATTCATACCTTAAGTCCGTTTTGACATTCGCTTCAGTTTTCTTGAAATAAGGGCCCACAAATAATTCAAAGCTTATAGATGCTTGGGAAATAATGATGTTCTCATAAATCAAATATCTGTTAAACGAATCAAGGGTTCGGAAATGAATTTAGGACCAAAAAGAAAATATTTTTGTAAGAGGTACTTGTAGGAAGAAATCCGGAAAATGTTGTTTTTAAACTGATTTGGACTCTTATTTATCTCATGTACAAATACAGACAGATCCTTTACACTTTTATTATTATATGTCACGGGAGATTTACCATGTAAATATTTATTCTAACCCGTGACCACAGGCTTGTAACAGTGTCGAAATATCAGGAACTCATAAAAACCGGCCAAGAGCATGTCGGGCCATGCTCAGTATTATAGGGTTCCTTAAGTAGGTGTAATTACAAACGAATCAAATCGAATATTAATCATGGCTATTTTAGTTTTTGCAATAATCGGCAGCATTCGCGACTCAGAGCGTGTTGTTAGTAGCGCCATCTAGCGATAAATTCAAGAAGCCAAATTTAAGACGTTTGTCATTTCAAAGTTAATTTTTGTGATTTTTTCAAATAGAAAGTAGCTAAAGGAGCATTATTTGCTATGATAATTTTTCTCTAAGGTCAATGACCTTTGAACTAGGACGTTTTAAGTATTTTTCAGTTTTCTCTCTATAACTCAAAAAATTATAATCACATTATACTCGAAATAATTTTAAAAGAGAGTTTTCACAAAGGTCTATCAATGTGGAAGATTATAAGTTTCTACATTGCATAGTTTAGAAATGGCAGGGGGGGGGACACATTGCAAGCCACTTTGGCGGGCTATATTTCGCAGATGGTACACCTGATAAAAAAGTGGTGTATCAAACATTACCTTCATTTTAGTAGACCTATTCAATGATATCCCACACGAGGGGGTGCAGCGAAAAAAATTTTTTTTTCTCCATTTCACATGTATGGACACCACCCCTAAAATACGGAAAAACGATTCTTTTATTCTTTTAAAATTGAGATCTATATGTCGACCATTTTTTAACAAAATTTCATTTACTTATGTTTATAACTGTAGAAGTTATTAAGCTGTAAAGGATTAGGACAGACGGACAGACGGACAGACGGACAGACGGACAGACGGACGGACATGACGAAACTATAAGGGTTCCTTGTAGGACTTCGGAACCCTAAAAAAGGATTTACAGGGTAAATATGTCATTAGTTACCATGTTAGTTTAAAACCTCAGATCCTTTATAATCACGTAAACATAACTGTTTGAATAGGATTGAAGATTTAGCAATCAAGACCAGGGTAAGATCAAAACGTAGGTCATCCTATAAAGTCATCATGTGTTAAATTGCAGATGTTGATGATTTGATGTTTGCTTAGAGCACCATTAGGTACTTGAATATTGTACCTTGAAGCCGATGTGAATAAGCAAGAAATACACAATACACGACACCTTAATACTTCCAATACATTATCCTTAACATAAAGCGCAGAAAAAGATGAAAATATGCTCAAAATGTTAGGTAGGAACCCAACAAAACATTCGCAGTGAGGCGGCTATTCAGCGCTTCACTCCGGCACAAATTACAATATTATTCGCTTCTACAATACTTACATATACTCATTTTTGTTGATGGACATGTTTTGCGATGAAAGGGAAATTGGGTAGGATGTTTAGAGGAATTGATATTTTGGAGGCTGTTACGCATTAATAGACAAACTCATTTTGAACATATTAAGATAGGGTTGTTAGCGACTAGTTCCATCTTTTTATTTTGATCTTTTGTAAATATGAACAAAGTTAAATTATTACGTCGACTTGTGTACGTAACATTGGTAATACTAAAAATTTCGTTCATCAGAATGAATGTCACAGAAAAACCATGCGTTATGTCTGTCACAACAAAATTCGGCCCAGTTTTTGGTAGCCATTATTACAAAAGCGGCACAGGAAGTCTAACGAGGCTTCCGATAGTAGACTACAAAGATAAGGCATATCACTCATATCAGGTCGTTAAGAAGACATAAAATATCTATAACGTCTTCTTCGTCAAGCTTCTTAAGTTTTTTTACCCGACTGCGCCAGAAGGAGGGTTATTTACTTTTTGACTGATTGTGAGCTGATTTTCTTAGACGATCTTTATCCAGAATTGCCTAGGCCTTATCAACTATGTAATGATCGGCTCAATATTATAGGGTGATGCTGAATATATATTTTTATTTTAACACAGCCACCACATTATTTTTAAGTTACGTAAGGTTTAATGAAGGGTGATGTACCTCTGTCCCTTAAAAGAAGACTCTCTCTCATGGACGTGTGCATTTTTCCCATCCTCACATATTGATCCCAAACATGGTCTTTGACAAATCAACTGAGGTCCACGCTCGAGGTTTGCAAAAGAGCTATATATAGCTAAAACTTATAGACCGGTTATGGAATACAACGATCCGTTCCAGAAAAAAAATTGCTTACGTTACCCGGAAGGCTGCCACTCTGAAGTGGAACTGGGCTGAACATATGCCGCATGTCAGACGAACACTGGGCCAAACTGACAACTCAATGGGTCCCTTTACATGGCAGACGTCAACGCGGCAGGCCCAGACGGAGATGGCAGGATGAGCTGGACTCCTTCCAAAAGGACTGGACTCTTGTAGCAACAGACAGGGAGAAGTGGAAATAGAGTAGGGAGCCCTTTGCCCTGCAGTGGATACTTCAGGCTTATAATAAAATAATAATAGAGATATTGCAAGCAACAATAAGTTTATCAGCAGTGTGCCACCAAGCTTATATTCAATTTTTGATACAAAATTCTTTCATCTGTGTAATTTTTGTTAACTCTGTACTACATATAATGTCAAAAACTTTTCCTTAACACTAAGAGCATCTCAGTGGTTGTTATAGACATTACGGAAGGAGCACAAAAACCGAGAGAGCGGAAATTAAATCAATCAGCAGTCGGCGCATCACGAGTGACGTCAGTTAACGTATCTTTTATTCATCATGTCAGCTCTTGGAGGAGGGGGAGTTTTGATGAGCTGTTGTATGAAGTGTATGTTCGGTTGAAGGTATTACAGTTAGTTTTTTATATCTCCGTAGGTGTAGTTTGTGCCCGGTTAATGGCAATAGGCTCGCCCCCTATTACATGGGACTTACAACATAACTGGCGAAATGTGGGTGTACTATACACCTCTGCCTACCCCTTCGGGGAAATACAGGCGTGATGTTATGTTATGTGTAATTTGTTATAATTGTATGGTATACAGTAGTTTTATGGTGTGCAAACCATTTTACGAAATTATTTTTAGGAAACCTTTTAGACCAACATCCATAGATTTTTTTAAATAAATATTTTATCTTACTTTTGCAGAGTAAAGCTCTACCTACAAAAATTCGATTATTTTCCGTTGAATCCCACTTTTGGATCTCATTTTTTATACCCCTTTTACCGACTGCACAGGTTATTGTTATCAACATATGACAGTGAATTTTGCCACGTCTGTATTTTTCTAACACTAAAAAAGACAAAACTATGCTTGGCTTTTGCTTTGTTACTTTTCTTATGATGTTACAAGTACAACTATCTATCACTAAAATTCCTAAAATGTAAAAAAAAAAATTTAATGTTCACCTACCGCATGTCTTGTTGTGGCAATAAATCATTTTTCTTTCTTTCTTTCTTTATTAGATAGCTCCTATTTTACACGAAAAAACAACTAACTAGAACTGCCAAAATGTATATGAGAAAAGTGTCAAAGTGTAGTACTTACCCTAATTCAGTAACGCTAACACTCATTACAAAGTTGGTTATACAAAATCCTCTTTACGCTGATGGAGCCATAAAAAACGCGTAAAACAAATCTGGCCACAAGAAAAGGTTGAAACTCGCTCGGCTCAAAGGACCAACCGCGGACCCGGTAGGCCAGTAATTAGTATGTTTGTTCACAGAGGCCCAAGTGATGAAACATAGCGATAGTAATGTGTAATATACAACGTGTTATTGAAATAACTGAAAACCTCTTAAGGGGTCATTGTACTCATCAGTATGAACAACTTTTACTATAGGACCAACCTTGAATTCGCGAAAAAAATATTCATGTAAACATAAATGTAGGGGACAACTGATTTTTTTCGCGGTTTCAGGATTGGTCCCATAGTAAAAGTTGTTCATACTGATGAGTACAATGACCCCTTAAGAGATTTCAGTTATTTCAATAACATGTTGTATTTGCTTATTTAATTAACTATAAAGTAGATAGATAAAATATGCTTTGTTGTACTCCATGAAAATAGTAATAACAAGAACAATTAATTTAACAATAAAATTTGTTTGTTTTAATTTAATTTGCTCATTAAAATGGAATGTATCTTGAATTTTATAATTAGGTATTTATGAATAGTCATTAGAATTTTTGTTTCCGTCATTAATTGAAGAACTAATCAATTAAATTAATTACTCGCCTTTGAATTTAAAATGAATGAACATAATTAACCATGAACTTAAGAACTGTTGTTTATTATTATCTGTGTGATCCAATATATATTTTTTTCACATGTAAATTATGATTGATGGTTCTGTTAATAAAAACTGTAAGATAGATAGGTATACGTGGGACACTCAGAAAGTTTTGCGAAACTAAAAAAAATTGTTCTATACGTACATATATTTTTATCAAATCTTTTCAAAGTACTTTCCACCAGCCTCTATACAAAGATTCATGCGCCTAAACCAGTTTTCAAAACACTTTTTCCAGTCCGCCGCAGACACCTCGTTTACAGCCTGCTCGAACGCAGCCAGCGCATCTTCCGGCGACGAAAATTGTATCCCTTTGAGCTGATTTTTTATTTTTGGGAATAAAAAGAAGTCACACGGTGCTAGATCAGGGCTGTAAGGAGGGTGACCCAGGAGTTTGACTGGCGTGCTGTCCAGGAAGTCCCTCGTTTTGAGTGCGGTGTGCGCAGGTGCATTGTCGTGGTGGAGCAGTAGCCCGCGGAGCCCTGTGTTTGGTCGCTTGTTGCTTATAACAGAGAAAACTTCTGGCAAACATTTGGTAGTATACCATTCGGCATTAATGCTTCTTTGATCCCGTAAGGGAATTGATACCAAGTGGCCAGTCAAATTAAAAAAGCTAGCGATCAAAATCTTACCCCCGCTTCTAGATCGCTTCACTTTGGTAGGCGTTGGCTCATTTTGAAACACCCAAACAGTCGACTGGCGCTTGGTTTCTGGGTCGTATTGATAAATCCAGGACTCATCACCTGTAACGATGTCGTAAACACGCCGAGACGAGCCTGCTTCAAATTTGTTAAGCATATCACGGCACCATTCCACCCGGGCCTGCTTCTGAGCATCGGTGAGGTTGTGCGGCACCCAGCGTGATACTATCCTCCTCACGCGAAGATGGCTGTGTAGAATCTCGTGAACGCTTCCCGATCCAATCTTCAATATGTGTTGAATCTCCTGATATGTAATTCGCCTATTGTCTTGGATTAAATTTTTCACTGCTAGCACGTTTTCTTCGGTAACAGCCGTCAAAGGGCGACCGCTTCTTTCGTCATCCCCCAAAGTTGGTCGACCGCGCTTGAATTCGTTATACCAACGATACACGGTTGCCTTGGAAGGGCCTACATCCATGAATGCCATTTGAAGTCTATCGTACGATTCATCCGGTTTCAGGCGACACTTGAAATCGTATAAAATCATAGCTCTAAAATGTTCCCGGCGCAGATCCATATTTCAGTGAGACACAATACTTTGAATTCAATCAACTCAGCCTATCGCAGTCCACTGCTGGACATAGGCCTCTCCCAAATTGCGCCACAACGCTCGGTCCTCTGCCTTCCGCATCCAGTCCCCCCCAGCCACGTTCTTTAGGTCGTCGGTCCACCTGGCAGGGGGGCGCCCTACGCTGCGTTTGCCGATACGCGGTCTCCACTCAAGGACTCGTCTGCTCCAACGGCCATCGGTCCTTCGACAGACATGGCCAGCCCACTGCCACTTCAGCTTACTGATCCTACAAGCTATGTCGGTCACTCCGGTTCTTCTCCGGATAATCTCGTTACGGATTTTATCCTTCAAAGAAACTCCAAGCATAGCTCGCTCCATAGCTCGCTGAGCGACTTTAAGTTTGTGGACTAGCCCAACTGTCAGTGTCCACGTCTCACACTTTGAATTAACTCGCAAAAAATATCAATATGTGTTGAATCTCCTGATATGTAATTCGCTGTCTTGGATTAAATTTTTCACTGCTAGCACGTTTTCTTCGGTAACAGCCGTCAAAGGGCGACCGCTTCTTTCGTCATCCCCCAAAGTTGGTCGACCGCGCTTGAATTCGTTATACCAACGATACACGGTTGCCTTGGAAGGGCCTACATCCATGAATGCCATTTGAAGTCTATCGTACGATTCATCCGGTTTCAGGCGACACTTGAAATCGTATAAAATCATAGCTCTAAAATGTTCCCGGCGCAGATCCATATTTCAGTGAGACACAATACTTTGAATTCAATCAACTCAGCCTATCGCAGTCCACTGCTGGACATAGGCCTCTCCCAAATTGCGCCACAACGCTCGGTCCTCTGCCTTCCGCATCCAGTCCCCCCCAGCCACGTTCTTTAGGTCGTCGGTCCACCTGGCAGGGGGGCGCCCTACGCTGCGTTTGCCGATACGCGGTCTCCACTCAAGGACTCGTCTGCTCCAACGGCCATCGGTCCTTCGACAGACATGGCCAGCCCACTGCCACTTCAGCTTACTGATCCTACAAGCTATGTCGGTCACTCCGGTTCTTCTCCGGATAATCTCGTTACGGATTTTATCCTTCAAAGAAACTCCAAGCATAGCTCGCTCCATAGCTCGCTGAGCGACTTTAAGTTTGTGGACTAGCCCAACTGTCAGTGTCCACGTCTCACACTTTGAATTAACTCGCAAAAAATATCAATATGTGTTGAATCTCCTGATATGTAATTCGCTGTCTTGGATTAAATTTTTCACTGCTAGCACGTTTTCTTCGGTAACAGCCGTCAAAGGGCGACCGCTTCTTTCGTCATCCCCCAAAGTTGGTCGACCGCGCTTGAATTCGTTATACCAACGATACACGGTTGCCTTGGAAGGGCCTACATCCATGAATGCCATTTGAAGTCTATCGTACGATTCATCCGGTTTCAGGCGACACTTGAAATCGTATAAAATCATAGCTCTAAAATGTTCCCGGCGCAGATCCATATTTCAGTGAGACACAATACTTTGAATTCAATCAACTCAGCCTATCGCAGTCCACTGCTGGACATAGGCCTCTCCCAAATTGCGCCACAACGCTCGGTCCTCTGCCTTCCGCATCCAGTCCCCCCCAGCCACGTTCTTTAGGTCGTCGGTCCACCTGGCAGGGGGGCGCCCTACGCTGCGTTTGCCGATACGCGGTCTCCACTCAAGGACTCGTCTGCTCCAACGGCCATCGGTCCTTCGACAGACATGGCCAGCCCACTGCCACTTCAGCTTACTGATCCTACAAGCTATGTCGGTCACTCCGGTTCTTCTCCGGATAATCTCGTTACGGATTTTATCCTTCAAAGAAACTCCAAGCATAGCTCGCTCCATAGCTCGCTGAGCGACTTTAAGTTTGTGGACTAGCCCAACTGTCAGTGTCCACGTCTCACACTTTGAATTAACTCGCAAAAAATGTGGAGGGAAATTTTGAAATTGGAACTTACTTATTTTTACTTATAAATAATCATATTTTCGAAAAACATTATAACTGGCCAGTCTCCCATATATAAAAACTTTTTTTCGCAATACTTTCTGAGGGGCCTGGTATATAGTGCCACCTGTCATAGTACCGCAATACTAGAACAGTTGCCAAATACATAAGACATACAAAAGCTAGTATTTGATCTACACATGTTTGAGTCAGTCAGGTCAGGTCAGTTCAAAGTCGGACAGGCCTCGGCATTAGGCCAATAATTTTTGCGTTAACATGGCCAAGCTATAGACGAAATAGTCACGTGATTTGTTGGAAAAAGTAGTGGTGCAAGTTAAATGAAATAGCGTTTTTTTTCTTTCAAATATACATAATTAAAGATTAAAGAACGTGGCTGGGGGGGACTGGATGCGGAAGGCAGAGGACCGAGCGTTGTGGCGCAACTTGGGAGAGGCCTATGTCCAGCAGTGGACTGCGAAAGGCTGAGTTGATTGATTGATATATAATTAACTACCCAAATGTATAAGCTAATCATTTGAATTTGCGGATAATTATAATTACATGTTTAATGTCATGGTCATCTATAAATGGATGTTTGTGTATTTTATATTTAAGACTAGTATATTTTTAGCAATAGGTTAATAACTGCTCACTTAAATTATTGTACTCTTTTTATCTTTAGTTTTCTACAAATCGTTATAAGATTTTAATTGTATGTACAAGATGTGTCATAAATATGTTTCAACTGCTATTTAATAACTTCAATTTTTTTTTTAATTAATGTAATTAAAAATACAGTTACATTCCCTACGTTAGGCCCGTCATAATTATAATGTCACAATATCACACTCGCATCGTCTACAGCTTTTCACTTGCGCCTCTCAGGACCACGTATTTGAGTTGCGCGGCGCGTTGCCAGCGGGACAAATCAAATATTTACCTGTATTCCGCGGATCCGCTCACCGCTGCATGTTCGCTGAATATTTACTTTATTACACCCGTACAAGTTCAGTAAAGCGCTTCAGTCGATTTTATTTAGACGTCGAGTTTTACCGAGATGAATAACGATTTAATTGTACCTTAATAGGTATGTTATTTATTGATGTATTTATTAATAAAGATTTAAATTGTGGAAAGAAAAAATCGCTCACGAGCAGGATTCGAACCTGCGACTCCTGGCTCAGTACGCCAGTGCTTTAGCCACTAAGCTACCGTGAACACTGCTCGTGGTATCGAAATTATAATAATTAAAAATAATAATAATTAATTATTCTTTTTATTTGATATTATAATTTAAATCTTTAGATTTCGCTTCGCATGCGTAAAATGCGTTAAAAATAATAAAATAATTAGTATTTATTAATGCATAAGTATACACTATGTATATATACATGCCAACTTAATAAAAAATAAAAACTCACAGTATGGCCTTTGCATACTAATGCTTTAGCCGCTAAGCTATCTTGGACTCTGCTCGTAGTATCGAATTTAACTTCCACTTTGTATACGTCTTTGGATGACGTCAGCAACATCCCCACGTACACGTAGGCCTAACATTTAAATAACTTGTGAAATTTACAGTTCACACTTTCAAAAGCAAATTATCATTTAAATATGCACCTTCTTACTGCAATCCTGCATCTCCTAAGGTGCCTTGGAGTTTTAAGTAAATATTTTGCTGCACATTTTATTGATCTCAACTGACTGGTGTTCATCGGAAAAACCAATCAAATAGTTTCCTTTGCATCATTTATAAATATTAATAAAGCATTCGATGGCTTGATGATTCCAGTGATTGAGATCCGTGATGTTGTAACAATAGGTACCATCATATTTTATTTTATTTTATTTTACACATCACCATCTAGTTCCAAACTAAGCAAGCTTGTACTATTATGGGTACAAGACAATGGATATAAAACTTAGATACTTATTTTTTTAGTAAATACATAAGAAACACCCAGACCAACACAAACACTTATTTTCATCACACAAATATTTGTGTCCTGTGGGAATCGAACCCACGACCTCCTGATCAGCAGTCCGACCCTCGAACCACTAGACAACAGACGTCTATTATTTATTTATTTGCAAAATTGATTTTTTACCGTTAACCATATAACCATATTATAATTTCGGTAAACGATTATCGAAAAGACTTTATAGTTAATGATAATGCGTATGTTAGAATGAACGGGATTCGCATTGATATATTATCATTAAAATAATCTAAAGGTTATCAAGCTCGCACATCTCTTGCTGTAAGTCAGCGGTACTCTAAGTGTGTTCCGCGATACCCCTGTAGGGGTTCCGCAAGAATTTAGAAAAAAAAAACAAAACACCTCTCTCTGGTCACTGGTCGAACGTTTTGAATCCGCCCGCCGCGCGTATACTTGTGAGCGCGCAGTCCCTTTGATAAAAGCCGCCTCTGAATTAGACGCTATAGTTGTGAACAAGCGACTTTCGGCTCTATCTTCAAAAGCATAAAGTCGAGATTGTTTACAACGCATTTTTTTGTATTTATATTTTTATTTCCGCTTTTTGTTTATCAAAGGCGCCGACTCGAGTATTTTTGAGAATGTTCGAGTTCGAGTCTAGGACTAAGTATAAAAGCGCTATTATATAAAAAAAGTCGCGCCTCGTCAGTCAGTTGACGATTAGCGTTCGGAGCGATAAGTTCGTACCTACCTACTTACAAGCTGGCTAGCCTGCTGCCTTCTTGTAAGTTCTACTGCCCGCTGTATTCTGATTGTATCAGTTTTGTACATTTCTTCTTTGGACTAAACTTTGTCTCATAAACGCAGTAACGATTGTGCATTATTTTGACCCTACCATCCTGACGTGTAACATTATTAATAAAGAAGAATGGAACGTTGGCTTAAAGGTGTTAAACGTGTTGCAACGACATCTTCTAATGACGCTGAATGTTCAAAAGCAGTACGCGCGGAGAATACAGCAATTACCGATCCAGACGATGATGCCACGACGTCAAGCTCCACGGTTTCAAAGACGAAAAAAAGGAAGTATGATGAATCATATATCAGTTTCGGATTTGTTGATTCCAACGGCTCACCTCTCTGCATGTTATGTAGTAAACTGCTTCCTAATAGTTCCATGGCACCTGCCAAATTACGCAGACATTTAGAAACTGTACACCCCGAGTCTAAAGACAAGAATAAATAATTTTTTGTTCGTTAAAAAGAACAGTTATTGGAAAGTCAAAAAAATATGATGCATGTAACACAAACTATCAATGAAAAGGCCACGGAGGCATCATATTTAGTTAGCTATCGCATTGCACAAGCAGGTGAAGCGCACACTATCGCTGAGAATTTAATAAAGCCATGTGTGTTAGACATAACAAAATGTATGCTCGATGAAAAATCTGCAAAGCATCTTTCTACTGTACCGCTATCAAACGATACTGTTTCACGGCGAATCCATGATCTGGCAAGCTACGTCAAACAAGAACTAGTTGCACGTCTACAAAAAACACGATTCGCCTTGCAAATGGATGAGTCAACTGATGTCACTGGTCTGGCTATCTTGCTGGTTATCGTGAGATATCCATATGAACGTTCTTTTGAAGAAGACATGCTTATGTGTTCACCGCTGCCCACAAACACTACCGGGGAAGACATTTTTAATAAAATAAACATATTTTTTAAAGAAAATAATCTTAGTTGGAACGATTGCATTGACATTTGTACAGATGGGGCCAAGGCGATGACAGGTAAAACAGCAGGAGCAGTATCACGAATAAAAAGTAAAGCGCCTAATTGTAGTTCCAGCCATTGTATTCTGCATAGACAAGCACTTGCGATGAAGCAAATGCCGTCAAATCTAAAATTAGTTATGGATGAAGCGGTAAAAATAATTAATTTTATCAAATCACGACCACTACAATCCCGATTGTTCTCATTATTGTGTGAAGATTATGGCAGCAAACATAAAACACTGCTGCTCCATACAGAAGTGCGATGGCTGTCTCGGGGTAAAACTTTAACAAGGCTATTTGAACTTAGAGCCGAGTTACAAATGTTTCTTTCAGCAGATACAGTTTCTTTTAATTTGAAAGACCGTTTGTATGATAAAACTTGGTTGTTCCGATTGTCTTTTATGGCGGATATCTTTCAAAAACTGAACGAATTGAATTTATCATTGCAAGGTAAACAGACAACAGTGTTCCAGGCCTATAACAAAATAACTGCCTTCAAAAGAAAATTAGATTTTTGGATTATTTGCGTTGGTAAGAGAGAAATAGAAAGCTTTACGTCACTCAGTGAGTTTGTTAGCGATAACGACTCGGAAATGTTTCAAGATGATGTGTTTGAAGAATTGGTCCAATATCTCACTTCGATGCGCGCATCTTTTGTAAAGTATTTTCCCGAAGAACATAATACAAAAATGAAGCTGAATTCATGGATTCATAATCCTTTTTTACCCAACTTGCAAAAGCCCGAAAGTATGTCAAACGAGATATATGAATCTCTTTTAGAAATGTCATCAGACACAAGTATGGAGTCACTGTTCAAAACGACGCCTCTCAACGATTTTTGGTGCAGAATCCGTGATGAATATCCAATGCTTGGCAGAATGGCTCTGAATATTCTTCTCCCGTTCCCAACAACATATTTGTGCGAAACAGGATTCTCAACCTATGCAGCCACGAAAACAAAATATCGCAATAGACTGGACGCCGAACCTGATATGAGACTTCAAATGTCTTCTATCAAACCTGATATCAACCAATTGATGAAAAATAAAAAACAGTTTCATACCTCCCATTAGTTAAGATTTTTTCATTTTTAATATCTTCTATTATTGTACTTGGCATGTGGTTAAAGTAAGTAATAATTAGTAACTGTTACATTGTACTTTTATTATGCTTATATAATAAAGAATACACTTTTAAAAACTATTGTTTTATTGTAGGGTTCCGTCAAGTATTTTGCTTGTCAAAAGGGTTCCGTGACCAAAAAAGTTTGAGAACCGCTGCTGTAAGTAGATGTAAGTTTTGGTAAGTACTTGTTTGTTTTTTTTGATCTGGCTGTTTTGCTGATGTTCTTCCACGTACAATCTCTATAAAAAAACAATATCCTAATAAATGTACACAATACACACGAGCCTCTTCTCAGTATGAGGGAGTTCAGGCCTTAGGCCTCAGTCCCAATACATAAACTAAAGGTTAAATCTACGACCGTCAAGGATCAACTCCTGAACTTTTTTCCCTAAGGATAATGCGAAAGAAATCGTACCTTTCAATGCAAATTTATGTAGATCTGTTATTATCAAGGCACTTTTCGTTAATCCACCAAGACAGAGCTCCTTTTAAATAATTCAAAAATTATTATTCATGCAGATTGCCGCAGTGGTACTTTTGTAAGAATTTTGGACATTTTTTACCCCTGACTCCATGGAGAAGTGAAATTGAGATAAAGTACCTGAAACAAAAAAAAAGTTTTCATTAGTTTAATTGCCATTTGGGATGACAGAAATTTGAAACAAGTTAAAGGATTATGAAATTTTGTATTAATGCTGGCAATTTGGTCCTTTTGCGATAACAAGGATTTTCTGTAACATTATTTATTTATATATTTATGTACACACAACACATTTTATTATAAAAACATACAAAACAAACACTTGAGCACAAAGGTACTGCTTATTTACATTTTGACTTATAAGGGCGTTTTTAATGTCATGCGGATTTGCTCACGCACGCGAGATTGCCCCGCATGCGTGGCACCCGCAATACATCTTTTCAGATAGATGTTCATTATGATACGTGTTATATGCACGCGGGGCGCGGGGTGGCGGACTCGCCGCGCCGACTGCAATTTCACGAATGCGGGCCAATCCCACGTGCGGGAGCAAATCCGCATGACACTCAAAACACCCTAAATAGGTATTACTCAGACCTTTGTGGGCTGACAGTGTGATGTCCGGGATCAGCTAAAAGGGCGATCGAAACCTGACATTCAGCAATGTGGATTGATATATATTTAGAAAAATTATGATCTAAAATTGCTATCCATCACAATAGTACAACACAATAAAGTACGAATAATATAAATAAATTAAAAAAAAGATTCACACGATTCTAAAAGTATTTGACCCTGACCTAAAACAATTATTTAAATCATTAAAATTAAAAAACAAAAACAGAATGCTTGGCTTGGATGACTCCATTTGCTAACTAGGTACTGCCCCACTAGGAGATAGGCACCTACCAACTAACTTATACAATACAATGATAATTCATTGCTGTTGTAGAGAGGTGACCTTTGTCCAGTCTGAGAACAAATAACATTTCAGTAATGTTCTTTTTACGATATTGTGAAACAGATGGACCAAACAGATTTGTAATTGCAATAGTCTCGTAGACTTGTAGCAACAGCTGCCATATTAGCCACCAATTTTTAACCAGAAATTAATTAAGCACGATGAAAATTGCTATAACTAATACGGAATTATAATGCCATTATTTTTCAATTTACTTCTACACGCAGTAGAATAAAATTTGGTCCCGAATCACTTCTCAGAACATCTCAACAACATTACAGCATAATTCAAAATATTTCCATCACAAAACCTCACATCATACAATTCTGGGAATCCTCGCAAAACGTTGAAGACAGAACTTTGTAGACACAAAAAAAGTTCATACGCTCGTCGATCAAGGTTGTACGTCGATGTTGTAGTCACGTGGTGCGTGCGAGCGGGACAGACACGCTGCGCGCGCGCAAGGCACCGGCTGGCACCGCCATAATGACAAATCAGCAGGTTTACACACCCGCTAACACAATTTTACCGTCCTCACAACCTTTAACTAATATTTTTCATACAAAACATTAAAATCTCCATTTTATGAAACGCTAAATAAAGTTTGTACTACCGTAAATAAACTGGTTGTAAATTACATAAATAATCCGGATTTGAACCGCAGTTTTCAACAGATTCTATTTTGAATGTGTGTGTTTCCCAACAATGAATACTTTTTTGGTGGGTAAGCGTGTATCAATCACATGAGGGGTGGTCAATTAGGAATGAAAACAATATTAAATAATCTCGGGGTGACGAATGACAAAGAATATAGTCACATATAAGACAAAAGCTATCGCAGTGTTGTTTCGCATACTATATCGTTTAACATTGCCAGTCTTCACAAGGTCTTAGGAGGTCTTAGGTCATAATTTAATCTGATAAGAATCAATATTCGATAAGCATATTCAGAATTCACTGCAATTTAATTTGAATGGTTGTCTGGGAATCTCAAGAGACGTCAGCTGATTTGGTTACTTATATATTCATTAACAAATAATTGGATACCATAGTTATTATCTTCAAATAATAACAAGTGTAACTTTGAGGAGAATCGGCTCATCAACGCGCGCAATCTGAAGACTCACTAATGTATTTTTGTTATGAAATAAATTACTTGTGACTTTTAAGAGTCGATTTATAACATCTTCATTCTAAAAAACTTGTGATGACAGGTTGACCACGATCGTGTTCAGTTTTTAGGTTTAATAACAAAACAAAATTAGAACAAAATACTATGAAATCATGTTTACAGTTTCCTGGCTAGTTTTACGCACGTCAAATAAATGCTAGTAGTATTTTTATAAAGCGACTGTTTGAATTGATGACAAAGTACAAATATTTTCACCAATAAGTAAGGAATTAAGAAAAGGACATAAATATTATACCTAATTAATTAAAACATTTAATTCTATCAAGCTTGCATTCAACAATGAAATGCATTTTAATGACGCGTCTTAATTACTAACCGTCAACCATTTTAATGTTTAAGAACATGGAAAACATTCGCTGTAATGACCATTTAAAAGCAGTCGGATTTACTTAGGGAAACTAGGTTTTAAAGTTTGATGACGTCATTATCCAGATGAATGCTGCCGACTTTCCCGAGATAATAATTTGTAAATCACCACTTATCATAAGTAAACTGGAAATTCTTTGTAGCGATGACAAAGAAAAAAACATCTTGATAATTATGACCAGCTTCTGTGGCTCTTGTTTTAGCCTGTTCTATCCCACTGCTAGGCAAAGGCCGCCCTCCATTCCTTCCATCTATTGCGTTTCTGTACCGCCTCTTAACAGCTGTCTAGGAAGACATCCAACTCGTCACGCCATCTCCTGCGTGGTTAGTTGCGAACCCTCATGCTGTCTCAGGGCTTCAATCCTGTGTTACGGACCCACAGATCATTCGGCATGCGGCATACGTGTCCTGCTCAGGTAAATTATGAACAACTTATTTATTTATGACCTATTTATTTACTTTTGAGTACTCGGAGTTCCGTGTGGTGCCGGACGTAAAGAATAGCACCACCCTCTCTCTTCTCATGGGTGTCGTAAAAGGTGACTAAGGGATTCATCAGAGGATGGGCAGCAGAGTTTTCTTCTGCAATCGCCAACCCGCCTGCCAAGCGTGGCGATTATGGCATATTCCCCCCCCCTTTTGGGGGAGGCCTTTGTTCATCAGTAGACGTCTTTCGGCTGAAATAATGAATGATGATTTACTTTTGAACTACTTATTTATTTACACTTTACGTACACAACTGTACAAAGGCGGGTTTAATGCTCAAGGCATTCTCTACCAGTCAGCCTTAGGATGATGCAGGGAGAAAAACACATGGAAGGTGCACTGAGATATACTGTTGAAAAATACTTTTAAAATAAACAAAGATATAACACAGCAAGTATACAAAAAAAATGTCAGGCATCGAACCGACCTGACGATTGATCGATTTGACGACCTCTGTGGTCTAGTGGTTCGAGTGTCGGACTGCTGATAACGAGGTCGTGGGTTCGATTCCCACAGGACACAAATATTTGTGTGATGAACATAAGTGTTTGTGTTGGTCTGGGTGTGTTGCTTATGTATTATAAGTATGTATTTACAAAAAAAAAAGTATATACGTATTATATCCATTGTCTAGTACCCATACCACAAGCTCTGCTTAGTTTGGGACTAGATGGTGCTGTGTAAAAATGTCCCAAAGATATTTATTTTATTTATTTATTTATCGAAGCCCATACATCACAAAATAAAACATCACAATCACAGGTAGCTTTGTTGAGCTCCATGTACAGTCACGATCCTTCCCGGTGATACATTTTGTCGACAAAGTCCCTTGAACGAATCCTGCTACATTACACGTACCTACCTTTTTTTTTTTTTTGTTTTCGAGTGGAAATCCTCATGGATACCCTTTGTCTGGGGAAGGCGAAGGGGTATGTCGGACTCCTACCGACTAAAACCACACGGTGGCCGACCTCAGCACACAATAGAAGAGCTCCGGGAACTCCTGTGGACCGCGCCGGTGCCCCTCTGGTGCTATGCCATTTGGCACGTCCCGGGAAAGCGGTACTTTCCACACCACAGCAGTACGCGACCACCACGTACTACTGTGTACGGCTGCCGTCGAACACAGAGCGCAAGCGATTTTAGCCTTGGTTAAAGTTTGCTGATAGTACATGTTGCTTGATTAACCGTCACATTGTAGGCCCATCGAGCCTCTCTGCAAATACCTTCAGGATGATGTTGGTGCTTCCCCTCAGTCTACGTATTACTGAGGCAACTTTCTCACGCATTATTGCGAAGTAATCTTCAGCGTGTGCATCAGCGAACATACCCGACGCACTACATCAAGGTGGAAGCCTCAACAACGCCCTGAAGGCATTGTTGTATTGGATGCGTAAGGTGTTGGCTGCTTTTTGGGTATAATTAGCTCAAAGGCTGCTGGTGCAAACATACATACACATATTTCGATGAATTGATACAAAATTATAATGTACGAACTGTGAATTGCGTACTCAGAAACCCAGTAATAGGTAAGTAAAGCTTATATTAGCAAGTTAACCGATTTAATAGCTGTTGAGAAAACCCCAAAAACGGCATTAAGGAAACACAATTTTTCCACGAAAACTCTATACATATAACATAACATAAAATCACGCCTGTATTTCCCTGAAAAGGTAGGCAGAGGTGTATAGTACACCCACATTTCGCCAGTTATGTTATAGTCCCATGTAATAGGGGGCGAGCCTATTGCCATGGACCGGGCTCAAATCCAGACTACGGGCTCCTACTGAGAATTTCCTGATGAAAAAACCCAATAACACTTTACCCGACCCGGGAATCGAACCCAGGACCCCACGCTCAGCAGTCGCGCTTGCAACCACTAGACCAACGAGGCAGTCAATACAACCATTCCCAAATTATTATCAAACGATCCATAAACATAGTAGCAAGATGACAGAATCACCAAATTCCATACCTACTTCATCTTAAATCAGTTAACAATGGAAGTCAGTCATTAAGCGAAGTACAAATAAGAATTGAATGCTGCACAAAGGCCGATGAGCGAGATAATGCAGAGGGTAGTCGGCAAAATTTAATGGAAATGTCACAGCCACTCCGCGCCGGTTATAGAAAATACCACTTAATAGGTCCTTTCAATTGCTTGCAAATGGGAGAGTAGAGGAAGGGGGTGAAAATTTTACACAATTTAAATATTATCAGGTTGATTTATCAGTATTACTGGAAAGTGGTAATTAATGTTGATGAATTTGAAAGCATTAAAAGATATAGTTAATGCAGCGCTTATCAAATTTTAATTTTGAAAATGTTTAATGTATTAGATAGATCTTAAGATTGAGTACTGAAATTAATAGGCAATATTAATCAAATACATAATTTAGGATCAAAAAATACCGAGAGGGTTTATACGAACTAATAAATTAGTAATGCTTAATTAACTATTCAGACGCAATTAAGCAAATACCTCTGTTCATTAAGGCTAAAATATCTGAAATAAAAAGATATCGTCTTTAAAACGTGCATTAATTTAGCTTGAAGTTTGTTTTATACATAAGAGCGATTATCAAAACCATAACCAACTAAAACATACAACACCAACTCGATATAAACTACACAATAAACATCACGGAACAATGCAGGAAGTGCTAACAAAATAGCTGAGAACTACTATTATGTTCTCTAATATTATTCATACAAGTTCCCAGCTGCGGAACTCGGCGCGACACGGTCGGTCAGAGCCTTTATTTTGGGAATATTAGTAACTGAACAAGTCCCACGGTGGGCGCCAAATATGTGGGACATGTTGCCAAATGTTTAGTATTGTGAATATGTTCAGCCTACTATAGGAGGGCAGCGGACTGAGGTCGCATGATGGGTTAGTTTGGCTGTAGTTTGATGGGTATTTCTCTATGGGATATCGTGTAGAATAGATAAGTCAAAATAAGTCCTGAGAACATAAAATGAAAAAAGTTTTTTTTACATTTGCAAGCTTGGTTGAACGAATTTTTATGCCTTTTGTTGACTCTTATTTATGTTTTGTGCATTTAAATTAGGAAAAATAAGGAAAACCTACACATTTTATCAAAAGTCCCAAAAAAAGAAACATCTTCAAAAGTAAAGATAAACACCTAAAACGCACTTCATAAAAAAAGTTGCCCATAATAATTTTGGCCATAAAATTTACATCGTTTGATAAAGCGAAAAGTTTAGTCCTGCGCCGCGACGTCGGCGTCGCTCGCTGAATTACGACTTTTACGCAACTTTGATTTACGGATCCCGAGGAATTAAAACAAAAAACAAAGAGGCCAGAAGGTTCACATGGTCCAAATCAAAAAGCACAAAACCATGCTCACGCCGAAAGACGCCAGACAAGATCTGACCAAAATTTTACACGAAGGCTAAAATTTTCACTGTTAACAGCGAATAAAAGTGAAAATGAAGAAATATGCGCCATAAATTTACAGTCAATGGGAACAACTGCACAGTATACGCTATACGCACGGGACTATGCAACGTTCAACGCTTAACGTTCAACTATCTTTGATACAGTCCAAATGCAGTCAGTTACAAGTCACAGTACAATTTCTACAATCAACTACGACAGCAGAGTTGCAGTGTCTAGAACACAAAAACATAGATTAGTACAAGTCATTGAATTCGGACATATAGATGCTAAATATACTAAATGAATTATTATTGACAAACTTATGTGGCAGTAGGCGGGCCACATTGCTCGCAGAACAGATAGCCGATGGGGCCGTAAAGTTCTGGAGTGGCAACCGCGTAACGCATTCTGTTCCCCCCCCTTTGGGGGAGGCCTTTATCCAGTAGTGGACGTTTTTCGGCTGAGATGATGAACCGCGTACTGAAAGTCGCAGCGTGGGTAGGCCCCTACAAGGTGGACCGACGACCTGGTGAAGGTCGCGGGAATCCTGGATGCGGAAAGCGCAGGACCGGTCGTTGTGGCGATGCTTGGAGGAGACCTATGCCCAGCAGTGGACGTCTTTCGGCTGAAATGATGATGATGATGTACTAAATGAGCATGTTGTCCCATTCGGCACTAAAATATCAAAACTCAATTAATATGGACAGCGCGTTTTTCTTCTGGACTATCATTGAATTCGACGCGTAGGTTTGTCGACTTCAACGAAGTGAAGCTTCTGTACGCAATCTTTTAAGTGACGTAACATCCCCGTCGGGGGAGCATTTAGCAGTCTTTATAAATGGCCGCTGTATGTTTTTACTTGTTTTCCCTGTTTATAAGCACTGCAGCTGAACGAGTGTTTAATGAAAACTCTGCACATTATTTTTAATCTTTTTAATGAACAATTCTCTAACGCTGGTATAAATTTTATTATGTAGGCTACACGGTAATGGACTAAACACATCTCGAAAATGCATTCATACAAATTTAATAATGCTAAATGCATTTTGTTCGTTTTTAACGATAGAATTCAGACTACTTTTGGAAAACTCGTATTATCAACCGTTAGGTACAGCTTTGTAGATTCTTATAAATAGTCATAAATAAATGGCCATAACTGTCCACTGCAATAACGACAGGCGAATTAATTAGCCCATCGGGCGTGATTATACTAAGATTTGGAATTTACAGCACGTAATTAGTCCAAGCCTGACCTTGGACCATCAACTAGACTACTATCATGAAGAATTGTGGGGACCTATTAGTTATAGACATATTGCCACAGACATCACACAGAATCAAATGAGACTTTCCATCTTCATGTCTCAGTATGGCGAATGCGACTTGCGGTACCATTTAGACAACAGCCTAGAGCTGGTATTGCAGTTGTTATGGGCAAAGGTCTTAACATCAAGTAGGCGTTTCGATTGTTTTGCCATCTATAATGTCTCATAAAAAGCTTTTATATTCAATTCAAAACATTATTGCTGAACAAAGTAGGTACATAAATATACATTGCAAGATGTTGAGTGAATGTGCAGTTCACTATGTTCTACCAATTAAGGCATGCAAAATTATATTATAGTAGACAAATTATAATGATTATGGATGAATATAAGCTTACTTTGTTGTCTATCTGTCTGCTATAAATCCTCCAAGTCAATTTTGAGCTAGTTCTTGTTTTCCAAACAGGCTGGTATGCATACCAAGTAGAAGATCATTGTTATCAGAAGATGACAATACAAAATTATGGACTTATTTATTATTCACGCTTATGAGGATGAAAGAAAGCAAGAAAGAAAATGTGTTTATTGGCACATACAATCAAATGCATGATGCATGATGCTGACATAACCCTCAATCGCCTTTTAACCTTTGAATAAAGTAAATTATAGTCTTTGCTCAGAAATCACAAGTGGCCACTGTGGCCAGTATCAATTTGATGACTTTCAAACGGTACATCACCAATCAAGACACAACATTCGAAATTCAAATCGATTGGTTAGCGTCAGTAAAACAGCATGTACTATCGGTAGCCATTAGAACGTGTAGCAGATCTTCTCATGACATTAAGCGGGGTCGTTGACCTGGCCGGTGGTTCGACCGGTTGGCTGACTAGTTGGACGACCAGACAAGTGGCCAGTTTGCAGATAGGCTGTAGATTACGTTGTTGACATTTGCTGATGAGGTGGAATAATTATCGAAAAATGATTTTTGCACTTTTTGTACAACATGTTAGAGGTCTGTTCTCATCAGTATGAACAACATTTACTACAGGACCTACCCTGAAATCGCGAAAGATTCTAATTTTTTTTCGATTTATGTGATCACAAATCAACTGACTTTATTTTCGCGATTTCAGGGTTGGTCCCAGAGTCAAAGTTGTTCATACTGATGAGTACAATGACCCCTTAAGAGGTTTTCAGTTATTTCAAAAACACGTTGTATAACTACTGCCTCAATAAATTCCGTTTTTATAGGATGGCGAAACGAGCTTTAGGCTAACTTTGTCCACAACAACTGCAATACCACCTAAGCTATGGTCTAGTTGATATTGCAAATCGCGTTGCCAAATCATTTAGACAACAGGTCAGTTCCACCGACACCCGTACTCTTCGCACCGAAACACAGCAACGCAAGGATATCATCATCATCATCATTTCAGCTGAAAGACGTCCACTGCTGGACGTAGGCCTCCCCCAAGCATCGCCACAACGACTGGTCCTGCGCTTTCCGAATCCAACGGTTACCTGCGACCTTCACAAGGTCGTCGGTCCACCTTATATGGGGCCTACCCACGCTGCGCCTGCAAGGATATACTGTTTGGCAAAGTTATATTAAAGATCTCATTACAATTAAATTATTCTTATGGGTTTCATAATTTGAGCCAAATCTAGCAGCAATATTTTCTTAAACTTCAGAATGATGAGATATAAGATTTGTAGAACGAGATTAACTTCTAAGAAAGCCATTTAAAAGTAGCCATCTGTCTCGCCCATAAAACATCAACGCCAACTGTTCTAGACGTACTTCATATTATTTTTATAACAGCAAAACCTAATTACTGTCCAAGACAACCAGAGCAATGAAACAAAGTTTAATCATCTCAAAACAAAATTAATTAAAAAGTAATAACACCACTGGAACAAATACCATTCATTATTGGAACTGTGCAACAAGAGCCTGACGTTTCATAAATGCCTGTAATAATAAGCAGCCCACTATTGTCCCCACAGAAATAGATAAAATGGCCATGTGGGCAAGGCGCGCGTGGCAGCACCATGCACCATAGTGCAGGATATTTCAAAGCCTTTCTCAGCACGCCTTATGACTTGTTTCTATAAATACTGTAACAAAAACCCGCAAAAATGCCTTATTGTGCTGTTTCTAACTGCAGAAACAAAAGCTGTAAAGTACCTAAATTTGATTAAAATTAATATTAAAAAAATAATGTCGTCAAAATGTAAGGCGTAGTTTGTTCAGAAAGTTTAAAAAACGCGTCTTGCGTTCCTTCATTCGTTGACACATACACAAATTGCTTGTGAACCGTTTTGGTACCTACAAAATTCAAGATATTAAAAACTCAATTTCGTGCATACCAACCAGTCATTTTCGACAAAAAATTGCGTTTTTGTACTGTTTACTGTCTGTGCCGTTATAACGAGTCTAGGAAGCAAATATGAAGTAGCTCAGAGATTTCGTGCTGGTTTTTATACATTTTAGTTAATAATAACTAAATGAATAATAATAGAGAGAATAATCTCTCTCAATTCCATACAGTCCGCTGCTTACAAGTTACAGCATTTTGCATTGCATTAAGAGGAAGAAAAAAACTTTTAGCTTATTTACGTAATCGTATATTGTCAGTATTTATGTTATTTTTAACCGACGAAAAAAAGGAGGAGGTTCTTAATTCGACGCGTATATTTTTTTTAATGTATGACCACGCATATCTTTTTACAGAGTAGCCCGATTTAGATGATTATTTTTAATGGATAATATAATATACCCTATTATATATCTCGAAGTTGGTCCCATTTAAATTTGGAAATCAAAATCCACCCCTAAGGGTAGGAAAACAGGGAATGAGTGTTTGTTCACCCACTGAATTTGTTGCAACTTGGCACATATGTAGTTCTAGCTAAACACTACAACATAATGGAGACCTGAAGTTAGATTTAAGTCACAAAAAAATAAAAAAAATAACTTTTTAACAAAAAATTGAACCAACGAAAACCGAAACCGAAAAGCGAAAAATAAAATGAAGCTTTTAACTCTTCTCCTAACTAAACTAATGTAAATAACTAATTATGAGTAGACGCCAAACAAACAATCAACGAAGATCATTAAATTACTTACTACTAATAAAAACAGAATAACATCAAATACAACATGAAATTTTCAACGATAAACAATAACTTTCCAAAAATGTGTTCCCCACTCGACCACTTGCAACTTGCACGCAAGTTGCTTTTTTGTTTATTTGGCGCCGACTCATAATTAGTTATTTACAGTAGTTTAGTTAGTAGAATAGTTAAAAGGTGCATTTTATTTTTTCGTCGGTTCAATTTTTTGTTAAAAAGTTTTATTGAAATATAACAATTCTTTAGAATAATTTATTTTTTAAATGGGTTCACATTGAAAGAGAAAGAAAGAAAGAAAAATAGTTTATTGTCACAGTTAACGACGCGCAACATTTAAAACACAGTGATAAACACAAGCAAGCAACTTATAGGTGGGGTTACATAGAAAGTAAAAACAAAAGACACATAGTTAAAAAATTAAGAAGGGACAGTCGATACAAAATATAAGAAAAGTATAGTTGACCGCATGACAGTGGCAACACCCGAGTCTGAAAACCGCCCTTACTGCTTACGAAATAAAGGCGCCGCCAGAGCCAAACTGTTACCACTGACGTACGGTCGACCGCACCTAAAATTGCATAATAAAAATAAAATATCTTCGTTAGTTCTCAAGACAACCGGCCAATTGCACGCCGTAGCCGCGACAATGAGGTTCCCACTCAGCATGTTGCTGTGTAACAGATCAAGCCACTACACAGCGCTGATTGTCAGTGGGCTCCCCAAGTGTGACACAGACGGGAACCCAACATATACACGTCAGATAAAATAAAAATAAATACATTATACTAAATTCATATCATTAAAAATAAAGCTAAATACGATGACGCCAGAAATAAGTATTGCTTATTATGCTTCTTTTAAGTTTTAACCTACAGGACAATTTGTCTAATGGCTTCGTAATTAAGATCTGAGACTGTAAGTTGAATGGTGAATACAACTTCAAACATTCAAAATCAAGGTAAAAAAAAAAAAAAAAAATTTTTTCTTAAAATATCGTTGGTATATAACGTTGGTACCTGTACTAATGAAAAAACATTGTATCACAGGCACCAGCGCCTTCCATGTAGTTACACAGTAAAATTATTACAAAAGAATAATATGAATTAAAACTAAAATAATTAAATTAAATTGGGAGTAAATTAAATTAAAAATTATGTTTGTAAAACTAAATCTACATTACACAGTTGCTAAAGTAGGATGTGTGTGTATGTGGACGGTGTGTAGTTGGATGTTGGTGTGTTGTTGTAGGTCATGCAAACCTATTTCTAAAAACTTGATGAATGATAACATTTACTTAAAATGATTTTCCTGAAAATATAGTAATGCTTTCATACATGAATATAACGAGAAAATAGAATCCTACCCACCCCTCTATTTGCCTTTCTGAATATTAGTTATCAATACCAAAGTACCTCACACCTTGTTCAAACAGATTTTCAACAAAAACCGGTGTAGGTTTCAAAACAAAGGCATCCAGGAACACACCGATGGCTCAGTTGCAACCAGGTCAGTCAGCAAAAAGCCAACTCATCTCGGTTCACGTGGCGCAGTGAAAGTGTTCCCACGAGTGCGTGCGCGCATACTACACGGCGGAGGGGGAGCGGCGCGAGGAGCAGGCTTGTAGCGGTGCTCAACGAAGAAGCACATGCAATAAAATTTATTTGCTCTAAAAAATTTACATTTCAAAGAAGTTTTGTCAGGGTGTTTTGTAATAGAAGTGTTCGCTAATTAGCTTAGAACCTTTTTTTGGTGAGAGGAGGAAACCTTCAAAAGGTTACCGTAAAATGCCCTAACTTTGCCAACAAGCCCTACTTTGCCTAAGGCATTAACTTAATTTTTACACACACTGACACTTTATAACTGAACCAAATGTTAGCGTTGTCATAGTTTTCAAAGCTCCCCAAGTACGGAAATCATAGCTATTATAGTTTAGTCAAAAAATAACTAGGCAAAGTAGGGCTTGTGGGCCAAGTTAGGGCAGTTTACGGTACCGGCCATTTAGGGGGGAGGCCGGGGTGTGTGGGATTTTTACCACATTTAAGCCTGGGTGGCATCTGCAGCACAATAAGCGGGTCTACGGGAATTTAATATGCCTCCGGAGCCCTTCCTAGACAACACCTGTAAGGCACTTCTCCAGGGAGACGGTTGTCTCCCTTAGCTTAGAACCTAGTTCTTGCATTCAGGAAGATATCTAGTTTATACTATGGGTACTAGACTAGAAATACTTATAATACATAAAAAACACCCAGACCAACACAAACACTCATGTTCATCACACAAATATTTGTAGCCTGTGGGAATCGAACTCGTGATCAGCAGTCCGACACTCAAACTACTAGGCCACAAAGGTCGTCAAACTCAAGTCAACGTCAAAAATATCATGTTAAACTTTCCAGTGGCCTGATTCACAAACGCTCGAAAAGTTTCCGTTTCCGAAGTGAAATTTGACCGCCAAACGAAACAAAACGACCACTTCCTGCGACTACGAATAATGCAAAGCATTCAAAAATCAGGAAAAGCAATATTAATAATAATACGCGATGTAATCCGGTCAAACTTGTTATATTACAAAATAAAAGATTTGAGAATCGAACGCATTCGGAAACTCTATTCATAGTTCTTTAATTTTACATCGAGTGGTTTCCGACAGCAAATGGCTCACGGGAGAGTTTCCATGAATTTCGCGTTGCGTTTCCGAATCCGTTCGGTTCTCAAGTCGTTTTAAAACAAGTTTAACCGAATTACATCGTGTATTATTATTAAAATTGGTTTTCCTGACGTTTCGAATGCTTTGCAGCGTTCATGGTCGCAGGAAGTGGTCGTTTTGTTTTATTTGCCGGTCAAATTTTACTTCGGAAACGGAAACTTTTCGAACGTTTGTGAATCAGGCCACTCAAATTCGAACTTTTCGAGTCTTGGGTTTATAATTGTTCATATTCTTATTTATAACAGTTCATATTCTTATTTATAATGCTCGTTTTCGTTCTTCAGTCATCCAACTCATCCAAGGGTTTCTTTTTACTCCGGTTTGGACTACAATATCATCAGATGCCACTTATAACTTGATGATCGCTGCAGTCGTGTCGCAGAGGTTTCCGGGTCATCCTCAATTCGGTTTGTGTGATTGTCTCGTCACGCGACCGCGCACCGCGTCGGTTTACCCACTACTTGTGCTACATAAGTTAGTGATAGCTTTAACTTAGACTTACTAGAACAGTTATTGTGCAGATCGTTTGGTTAGTTCTGTTGTTTTACTACTGGCAATTGGGATGGAAGGGCGTGTAAGCTACTGAAATGATACTCTTTTTTCTGGAAAATCAGCTTACATTTCGAGCTAATAACACAAACATACACAACCGTGGTTGAAAGAGAATATATTAATGTTGCCAGTGCAAACAAAAAATTAACAGTTACGAGGCTTCCATGCTACAGTTCTTTATAATAGACATGATGTAGCTTCTTCAGCAATTCCTCCATTTGTATAAAAGGCTAAGTCTGCAGTTGTATCTAAGCTTCTAAACCATACCACCGTTTACGATGGGGTCATTATGTTATGATTTAAAGATGTCGCGTGATAGGTCAGTAGCCCAGATTGTTGATTGGCGTGGCAGATCTTGGGTAGGAAAAGTTTTGGTTAATATAATTGGGAGACATTTCTTTGTGTGTGGACGTCAGATACTATACGTACTATTTCTGGTAGTAAAGCTCATCCGGGGAACTAGTTTCTATCACCGAACTTATTTCTGCCACCAAACAGTGATACTTGCATATTGCTGTGTTGTGTTGTGGAAAAATCCTAGGATGTGCGGGGCAAAAATTTAAAAAAAAGTTAGCGAATGTTTATGGATTCTTATGATTATTGATGACTAGCTGACTCCCACGGCTTCGCTCCCGTTGTATGTGGAGAAAAAATATTCCCACAGCACCATCTAGTCCCAAACTAAGCAGAGCTTGTACTATGGGTTCTAGACAATGGATATGATAAAAAAAGCATTTTTGTTTGTTATACATAAGAAATTTTAGTAAATACTTACTTATCCTACTTCCTACTATGCTACTATTCCTACTAATATTATAAACGTGAAAGTTTGTAAGGATGTATAGATGTTTGTTAGTCTTTCAAGCGGGAGAAGTCGCAGGCATAGGCTAGTAATATATAAGAAACAAAAAGAAGTTCAGACAACATAAGCAATCGCGTAAGTAGATAGGTATCACGTAATTCCTCGAAGAGAAACGTCTAAGTAGCACGCTGCTTGATGATGCTTTATGAGATAATTTTCTCTCATCTCCATAATATCGATGGCTTACCATACACACGACCAGTGACCTGAGACGTGCTTCACCAAATCACCAGTAAAAGGAATGATGGTGAACTGAAAATGTATGTATTATTGCGTATATAATTAAGATATATGATGAATCTTACTGACAATTGACATCTTTATGTACTATTTCGTTTAGTGTACAAACGTCGTGAGCTACTAGAAGTTACTACACAATTACGAACCACAGCCGAGGTAGTTAATTACCTATTTTCGTAATAAAGTACTGTGTACTATGTAGAGTTTAATATCCACCTTTCCATAGGTGAAACTGATCAGATACTTCGTATAATATTGCTGAATTTAAAACCCGATTCGCGCTTGCCATATGTCATAAATATTTAAAATTGTAATGTATCATCATCATCATCATTTCAGCTGAAAGACGTCCACTGCTGGACATAGGCCTCCCCCAAGCATCGCCACAACGACCGGTCCTGTGCCTTCCGCATCCAGCGGATTCCCGCGACCTTCACCAGGTCGTCGGTCCACCTTGTGGGGGGCCTACCCAATGTATAGTCCGAAACAATAAAGTTTACTTTACTTTACTTTATCTTCCTATTGACGATTTTAAAACCGCAAACAATAGCTATCTGACTATGAGTGGAAAGGATAAATATATAAATAAATTTAGTCATTGATTAATAAACACATTCTTTATTAGCACTTAAAATAAGTCCCTATCTAGTGCCTGTGGCCTATGTATAGAAGAGTTAGCCCAGACAGGTCAGATAGATAATATTTGCAGTTTTAAATCCATCTATAGGAAAATATTAGTGCTTCTGACTGTACATACCTATACTCAACACCAAAATTACACTTCAATGCACTCGACAAATTTTGTCGAAGTTAAACAAACGAACACACACACTCATAGGCACCATATAACACCGAGCAGAACATAATCAAGTCACTCACAACAACCCTTCGCCCGTCGGACGATTACGCTCTCGCTTTAATTCGGCAAAATCGCATCTCAAAACCGTTTCCACGCGAAATAAATTCGCGATAGTCGTGCGATGAATAGCCCGTACCGATAATTGGCTGGTATGTAGGGTTGCCTCATGGCACGCTCGGAATTTGGCGATCGCATTTCACGACGCATTGCACTTGGATGCACGCGATTTGTTACCTGAATTACGATGTAAGCTGATTTATTACGTATTACTGGTACGTTAATCTGTTTGTGTGAAATAAAACTACTATTAGTTACTATAAAATAATCATGGCAATAAGATGCATTGTATGCAAGTGCATACGGACACATAGGTACCCAAAACAATGTCACACAAGTTCCAAGTGATTCTGACTATAACATCTACGGAAGTAGCCTATCCGGAAGCGGCCATTCTGGAGAACTTTTTCTGACATAACAATCTATAAAAAAAAACTCAAACGTGCAAACCCTGCATTTGGACAATTCAACCGCATAGGTCATAATTCAATTGTCATCAGGTGACGAGGATCAAAAGTACCGGATAAGCGTATTGGAAATTAAATATAGAGAGCAGCAGTAGAGGGTTGCGATGAAGTAATAACAGATTATGACGTGCAGAGGGCTCACTCTCAACGAGGCACATTCGGCATTTCCCACGCGGAATAGTAAAATAGAGTATTTTTTCGAAGCGTGTGTTTTCTATATTTATCTATTTAGTGGCATTATAACTTATTGTAGACATTTCAATATTAACGAGCTGGGAAATAATTTGTTAGTGTACTTCAATAAAATATTATTTAACTACATTTTAACTACCTGATCTGCGGTTGACAAAAAAACTGTTACCCAGTACGTAATATTTTCAGACTGTATTGTATTGTAATAAGTTTTCAAGCTAGGCATTTATAAGTATAATAATTTATTTTTTTCAGTGCGGCCAGTTGTTTGGTAGGTTCGAATCTATTTCTAGGATCAAGGTCAGTTCTTGAAAGCTGTCTGCTTTCAAGAAGCTGGTAAAGTAACCGTAAGTACAATCTCTTACAGAGTTACAAGGACTATTAATGATTTTATACCTTTATTTACTTCTTTTTATTACCGAACTAGAATATTCCCGCGGCTTCGCCCCCTTATAATTCGGCTTATCACACAAAGAGTTATCGCGCATCTCTCGGACCCTGTTCATTTTCCCGGGATAAACTTATATGTTAATCCAGGTTATGGTCTATATGTGTTCCAAATTTCATTCGAATCCGATCCGGCGTTTTAGCGTGATTGAGTAACAAACAACCAAACATTTTCAGAACTTTCACATTTATTATATTACTAGCCTGTGCCCGCGGCTTCACCCGCATGGATGTCGTTTATCGCGCATCCCTCGAAAACTGTTCATCTTCCCGGGATAAAAAGTAGCCTATATGTTAAATTCGGGCTATGTCCTATCTGTATGCCAAATTTAATTAAAATCCATACAGTAGATTTTGCGTGAAAGAGTAAAAAACATCCATAAATCCTCACAAACTTTCACGTATATAATATTAGTAGGAAGTAGGAAGAAGGATACGGATACCTACTAGGTAGGATCAGTCACCCACCCATCCAACAAACGCGTATCGTGAAATACAGTGCAGGGAAGTGGTAAAATAAATAAGTACACAGAAGCCTTTAACCTCTCTTCAGCTCCATCGTTACAATTTAACCAGATGCGGCGTAAAATGTATGTTAATAAGTTAAACACAAAATTCCAATGTAGTACAAAATAAAGTGGACGCTGAACGGAAAAGCTGATTGAATAAATTTTCATTATAAATAAATTGAGACTCCATTCCGGAGTGTTATTGAGTAAATAGCACAGAAGGCACACTGTACACAGTTCGCGATATCAAATAATAGAAGAATAGACGCTGAAATAAGCAAATGAGCGTGCAAACACATATACAGTTGCAGCTTTGCGGGATACTAGGCAGGGACCATGAAAAGAAAGACCAACTAATGAGACTTAGCTCCTTCACACTAGCGTTTTTCTCCAGCGTAGGGGTTCGATGAACGTATACGCACCGCAGACACCACGGTTTTTTTTTTTTATTATCATTTATGCGCAACGCTAACGCGGCATCTGCGCTTCGGAAACGCCTACGCCTACGCCGGAGAAACGCTAGTGTGAATGAGCTCTTATAAACATACTTTTTTGGAGATGCGTCCAAATGCATATTTTGTTGGCTTTATAAAACTTTCGAGAGGTGATTTCGGTGCAATTACTATAACGACGGCAAGCGAAACTTAGTAGACTTTCTTTGCCCCAGTCTGTATTCAGACTATTCAGCGTGATTACTGTTGCGTATCTTCTTTATGTGCATGAACTTTTCATTTGAACTTGTCATTTTTACAGAGTTGTGCTTCTGTGCCTTGATATTCTGTGGCAGTGTTAACACGTTTTGGTTCATTAATTATTTCGGTTGGACAGTTTTTCATACAGCTCGTTTATTGGCTAATTATTGGTTGCAAGTCTCGCCAGTGTTTGTTACGATACAATAGTTTTTTGAGTAATATAGTGAAAGTAGTGTATGATAGGATTGGCTAACGTTTTTTCCCCAATAGTTTCAGTGTGTATTACATTCAATGCACGAAGAAATAAAATAGCATTTTGCCTCACATTTACTAGATGACATACGGAAATTTATGTTGCAGGAGTCGCAGGTTCGAATCCTGCTCGTGAACGATTTTTTCTTTCCAGAATTTTATTTTTATTATGTGCCTCTGACTTTAGTCAATAAACCACTTTTTTTTTTTTTCTTTACACCGCAAAAACTCATGCTAGCGGCTCTGATAAGGACTCAATTAAAAATAAGTAGCACCCAATGCTATACTAGGCAAGTTGGTTGTTACAAAACATAAACATCATACGCATTTATTATGTAGTCTTCTAGAAAACCTTTCTAGAAATATCACAAAAATAATCATATCACGACTGCTCCAGAAACAAATTTAAAAAGCTTTATTCGCACACAATCCAAGAACAGTTACATATATGTTCTATAGTAAAGCACCCAGACTTCTTCCATTACACTAATGCACTAACAGATGGCTGCAGCCAACATTACCTAGTACCGGTAGTCTCGGTACCGGTAAAACATCGCATTTTTCAGCGGGACTTGCCAGATATCGCAGATGTTATCTCGAGATGACCCGGCCGCTGTAATGCATGTATGAACTTTTATAGTTTGAATCGAAGTTAGGGTAAGTGAGTTGTATTTTAATAGGGTTTTACGTTTTCTGAGGAGTATCAAGAGGTTATATCAGAGGTGCATTAGCCTATACATATTACTGTTAACTACGAGCAACCCAAACAAAGATGGATGGATCATTATGAAAGCTGATACGGCTAAGAAGGAAGTAAACACAGAGAAAGATGACGGCTAAAAAAAGACATGCTGTGGCCACCATAAATAAATTAGGATAGATGTGAGATAGATTATGATGATTATTTACAATATTAGCCAATGATGTTTAAAAGTATAGATATGTCATACCCTAAAAAAAACCAAAAATGTTCCGTACGCAGCGGCAGCACAATATACATAAACTAGTACGAAGTAAGTAAGTTGGTTACTTCAAGTTACTTTCGCGTCATAATTGGAACACTTTTTGTACACACACGACGGCATTTAAGTTTTTCTTGTCACGCTCGGCACCTTACTTGACGCGAATTAATAGAAAAACGTCCTAATTAGGAAGTTTTCGAGTCTTCAGATAGCGAGCGCAACATAACATATCTGTACTTTTAAATATCATTGATATTAGAATAATTCAAATTCAAAATGTTTTTGATTTTAATAAACCTCATGCATTATAGGCGCTTATGAATAGCCGACTCTAGTTGCACGGTTCCAAATGGTCGGTCCTATTTTTTTTAAATATTTACTTAATTGTACATTATAATGATTTCAACTAATATGAGAATAATGTCGGTTAATGTCAGAAACAAGAAAGTGAGTCTTCAGATAGCGAGCGCAAGTAACATATCTGTACTTTTAAATATCATTCATATTAGAATAATTCAAATTCAAAATGTTTTTGATTATGATTATTGTCAATAATGTCGGTTAATGTCAGAAACAAGAAAGTGCCTTTAAATTGATAAAAATATTAGTGTAGTCGATCCCGACAGACGACACCCGTTCACGAGCATGACGCGAGCAATGCGAGCATCAGCATCGCTTAGTTCAAACAGTAAAGTAAGTAATAAAGGTAGGTACCAACCAACCAAATGTATGTAGGTATTGCGGTTGTCTAGCGTGGTAAATATGAATTTTACTTTCTTTTCATCAAAATTCTATTTTCAGCCGTAGTCTTTAACAGGCTATAGAATAAATAAGCCATTCGAATCCGTCGGTAAGAGGCGTACTTACAGCAGGCACGTTTTAGGCTACCAGGAACATTTTTTATTTGATTTGTCTGCGAAGCTACCTTGAAATTCATAGGTACAGACAATCATTGGCATTGAAAATAAATAATGGGATGATAATGGTCACGAAATGGTGTTTAAGTGACGGAAATTTACAAAATAGATCCGGGTGATAGTGGCACGGTCACGGTTGTGTCATTGCTGAAAATATGCAGTGGCCTTATAAACATGGCACCGTATATTGGTCCCACGTCATCCAGCTCTTTGAGATAATTTGCAAACAAAGGACATAAACGCGCCGTCTGGCATTAGCTTGGCTGGGACTGGGTTCAATTTGCGGCGGATCTGATGGTCACAAGTCTGATTAAGTATATGACATTCTAATATTGATTTAGGTAGAGCATTGACGCTATTAATAATATATACCACTTGGAGGATGCACTTGGATGCAATAAAGAATTGAATTGAATTGAATTGAATTGAGGTGTGGACTAATTTATGTGAGATGGGTATGCAATTATGGGTGATTATAGAGAAGTGGGCTGTTGTACGGTAAAGTTATGCCAGTTAAGGTGTATGATTTCTTAAAAAGACAAAAATAGCCTCCACCGCGAACTACCCATTCGCGAACTTAAATAGATTTTCATACATCCTATGCAGGTGGGCATTTAACCGCCCGTCACTCCTACTCGTATATATTGTGTAGCTCATGCCGCTATGACAGAAAAAGAGAGTAGTATCTTTAGATTGTTTTACCAAGCAATAATCTAATAAACTCACGATTAAAACTTCAAGTGTTAAGAAGGAATGCTAAACAGATCATTAAGCAAAAAACCCGTCTCCATCGCGCAATTTTCTCGCATAATGCACCGGGCCGCAATAACCGCTATTGTTGCAAGAATAACTTATTTCGCGAATATTTTTGAGATTTAATTATATGAATCTTTTAACTATTATAAAATTGTAGATGTCTGTTTGTTTGTTTGTTCCAGCATCACGCAAAAACTACTGGACCGATTATGATAAAAAAATTTTTGTATGAAAGCTGATGATCAGGCTTAAAAACTGGTATGGGTTTTGAGAAAGAAAGAAAAAAGATAAAAATTAATTCGTGGGGTGCGTCCTCACCCTACAGATACGAAGCTTCTACGCATATGCACGAGCGGATAGTAATGTACGATGGAGTGGAGTGGAGTGGACAAGGGACGGGGACGGGACAGGGGACGGAACCTGAGACGGGAAATGGGACAGGACATGAGACTGGTCATGGGACGGGACAGTGGGACGGGACATGGGACAAGACATAGGACGGGACATTGGATGGGACATGGGACGGGACATAGGATGGGACATGGGACATGGGACGTTACGATAGTGATATAGTGAGACAGTGGGACAGGACATGGGACATGGGACGGGACGTCAGTGATATAGTGATATAGTGATTTAGTGAGATAGTGAGACAGTGGGACAGGACATGGGACAGTGGGACAGTGGAACAGTGGACTGGACTGGACTGGAGTGAAACATCCGCTGTAAACAACCTTTAACTAAACCCATCAGAAATTACTTATTCGAAGTGTATCGCCAACATGCCTCGAGGCAAGTAATATGATATTAAGCACGCCACAAAAATTTTGATACGCGCCTGGTTTAAAAGTGCATCGTCGAAGGATGCTGAAATGCCATAAATAACTAGATATGTGCCTCACGAAGGCTGGCTTGCCTTGCCCCGCGGGATCACTCGGGGATGACGCGTATTCTGGAAGTAGGGCAGGGGAAAACATTTACATTTAGAGAAGGGCAGGGAAAGAAAAAAAAACGGGTGGAAAAGAAAAATATGGGAAAAAACGGGAAAAAATGGAAAATATCGGGTTTATTCCCAAAAGGTGGGAAAATACTATTCTATACAAGTGAAGTAATATAATGCTAACATTTGCTTTCGAAACGTGTGTTTAGTGCTCTAATGTGATCCTAATCTAATTAATTCGTTTTTTTCTAAGCAGTATATCTAACACTAGCAGCCCGTTCCGGCTTCGCACGGGTATTTAGGAAAAAATTCAAAAATTATAAATTTTACGCATATAATATACACTCACACACAGACACCCTTCTTTTTGCGTCGGGTTAATAAGAAAGAGTACATTATATAGAAAGTTTAGATTTTAATTTTTTTTTGTCATTATTTTTTAATATTCGATTATTTCATTTTTATTTCTACTGTTTGTAAAAAGATCATAACTACAAACAAAAGCCATTAAAATTAAGTCAGAGCTTCCCTGTAGGGCTGGCCAGAAAACCTACACGTGTGTCTGACAACTCCTTGGCCCTCTGGACACGTCTGGAGGGAACGGCAGTTGTTAGGCCAGTGCATCCTCGGTACTGGCAATGGAATCCTTTCGAAGGATTAACTTTCGGGGGATCTTATTGCCTGCGAATGTTCTGGTACGGGAGGGGCCTCATGGGGGCCAATGGGGAGTTGCTCCACATGTCCCTCTGATGTCAGCAGAGGGCACAGTGGAGGAGCAGGGGTGGGCCCAGTATGCACTCACCCTGCCACTGGGCAGGCAGTGGGGGGACTGTCCTTCCCTGCCCCCGTCGATCTCGTAACCCCAGGAGTGCCCGCTGAGAAGTGTTCCCGCGCCTCTTGGGACCGAAGGTCTTGGCTTCACCACCCGGACCGCGAGGAAGAAAACTAATTCTATAAAAATGACGGGAGGATGGGGCCTGCGAGCAGTAGACTCAGGGTAGTCTGCTGCCCGACCTGCAATAGTTAGCCGAGCGGAGTGAGCAGCCACCACGCGACTTTTTTCTAATACTTACATTTTTGAACTCGTGATATCTTTCGAATGGAATGTCCGAATTGAATAATTCAAAAAGTTATATAAAGGTATTGAAGCAGTCTTCAGTATAAAGTTATTTATTTTGATAAGGATTAATACCAAGGTACAAATAAAGAGCCTTTTCTAGCGGCGGCATTTCAATTGTTTTTTTTTAAATAAAAGAACACTTATTGTGACATAACTATAACAGTTAGACATATGCTGTCGCGACATTTTTTGTAGATAATGACGGGTTTTGCAAAGTTTTAGTACATTATCTTATTCTATCATCAATAGTTTTAGCAGCGCACGCGATGAAAGGAATTTTATAGGTATTTTTTTTACACCTTGAGTTACATTATTGGAGTTTTAGTAAGGATCCCTAATTTTTTTGAAAATATAATATAGCCTATGTCACTCGGAGATAGTGTAGCTTTCCAACAGTGAAAGAATTTTTCAAATCGGTCTATTAGTTTCGGAGCCTATTCAATGCAAACAAACAAACAAACAAACAAACAATCAAATCTTTCCTCTTTATAATAAGAGAAGAAGAAGAAAAGAAGAAGAAGAAGAAGAAAGAAGAAGAAGAAGAAGAAGAAGAAGAAGAAGAAGAAGAAGAAGAAGTATTAAGAATTTAACGTAAGTGTGAATTTAATCAATTGTCTATACTATATATATATATATATATTATATATATATATATATATATATATATATATATATATATATATATATATTATATTATATATTATATATATATATATATATAGTATAGACAATTGATTAAATTCACACTTACGTTAAATTCTTAATACTTCTTCTTCTTCTTCTTCTTCTTCTTCTTCTTCTTCTTCTTCTTTCTTCTTCTTCTTCTTCTTTTCTTCTTCTTCTCTTATTATAAAGAGGAAAGATTTGATTGTTTGTTTGTTTGTTATATGTATATATATATATATATATATTATATTATATATTATATATATATATATATATAGTATAGACAATTGATTAAATTCACACTTACGTTAAATTCTTAATACTTCATCATAAACTCAACCTATCACAGTCCACTGCTGGACATAGGCCTCTCCCAAATTGCGCCACAACACTCGGTCCCCTGCCTTCTGCATCCCCCCCCCAACTACTTTCATCACGTCGTCGGTCCACCTGGCTGGGGGGTGCCCTACACTGCGTTTGCCGATTCGCGGTCTCCACTCAAGGACTCATCTGCTCCAGCGGCCATCGGTCCTTCGACAGACATGGCCAGCCCACTGCCACTTCAGCTTACTGATCCTACAAGCTATGTCGGTCACTCCAGTTCTTCTTCGGATAGTCTCGTTGCGGATTTTATCCTTCAAAGAAAATCCAAGCATAGCTCGCTCCATAGCTCGCTGAGCGACTTTGAATTTGTGGACTAGCCCAACTGTCAGTGTCCAAGTCACGGCACGGCTATGTGTATGTATTACTTTCTGAGAAAAGAGGGGAACACCCAGGAGTAGCTTAAGAAGAAAAACATTTCGTTGTTTTTCCTCTGAATGCAGCTTTTCGGCAATGCTTTATGTTTTTATATATTTCGGCTTATCATATAAAGACTTACATACATACATATTATCACGCCTGTTTCCCGTTGGGGTAGGCATAGACTTAATTCCCCCCCCCCCCTTAATTGGGGGAGGCCTATGTCCAGTAGTGGACGTCTTTCGGCTGAAATGATGAATGATGAAGCATAGACTATGGATTTCCACCGGCTACGATCCTGACACACCTCTTTCGCTTCATCTACGTCCATTAACCTTGTCATGCATGCTCGTCGGTTTAGAGTACTCTTAACCTGGCATTTTTTGAGAACGTCCGCGATTTGATTTATTCCCGGGATAATAAGTAGCCTTTCTGACTGTGTGCCAAATTTCATCCAAATCTATTCAGCCGTTTTAGCATGATTATAAATAATAAAATAGCATGATTGAGTAACAAACATCCAAACATCTTCACAAACTTACACATTTATAACATTAGTAGGATAAGTAGAATTAATTTAAGTAAGTTGTGTATATGGTAACCAAATAAACTAGTAAAATGAAAAAAAAAAAAGTAGAATAAATAAATAAATAATTTTGGGACATTTTACACATTACCATCTAAACCCAAACTAAGCAGAGCTTGTGCTATACAATGGGCACTAGACAATGGCTATAATACTTAGAGCGGCGCTTGTGATACAAGTCTTTCCTAGTACGAGCGCCAAAGCACTCCTTTGACATTTATATGTAGACTTTCAAATTAGTGTACTCATATTTAAGGAGATATACTGTCAAAAAAAATCTGCAATAAATTATTTATGATTAGATACTTTTTTTTTGTAAATATATACTTACAATACCAGGCCCCTCAGAAAGTATTGCGAAAAAAAGTTTTTATATATGGGAGACTGGCCAGTTATAATGTTTTTCGAAAATATGATTATTTATAAGTAAAAATAAGTAAGTTCCAATTTCAAAATTTCCCTCCACATTTTTTGCGAGTTAATTCAAAGTATTGTGTCTCACTGAAATATGGATCTGCGCCGGGAACATTTTAGAGCTATGATTTTATACGATTTCAAGTGTCGCCTGAAACCGGATGAATCGTACGATAGACTTCAAATGGCATTCATGGATGAAGGCCCTTCCAAGGCAACCGTGTATCGTTGGTATAACGAATTCAAGCGCGGTCGACCAACTTTGGGGGATGACGAAAGAAGCGGTCGCCCTTTGACGGCTGTTACCGAAGAAAACGTGCTAGCAGTGAAAAATTTAATCCAAGACAATAGGCGAATTACATATCAGGAGATTCGACACATATTGAAGATTGGATCGGGAAGCGTTCACGAGATTCTACACAGCCATCTTCGCGTGAGGAGGATAGTATCACGCTGGGTGCCGCACAACCTCACCGATGCTCAGAAGCAGGCCCGGGTGGAATGGTGCCGTGATATGCTTAACAAATTTGAAGCAGGCTCGTCTCGGCGTGTTTACGACATCGTTACAGGTGATGAGTCCTGGATTTATCAATACGACCCAGAAACCAAGCGCCAGTCGACTGTTTGGGTGTTTCAAAATGAGCCAACGCCTACCAAAGTGAAGCGATCTAGAAGCGGGGGTAAGATTTTGATCGCTCGCTTTTTTAATTTGACTGGCCACTTGGTATCAATTCCCTTACGGGATCAAAGAAGCATTAATGCCGAATGGTATACTACCAAATGTTTGCCAGAAGTTTTCTCTGTTATAAGCAACAAGCGACCAAACACAGGGCTCCGCGGGCTACTGCTCCACCACGACAATGCACCTGCGCACACCGCACTCAAAACGAGGGACTTCCTGGACAGCACGCCAGTCAAACTCCTGGGTCACCCTCCTTACAGCCCTGATCTAGCACCGTGTGACTTCTTTTTATTCCCAAAAATAAAAAATCAGCTGAAAGGGATACAATTTTCGTCGCCGGAAGATGCGCTGGCTGCGTTCGAGCAGGCTGTAAACGAGGTGTCTGCGGCGGACTGGAAAAAGTGTTTTGAAAACTGGTTTAGGCGCATGAATCTTTGTATAGAGGCTGGTGGAAAGTACTTTGAAAAGATTTGATAAAAATATATGTACGTATAGAACAATTTTTTTTAGTTTCGCAAAACTTTCTGAGTGTCCCACGTATATAAGAAACACCCAGACCAACACAAAAACTCATTCTCATCACACAAATATTTGTGTCCTGTGGGAATCGAACCCACGACCTCATGATCAGCAGTCCGACACTCGAACCACTAGACCACAGACGTCGTAACATATGTGTTGTCTGCAGTGCTGTATGAAAGAGTTAAGAAAACTAGAATCAATTTTTCTAATAGAAGCGTATTCTAGAAAAAAATAAGGCCACTAAGTTATAAGCACCAAAACAAAATGTAAAACCAATCATGTAGTATGCAATAAATCTTTGAATTTGAATAAGTGATAACTTTCCGTAATCTGCGTATAATATGTGTTTTATTCAGCATAGATAGGTACTGATAGATACTGCATCCTGCTATGTATGAAGTATTACGTATAGAAATGAACAATCGTCCTATTGCTCAATGTGTGTGTTAACTTTGTATTGAAGCACACATATGATACGTGTGTACTGTGCACAAAGGCACTGCTCCCGTGGGATCTGGCTCGAAGCATATTCTGAGAACCACCTGGCACATTGTACATTTTTCGTTGTTACACACAATGCTACGAATACCTGTATGAAAGTATGCTATACTTGCGTTTAATTTTTATTTATCAAATTATCAACAAGAGACAATCAAATTTAGTAAAAAAGTACCACTTATACCTCCTGAGTTTGAGTGTGGCACTATCAATTCATCCTCGTATCAGCACATTTATTTAAGTAAGGATATCAACATGTTAATTTTATTAACAATTTTAACAAACAATGTTAATTAGTAAAGCTTTTCTGTACGGATAATGTTGGTATTATGATACGTGCCCTGTTGAAAGGAGCTCCCTATTGTTACAATGTTCGGATGGAGGCGTGAAAGCATATCCTGGGAAGGTGTTTTGTATTTTCCAGCCATTTTGTAAGTTTTGGTAAGATGCAACATGTTTTTTTTAACTTGTCGGGTTTATCGGGTTTAAATTACTTGATGCCAAGTCCTAGAGCAGCCGTAAGTCCCCAGCTCTAATAGATAAAGGACTCCTCGATAGTGGCGAAAAGTGTGCCCTAGGGCACAAAAGCCTCCATTGCTCAAAAAGAGCTCTGGAAGTATTCGTTGCAGTTTTGTAATTTCACTTTGAGTTTTTATGATGTAGTATGTTTCAGTCATATATTATGCAGAGTTCACAAAGGATCAACGAGGTTCTGAATCCATACTTTGTGGAATTTGTGTACATTATACAGAAAGGAACCAATATAACAATATGCTTCACAAAGGCTTCACCGTACACCCCCTGTTCTGGTAGATGGCATATTCTGGGAAGGTGACGACATTGCTGCGTAAAGATGCTTCGAATGTTCACTTTCTTTGCTTTGAGGAAATGCGTCTCCCTAAAAGAAGTTAAAACAGAATATTACCAAAACTTGGGTTGGCTGTGATTCTGCTCAAAATGTGTTCATTGCATTTGCAGTTTTGAAGTCTTGGATAAAATTGCTTAGGATGGCGAATCAAGCTAGAGCCCACCTGCTATTTTCGATATGTCGGACGATTTGGTTTGTTATCTCGTTTCATCTACGATTTATTTTTTATTTTTTCTCATTCTTACTTAACTTCTCACTTTCAGTATCTATGTACAAGTCATACTAAATATCTCCGCTCCACTAATAATCGTCTCCTCCAATGTCCTTCTCACCGCTCTGACTTCGTTCACTCTACATTATTTGTGCTATCTATCCTATTATGGAATGCGCTTCCTCATGAAATCAGGATGGCTATAAGTCGGCTCGCCTTTAAAATTAAGTTAAGGAAATATTTCCGTGAAAACAATTTGGCAGATTCAGCTCGACTTTGATTTATCTTGATGTTATATATTTATAGTTATATATGTAGGTATGTATAATATGTATATTTTATTATATGTATAATGTACTTAGGTATTTATCTATTTGTATTATATGTAATTATAAGTCCGTAGTACGAAACATATTTTACTACTTTACTGGTGCATCTACCTTATTCTTTGTCTCTGCATTACCCTAAGGTTGTCTGGTAGAGAACGCCTATGGCGTTAAGACCGCCTTTGTACCCAGTTGTGCATAAAGAATCAAATAAATAAATTTACGTAACGAGAGAAAAAGAGATAAGCTGCTCAGCTCGGGGAGCTGATGTTAAGCCGTTACATCACACCCACCACCTAGGCTGTTGCCGAAATGTTATTGCTAATCGCGTTCGCCAGACTGAGACATGAGGATGGAAAGACTATGTAATTGTAATGTCACCGGCACCCTTAACTTCGTATCGGAACTCGGCAATGCAAGCATTACTGTTTGGCGGCAGAAATAGATACTGCGGTAGGTCTCATCATCATCATTTTAGCCTAAAGACGTCCACTGCTGGACATAGACCTCCCCCAAGCATCGCCACAACAACCGGTCTTGCGCTTTCCGCATCCAGGGGATTCCCGCTACCTTCACCAGGTCGTCGGTCCATCTTGTGGGGGGCCTACCCACGCTGCGCCTTCCAGTTTACGGTCACCACTCCAGAACTTTACTGCCCCATCGGCCATCCGTTCTGCGAGCAATGTGCCCCGCCCACTGCCATTTAAGTTTGGCAATTCCTTACCTTCGCTCTCCTGTGAATCCCCTCATTTCTGATACGATCACACAGGGACACTACGAGCATAGACCTCTCCATTGCCCCTTGAACGACTTTGAGCCTTTGTAGGTCTATTACTAACAAAAGCCAACGCAAGGTAAGTAACTACTGTCTTTGTTTTTGTTTGGTGTAAGTACAATAAAGAATATAATAAATAAATACGTAAACGTAAAGGCCCGAACAAATATTGTGGCTTGTGAATGGTTTGCCTTTTATGATGTCATCAGATCTTTATTAGTGAACAGTCTACTTGACTCTTAGTCCTTTCTATTAGCACTCCACTTGCTCGATCCTCGGTTTCTCTCAGCCAGCTTGCGAAGATCACCACTTCACCTATCCCGAGGGAGTCGCACGATACGTTATCCGATTCGCGGTCTCCACTCAAGATTAGGTAGTCGACCGAATTTTATTTTACATACGATGTCATATTCAAAGGAATACTACCCTTCTACGACATAACCATTATGCGGCAGCGTATTTCTGAATAGTGTTACAAAAACGACAATGACGCTAGTATGCATTGGCGGGAATATTTCGCGCCAACAGTTTGATTACCGCACTATGTTGAACACTTGTTTTTTTTAATAATAAAAAGGCTACAACGTTACACGGATTTTTGTACGGGATTATTTTTATTTTATCCACTAGGGTTGTGCCCGAGGTTTTTTACTGAGCTATATATGTATAGTCCTACCTGTTTTCTTAGGATAAGCTTGCACATGGCTACTATAGTTGCCGATGATGTAATCTAAATGGGACATAGACATGGTACTTTTACCTTTATTTTTAGTAACATTATTTTGAACTGTTCGTTCTATTTTTTTAATATAAAACATTTACATCATCATACTGCTGTCTCTATTCTTAGTTTTCGGGACTTTAAAGAAATATCTTGAACATTATCTTCTAAACCATGCCTACCATGACGCTACACACTCCATAGACAAGTATTGATCGATTGTACAATAAACAGTTATACGTATGATTCCCAAGAAGGCATAGACAATCATCTGGTCTCACGCACACATCTCTGGGAACTAACAATGGTACCAGGACGTGTTACTCCGCCAGGCTTATTGAAAATATGTACTTTAAAAAAAAAAGTATATAAGTATTATATCCATTGTCTAGTACCCATATCACAAGTTGATTATATTGAAGTTGTTATGAGCAAAGGGAACCACTTAACATAAGGTGGGCCTTTGGATGGTTTCGCCATCCGATAACATAAAAAAGCTATTGTTAAGGAAAAATAGATAAATAGATCACTATTAAATACTCCCTCTGAAGTAATATTGGTCTCATCAAGTCATAAGTCATTTATTCATTTGTGTAACATAGGTACAAAAAATAACATAAAGTTCTTAAATACAATAAAGAGGCCGCTAGAGTTCAAGTATGTATTTACTGATTTTATAAGACACAAAATTGCAACTTAAAAAAAGCTTGTAGAAATACAATTTCTGCTAACGTAAAAACAAAAACAACAAAACAGTCGAGTCTTCAAAAAACCCATCCTTTTTTGCTCGAGACTCTCAAATGCCAAAATTATTTCATCGCAACAACGCAACCTTTAGAATGAGTAGCAAATAAATTAATAAAACATACATAATTTCGAAACCAATGCCAAACTTCGAAAACATGATGTAATGTTTCAAAATAACATGAAACTAGACAACAGACAAGATGACGCCAAGCACGACTAATCAGAAGATAATAAAATAAGTAAAAACATACTACAAAAAGATTATAGTCTTCAAACAGACCAGATAAGTTTTAAAATAAAACGTCTCTGTACGAAATTTGGGGAAAGAACTAAAATGACGTATTTTAGGAGGTTGTGCAAATTGACCTTTTGTCAAAAATATGTTTATACTAAGTGATACTGAGACACTAAGATCGCTAGTGTTTACATCCTTTTAAAGCTGACTGAAAGACAAAGATTCAGACTAGGAATTTAATGTAAAACTACAAGCACTTTAAAGATTGTGTCGACATCAATTCAGATCAATCCAAGAAAATATCTCCTAAAAGTAATACATTTTTGAAGCAAATGGAGATTCCGATATCGTTACAGGCACAATAAAATGACAACATTATTATCACTAATATTATATTTATGCTTATAACTACTATCTTCAAGCAGAAATCGAACCATTACCATTACATTAGCTAGGTCTTGACGATATAAAAAAGTATGCGATTTTGGGAAAATAAACTAAAATATACCATTCTACGGTAAACATAAAGAAAATAAAGGTGACAAGATATAAAAACATTACCAGAAAAATATTTCTAAAATCTACTTACAATAGTGAAATGAATGGTTTGAACATATTTTTCATCCTGTAGCATGAACCGAACTTGAAACCATTTCTGGCAGACTTTCACTGACGCCAGCAAATATAAAACATCTCTCAAACCATAGTAAAGCAAATCAGAATAGACTATAAAACAAAAACTTACGTACGTTGGTGCAGATACTCTCAGCAGAAACAAATCGTTCGTGTAATGAAACATATGATGTATCACCGAAGCCGATTGTAGACGTACCTGTAACAGATTTGAACGATTTGTTAGTTCCAGCATCCAGGCATGGCCCCATATTGTCTCGTTATGAAGGCTTATTTGTTATATATTTCGGATATGTTATTGTTTCACAAAGATTTTGGAGGTAAATCGGAAAGGGTGAAGGGATCTAATCGGATTTGAGGGTCAAATTTTTGGCTTTACATAATTTGTAAACAGAAGGGTGTGTTATGACCCCTACCAAAACTGTGGAAGTTGGGTGGAACAAGATTATAAAAACCAACACACCAAAGTTTGCTTAGAATCTGAGGTCCAATACAGAAAATTGCTTAAGCAAGCACAAGGATTGAAGGTAGTTTAAGAATGTGATTTTAGCTCTGAACATCATTGTTTTATAATTATAAAAAAAAATGTATACCATAATGTCAAATGGTTAATGTGTCGAACTAATCTTAGTACTCTACCACCTGTATTAACCACATTTAAACAAAATAAATAAATGAAGAACAACACTTAATTTCTTCATCTTTCGAAAACAACTTCTGGGTTAACATAAGACTTCTTTGTAACACTAGGCATACAGGACTACAGGTCCTTTATTTTCCTTACAGAAAAAGGCTTAAAAGGAAAACACATAAATGTTCCAAAAAAATACAAAAAGAAATGGTTTTGGAACAGTTATTGGTACATTTGTCGGTGCAATCCGCTGCCGGCGACATACATAGAACTCGCATTAGGAACAGCGTCTGCAAAAATATATATTTTATACTTTGAACACGAATGTTAGGAGTGGAAGGACTTGCAAACTGAAGAGAGATTCAGGAAAATTTTCGAGGAGATAAACCCTCGCTTTTTGTGAGATGTGATGAATTTTGACTATTAGTTAAAGAATTACTCCACATTTTTAATCAAACTATTCTGCAGACCTATCACACCGGAGCTCATTATTTTTATTTAACATTTGTTTGGGACTATAGATCGTGCAGTGTAAAAAATGTCCCAAAATTTTTTATTTTTTTATTTGTCTCTCTTTCTCCAAGGGAAAGGCCAGATGGAAGAAGCATTCACAGTCTACCTCCAATCATCGTTTGCGTTTGCAATAAACCAAGGACTGCTTTAAGAATATTGGCTTAATCACACTATAGCTATAAGTAAAATAAAAAAATTTATCCTTTCCCCTACTTGGTAACAAGACAATAATACACAAAAATACACAAGTATGTTATGACAAAATACACAATATTTATACTTTTGCCAGATTTCTTAATAACTTTAAGAAATCTCAAATGAATAGAACTGGAAAGCTGGCAACTTTTGTTTTTCAACGACCGAAACTCAAAATATTTAGATTACGTTAAAATTTTCTCGAATTGTAAAGTTAATTATTTTACCACATTTCAATTTTAATGGGAAAATATTTGCGTAGAATCTTGGTGATGATAAAATTAAATATAATCATGAAATGAGGGAAAACTTTTCGTATTAAACCAAAATTAGACATTTATCAGGGTTCCGTACCCGAAGGGTGCCAAACGGGACCCTATTACTCTCGCTACGCTGTCCGTCCGTCTGTCTGTCTATCACAGGGCTGTAACTTTTGAACTGTAATAGGTAACCTGTTGAAATTTTCTCAGAATATGTGTTGCTATGAGGGGTATCACGAAAAATACTAAAAAAAAACTGAAACCAAAAGGGGACCCATACAAGAAACCTCAAAAAACATGCATTTTTTTTTAACCTCTTTGTTCCTGCTCTATCTTCAAAACGGTAATACATACCAGCGTCAAACTTGGTCAGATTATATGGTGCATATTATGTAGTTTGACAACAAATACTAAAAATAAGACAAACATATACATATGTGGTGGTACCTGCGTAAGAAAAAGATGCAAAAAATCATATTACGCACACTGTACGTGTTTTTTTATATAATATAGGATGGCAAACGAGCATGCGGGTCACCTGATGGTAAGCAATCTACGCCGCCCATTGACGTTGATGTCTTTTGATGAACTCTTGAAAATTAAATCACTTGGGGTATCAGGTCGATGGGTGGTACGGAACCCTTACTGCGCGAGTCCAACTCGCACATGACCGGTTTTTTTATAATAACGTTTATTTAAACAGGTCGATTGCCTGTGTGAAAAACTTTTCGTGCTGTTTCCGGAAAAAACAGATAGGATTATGGAATAAGGACGGTCGGAAGCATCTTTCTATGTTCTAGTAAAAAAAAATCTCTTATAAATGATAATAATTTATCATTTGATTTTTCAAACTACGTTGTCGTGGAAATCAGAACTGGCATCGCTAAATAAAGATCAATATATGTGTTATACTTTGATACTGATACAGAAGCATAGAGCAACCGCAATGCTTAATGTACAGAATTATTAAATCATAAGGAATCAGAAAAAATTGTTTCTACTTTCCAACAATCTGTGTATTAGGATTCCTTGATTCTGTTCATTTTATCCACAAACAGAACGTAAACTCCTCTTAACAGGGAATTACATCACTAAAATCGATCCATTATTTCTCAAAGTAAGCCTGAATGGAAATTCATATTTAAAAACATATATTTTAGTGATGTCCAAATTTCTGCGATGCAATAACTGTCTTCCATCCACTTCAAAGTGACTCACAGCCAGAAAACGGCAATAAAGAGGTGTGCTCAACTAAAACTCTCTCACGAATACAGAAATGGGATTACAGATGTATCTCACCGGAGTTATAAGCTGAGTTAATTGAAAACTGCATCGAGCGCTGTCGTCACCGGACTATGGGACGACATTTTCAATTTTTTCGTATTATAACACTAAAAAGTACTAAAAGGGTGTAGAGAGGAGAGAAGTTATAGACAGACTAATGACTTTTTTCGATGAGTCGACTGTTCATAATATTGTCGTCCGCTTTTAATAATTTTGATCCTATGGTCCGAATGAAAATATTTTACGCTTCTATCTCGTCCACGTTGAAGGATTTTCTTAATAGGTGCCATTATTATCTCTAACTTTCCCAGATTAAAGCCTATCAGTATCCCATGAGTACCATTAAACTTTTTTTTTTCATGTTTCTTCGGCAAAGATATGTCTCTATACAGCCTTTACAACATTAGAGACGTAACTCTCGAAATTTATAATCTTTCCCACGTGACTCAAAGTTGGCAAGTCCACGAGAACTTAGAGACTTATTACCAAGGGGGATCGGCAATTTGCATAGTGCACGTGTGGTTAACGGTATGTTTGCTCACAAGTTCACAGGTACAGAGTTTGGAGAATGGTTTACTTTAGTGCCGTTAAGACTGAATTGTGCAGCTTTCGATGAAGTTAAATTGACCCTAAGATATTTGGTGAGTTCTACTACCTATGTGATACCACTTAAAGTACGCGCGCGTCTTGGAAGATCTTTAAAGTAATAAGTTTTCTGTTTGTTGCTTGTTTTGTGTACAATAAAGAGTATTTGTATTGTATCATATTGTTCTACCTTATAAAATACAATACTCTTTATTGTACTTTTTTTTTAATTTTCTTTGTGAATAAATTGTTTGTAAAGAATTTATGAAACCGTTATAAGTAGACTAGTTTGGTTAAGTTTGGTTTCAAGACTCTTTTAATAAAAAACAAAATAAAATAGAATTTATTACTAGCCAATGCCCGCGGCTTCGCCCGCGTTGGTGTCCTTTATTGCGCATCCCTCGGGGACTGTATTATAATGTCCTGGATAAAAAGTAACCTATATGTTAATCCGGGTTATGTTAACCCATCTATATACTTTATAACCTATCTATATATATACACACCGGCACAATTAGCGGAACACAAAAAAAGCAGGATTTTAAAATCTTTTACTTGAGGAACTGGCCAGTTATGATACTTTTTTAATTTATTGTCAAATTTGAAAATAGAAAATTAGATGACATACACTTTTTTCATTCATTTGTTTTATTTTCCCGAACAATACGTTTTGTCAACTTGTTCGAGTAATAACTACGTAATTGTAATTTTTTCGAAAAATTGCACTTAATGGTTTTTTATAAATTTGTTATTCTATAGGCAATTTTGTTTATTAAAAGCTCTTTATTATGCCTGACTTAACATCACTGGAAATCATTAGGGCTGATGAAATGAGAAAAAATGGCCATACCTACAGATCGATTGCCTCAAGGCTTCGTCGACCAGTATCAACGATTCATCGCAGCATCCAGCGGTACAGATCGTCTAATTCTCTTGTGAGGAGGAGGGGTCAAGGTAGAAAAAGATGTACATCGAGGCGAGATGACAGTTTTTTACAACTCGGAGTTCGTAGGAATACGCGATTAACGGCTGTACAAGCTCGAAATGAACTGGAAGACGTTCGAGGAGTACGAGTAAGTGAGCGTACAGTTCGCAGGAGATTTGAAGAAGTTGGTTTAGGTCCGTATATACCTGCCAAAGGCCCAAAACTTGAGAGACGTCACCGCGTAAACCGATTAAGCTATGCGCGAGAACATCGTCATTGGGATTTGAACGAATGGCACCAGGTTCTCTTTACTGATGAGTGCAGAGTTCTTTTAAAACAGATCGATGGGAGACAGCGAATATGGAGACGCAAAGGAGAACGCCAAATACAGTCTAATTTTGAACACACAGTGGCTTATGGTGGTGGCTCGATTATGGTTTGGGGAGGGATATGTTTGGGAGCTCGCACGGAGTTAGTGATAGTCACAGGAGGGACCATGACAGCAGATCGATACATCAGAGACATTTTAGAAGAACATGTTGTACCATTTGCCCCATTTATTGGTGACGACTTTATTCTAATGCAAGATAATGCTCGTGCTCATAGTGCACAATCGGTACAGGCATATCTGAGCCACGTAGGTATACCGGTGATGCAGTGGCCAGCAAATTCCCCCGATATGAATCCGATAGAGCATGTCTGGGACTTGCTAAAAAGAAGGGTTCAATCCAGAATGCCACCACCCAACAATCTGAATGAACTTGGAAACGCATTACTTGAGGAGTGGGAGCGGTTGCCTCAAGAAATCATCGATAACATAATCTGTAGCATGCCCAGACGAATGGAAACCGTAATCAGAGCAAGAGAGGGAAACACTCGTTATTAATTTTGCTTTAATTTTATTGTTAAATCATTTAATGCTTAGTTTTTTTTATTTTTTGTGATGGTTCATAATCATCTAAAAATTTCACTTATTTCAAATTTCTTTATTTTTCAATAAAAAATAACGAAGACTTTTCAAAGTCGTTTTTAAAAGATGTTAATCAATTTGTTATTTTGTGTCTAATTACATTTTCGTCAAATATATGCGTTATTATCTCATAGTCTCACTTTTTTTTCTGTTCCGCTAATTGTGCCGGTGTGTATATGTACGTGGGACACTCAGAAAGTTTTGCGAAACTAAAAAAAATTGTTCTATACGTACATATATTTTTATCAAATCTTTTCAAAGTACTTTCCACCAGCCTCGATACAAAGATTCATGCGCCTAAACCAGTTTTCAAAACACTTTTTCCAGTCCGCCGCAGACACCTCGTTTACAGCCTGCTCGAACGCAGCCAGCGCATCTTCCGGCGACGAAAATTGTATCCCTTTGAGCTGATTTTTTATTTTTGGGAATAAAAAGAAGTCACACGGTGCTAGATCAGGGCTGTAAGGAGGGTGACCCAGGAGTTTGACTGGCGTGCTGTCCAGGAAGTCCCTCGTTTTGAGTGCGGTGTGCGCAGGTGCATTGTCGTGGTGGAGCAGTAGCCCGCGGAGCCCTGTGTTTGGTCGCTTGTTGCTTATAACAGAGAAAACTTCTGGCAAACATTTGGTAGTATACCATTCGGCATTAATGCTTCTTTGATCCCGTAAGGGAATTGATACCAAGTGGCCAGTCAAATTAAAAAAGCTAGCGATCAAAATCTTACCCCCGCTTCTAGATCGCTTCACTTTGGTAGGCGTTGGCTCATTTTGAAACACCCAAACAGTCGACTGGCGCTTGGTTTCTGGGTCGTATTGATAAATCCAGGACTCATCACCTGTAACGATGTCGTAAACACGCCGAGACGAGCCTGCTTCAAATTTGTTAAGCATATCACGGCACCATTCCACCCGGGCCTGCTTCTGAGCATCGGTGAGGTTGTGCGGCACCCAGCGTGATACTATCCTCCTCACGCGAAGATGGCTGTGTAGAATCTCGTGAACGCTTCCCGATCCAATCTTCAATATGTGTTGAATCTCCTGATATGTAATTCGCCTATTGTCTTGGATTAAATTTTTCACTGCTAGCACGTTTTCTTCGGTAACAGCCGTCAAAGGGCGACCGCTTCTTTCGTCATCCCCCAAAGTTGGTCGACCGCGCTTGAATTCGTTATACCAACGATACACGGTTGCCTTGGAAGGGCCTTCATCCATGAATGCCATTTGAAGTCTATCGTACGATTCATCCGGTTTCAGGCGACACTTGAAATCGTATAAAATCATAGCTCTAAAATGTTCCCGGCGCAGATCCATATTTCAGTGAGACACAATACTTTGAATTAACTCGCAAAAAATGTGGAGGGAAATTTTGAAATTGGAACTTACTTATTTTTACTTATAAATAATCATATTTTCGAAAAACATTATAACTGGCCAGTCTCCCATATATAAAAACTTTTTTTCGCAATACTTTCTGAGGGGCCTGGTATGCCAAATTTCATTAAAATCCATACAGCAGTTTTTGCGTGAAAAAGTATATAACAACCATCCTTACATTCTCACAAACTCTCACGTTCATAATATTAGTAGGAAGTATGATTATTAATGGGGGGCTCGTAGCGAAGCAACGACTGTACGAATTGTATGATCTGCAAGGTTAAGCTGCACTTGCCACGGTCCGTCTGTGGATTGGTGACCGTTTCGTTACACATCGAGACCCCTCCGTGCGTCGGAGAGCACGTTAAGCTGTCGGTCCCGGTTGTCATACGAATATCTATGGCAGTCGTTACGGGTAGTCAGAAGCCTGAAAGTCTGACAACTGGTGTAACCTCCGAATGTCAGTATTACCCAGAAACTGGGTTGCGGGGGTCTGATGGCAGTCGCTTCGTGTAAAATACTGATGTTCAGCCGCATCTGGCTAGACTGGAAGCCGACCCCAATATAATTGGGAAAAGGCTCGGAGGATGATGATATGATTATTAATCCACACAGAACGAGAAATGGTGCATATTCTATTATTTCCTCCGGTGTATCTAAAGCCGGGCCTTCCTAAAATGCCCTAAAAGAGCCGAAAACACGAAATAATGTTAACGAAAATTCATTAGGTTAATCTAAATGAATCATAACGTTAGTAGTACGGTCCAAATCTGACATACGACGGGATCACGTCGACGTAACAATGTACACGTAATATAATGCAATGCCGGATTCGCGTTGCGGAGAATTTAATTATATTAAATTAACCGAAGTACATAACTGAATATTTGTGTTCTCCTTTATGTTGGGATAATAAGTGAGTACGGGAATTAAGGTTAGTGATCAGAGGGCTAAATCTCGTAATTAATTATGTCCAAAATATAGTTCCGATCGAGTCTCAATGTTCCAAATGTCACAAAGCAACGTTAAACGTGAACATCCACTGTCATTAAATTGACATTTAAAAGATTAAAATTATATCGAAACTGTATATTTAATTATATTACGAGATTTGGCTTTTGTAAAGAAACTCAGGCTTTACAACAACATTTCACTAAAATATTTGCAGTGTGGTCATGTTTACTTATCTCCTAGCCTCCCTACATTTTGGTCAGTAGAAAAAAGTATAATATTTTTAGCAATCACTCAAACCTGGGATTTACTGCAAAAATATTTAAAAACAGTTTGTAGATTTCAATTTTACTATTCCAATATCTATTCCAGTCAAAAATGTATTCAAGCGCTCAAAAATAAGAAGCGTACGATGAGAGGAAGTGATAAATATAAGTAATTCGAGATTTTTCTTACCATTTCTTAGTTTTGTACTGTGAATATAAATAAAATAATAGCATTAAGCAATAAGACTGCTAACAAATTGTTGTTGTCAAATAAAATTTGAAGCAAAGCGCCTAGCACTCCGGTTATGGCAATACTCGTACAGGAATATTAATCGTAGACAACTATGCAACTGGCTGATACTGATAAAGATCTGTTACTGAATATTGTACATTCAACATCAACAAAGTCAGTAGCAAGAAAGACCTGGATGCAATCAGTGCATTTCAGAGAGGATTGGCACAAAAAAAAAGAAGCTTATACAACAGTGACTGGATGGATAAAGGTTAAAGATGATGATAATTATGAAGAGGTAACATGATTCAAGATTCATTTTCCATTGCAACGAGTGTGGATACATACAAATCATATTAGTAGGTTCTTCACACCCAAAACCCAAGACAGAAGCCTCTAAAACTATCCTCTTAATTCAATAAGTATTTTGTGATTTCATTTATACGAATGGCAACTGATCATAGGCCTGCATATATATACTCGTAATATGTTAGAATCCTATCCTACTAATATTATAAAAAACTGGCCAAGTGCGATTCGGACTCACCCAGTAAGGGTTCCGTACCACCCATCGACCTGATAGAACCCGATTTTATTTACGAGAGTTAATCAAAAGACATCAACGATCGTACACGAAATGTGAATTTTTGCATCTCTTTCTTACGCAGGTACCACCACATATGTCTGTTTGTCTTTGTTGCTAAACTACATAATATGCACTATATAATCTGACCAAGTTTGACGCTGGTATGTATTACCGTTTTGAAGATAGAGCAGGAACAAAAAAGTTTAAAAAAATGCATTTTCAGGTTCAGGTTTCTTGTATTAAGACCTTTGTTTAAGACTTTTTTGTTTTTAGTCGTTATTATTAGGCTCGGAAAAATAAACAGTTCTTCAGTTGTTGAGGGATGCGCAATAAATCTTATCTATCTTTTAAGTAATAACCCGAATTATAAGCGAGCGAAGCTTCAGGCAAAATCTAGTTGTAATATGTTTTCAAACACTACCCACGCAACTAAGCACCTTTATATTTTAAGTTAAATACACTAAAGTTAACTAAAACAGTGACATTCAGTTAATTAGTCGTCAAAGTTAAACTTGGTATAAACCGAGTAGTTTCGTAGTGCTGCGATACGATTTAAATAAACTACAGTCTTATTGGTGTTTCTTAGTTTGGAGTACTCAACCAATGTGTTTGTAATGTTAAAGCTACTGTAACCTAACTTTTAAATGTTGACTGTTGAAGTCACGTCAGCTCCTATCCGATAAACTAAATTGTTGAACTTAATATGAATTAAAACGAACTCTGCACTCTCTTATACCCACTACACAATGACATTTAAAAGTACAGATCTGTTACTGCGCTCGCAATCTGAAGACTCGAAAACGTCCAACTTAGGACTTTTTTTTCCATTAATCCGCGTCTAGTAAGGCGCCGAGCGTGACTGGTGACATCAAAAAACTAAAATGCCGGTCGTGTGTGTACAGAAAGTGTCCAATTATGACGCGAAAGTAGCTCGAAGTGACCAACTTACTTTGTACACTATTTTATTGTATTGTGCTGCCGCTGCATACGGAACATTTTTTTCGTTTGTTTTGTAAGGGTATGACATATCTATACTTTTAAATATCATTGCCATTATACGACAAAAACGCATAAACAGAAAACCCAAGTACATTAAACACAGAAAAATCAAACACATTTTTCGACCTTCCATCTCTGTGCTTCCATGTACGCGCGTGGACGCGCTCTCCATCCTGGGCAACTTTGAATTATCCTCAAGTAGTTAGCAAATGAGGGTTTTAAGCCGACAACAACAAATGGCACCGCTTTGCAATGGCAATTTCATTATTGTTTTAAACGTCCCAGATTTGATAAAATGCACCTTTGTGAGATATTATTCTTCCTTACTTCGCAATTAGCTTTATTGCTTCTTCCCTATTTTCCATATTATTATGTTTTACGGTTGGTTTTGTTAAGCTTTTCCTTGTTTTGACAACTTTTATGTTGACGTGTTTTGTTCGTATACTCACTGAAATATAAGATCTTAAATTAATTCTTAGATTGTTTAACACGTCCTTAATGATCAACGTGCTTTCAATAATAAAATATTATAAAATTGTTTTATTAAATAAAAGCTTTTTAAGTTTGTATTGTCATCAGACGACCTGCGGGAATCCGCTGGATGCAGAAAGCGCAGGGCAGGTCGTTGCGGCGATGTTTGGGGGAGGCCTATGACCAGCAGTGGACGTCTTTCGACTGAAATTATGATGATGATGATTGTCATCAGAACTAAACTTGTGTACAAAATTTCAGCCTGTTCGGATAACAGGAACTGGCCTGAAATAAACTTGCAAGATTTGTGAATAGTTAATTAAAATCCTTTAAAAACATACATTTATAATGCAATTGTAAAAGTAGACATCAATTACTTAAATCATACATTAATTAGTCCTTTGGTACAGAACCTAAGGACCAATACTTTTGTGATATATTATTATGTATTATCAATGCACAAAAAAGCTTGTATTCAGTGGTCCTTACAATCCAATCTATAGTTTTAACTATAAAAAGCCTGACACACGGACCACAAAAAGCTCGACAGCGAACATGCAAGTCCAATTCAAACCACTCTATAAACAAGAGTAGACATAGGGCAAACTTTTGCCGACAGTTAATGTAAGTTTAAGCGAAGCCGCGTGCGTGAAACTGCCCTAATCACAGTTTGAAGTCACCGCTGCCTGTGGTCAGAGGGGCAGAGGGGAGGAAACTTGAGAAAATGGCCGATGCTGGTCATTTTGAGGGACAATAAATTGTTCCATATTTGATTTGATGGGATAGTGTATAAAGTTTTATTATTATTATCTAAATTTTTTTTTAAATGAGAAATGAATAAATCAAGAAAAGTTTAAACATATTTTCTATTGTACGCCCTAACCGATTAAGTTAATAGTATTAACCTATTACACATGTTTTTGTATGTATTGTGTAGACAGCAAAAAGCTTTCTTGGTCGAATGGACTCCGACAAATCCTTCGATTCATCGAAGGACAAATCACGATCTGACAGACAGACAGGCATTTCATGTTTGATACAGAACACGTCTTAAAAAAAACCGGCCAAGAGCATGTCGGGCCATGCTCAGTATTATAGGGTTCCTTAAGTAGGTGTAATTACAAACGAATCAAATCGAATATTAATCATGGCTATTTTAGTTTTTGCAATAATCGGCAGCATTCGCGACTCAGAGCGTGTTGTTAGTAGCGCCATCTAGGGTTAAATTCAAGAAGCCAAATTTAAGACGTTTGTCATTTCAAAGTTACTTTTTGTGATTTTTTCAAATAGAAAGTAGCTAAAGGAGCATTATTTGCTATGATAATTTTTCTCTAAGGTCAATGACCTTTGAACTAGGACGTTTTAAGTATTTTTCAGTTTTCTCTCTATAACTCAAAAAATTATAATCACATTATACTCGAAATAATTTTAAAAGAGAGTTATTACAAAGGTCTATCAATGTGGAAGATTATAAGTTTCTACATTGCATAGTTTAGAAATGGCAGGGGGGGGGGACACATCAATAATTAATATAATCTCACCTTATTTGGCAACTGTGTTCAATTCTTGCGTCGCTTCTGGTGTTTTCCCTGACTTGATGAAACTAAGCAAAGTGATTCCACTGTTTAAGTCTGGTAGCACATCTGATCCCACAAATTTTCGACCTATTTCAATACTGCCTACACTGAGTAAAATTTTTGAAAAAATTATTTTGACCCACATGTTGAGACACTTTAACAAGCACGATCTTCTTCACAAAAAACAGTTCGGTTTTACTAAGGGTCGTTCAACTACAGATGCGGGCGTGGAATTGCTGAAAAACATATTCGAGGCCTGGGAGAACTCTCAGGATGCTATCGGTATATTCTGTGACTTGTCTAAGGCCTTCGATTGCGTACATCACGATACACTCATAAGGAAATTGCACCACTATGGAATAAGGGACAAGGCTCTCGACCTTCTGACTTCTTACTTAAATAACAGAATTCAGAGGGTTGATGTTAATGGTAAGAGATCTCCAGGTTCTGCGGTCACCATGGGTGTTCCGCAGGGTTCAATTCTCGGTCCTTTTTTGTTCCTTATTTATATTAATGACTTGCCTTATTACGAAAGAGATAATCATGAAATTGTGTTGTTCGCGGATGATACGTCACTTATTTTTAAAATCAAGCGACAATTACTTAATTTCGACGAAGTAAACAATACACTCTCCAAACTTGTCCATTGGTTCACTGTAAATAATCTTCTCCTTAATGAGAAGAAAACTAAATTTATAAAATTTTCAACGCCTAATGTCATTCAGGTACAGACCAATGTACAAGTGAATGGGATAGAGCTGGACCCTGTTGAGTCAACTATTTTCCTTGGCATAACTATAGACGCCAAGTTGCAGTGGGGCCCACATATCGACAAGTTGTCAAGTAGACTTAGTTCTGCAGCCTATGCTGTTAAGAAAATTCGGAACATTACTGATGTGGATACAGCCAGAATAGTCTATTTTAGTTATTTTCATAGTGTAATGACTTATGGGATTCTCCTCTGGGGTAACTGTGCAGACATTAACACCATCTTTGTTTTACAGAAAAGGGCTGTTCGAGCCATTTACAAATTGGGTCCAAGGGTTTCTCTCAGAGAAAAATTCAGAGAGTATGGTATTCTGACTGTAGCTTCTCAATATATTTATGAAAATTTATTGTATGTGCAGAAAAATATTTCAGATTTTGTTAAAATGTCCGATGTTCACAGTTTTAACACAAGGTACAAACACAACCTTGCTGTACATCCTACTCGTCTCCACAGAGTAAGCAACTCGTTCATGGGTCAATGTATACGTTTTTACAACAAACTTCCCATTGAGGTCCGTAATTTATCCCTTAAGAGATTTAAAGCTTTTATTAAAATTAAACTTTGCAATAAAGGATACTATAAAATTTCTGATTATCTTGATGATAAAAAAGCTTGGGACTGATCTGCTCGCTAGATACAGGCAATATTGTCTTTTTTTATATCTAGGTTTACGTTTATGTCATCTTTTATTTTGTACAGTTTTTATTGACATTGGATTATACCGTTTTTTTTGACATGATTTATACACCGTTGTGACATTTTATTTATATACTTTAATTTGACAATTTGGTTTATATACATTTAACCATGCATATTTATTATATAACACAACAAACTTGTCTTGTCTTGTTGTCTGGACTTTAAAAGAGACTATGATCCCTGAGTTTGTTTCGGTATTTCTTCTCAGAGGTAGTCATATAGGAAATGCCGATGTCATCTAGTTTTTATAATTAACCGACTTGTAAAAGTGATTTTTAACATCCAATTTGCAGAATAAATGATTTGTATTTTGTATTTGTATTTTGTATTGCAAGCCACTTTGGCGGGCTATATTTCGCAGATGGTACACCTGATAAAAAAGTGGTGTATCAAACATTACCTTCATTTTAGTAGACCTATTCAATGATATCCCACACGAGGGGGTGCAGCGAAAAAAATTTTTTTTTCTCCATTTCACATGTATGGACGCCACCCCTAAAATACGGAAAAACGATTTTTTTATTCTTTTAAAATTGAGATCTATATGTAGACTATTTTTTAACAAAATTTAATTTACTTATGTTTATAACTGTAGAAGTTATTAAGCTGTAAAGGATTAGGACAGACGGACAGACGGACAGACGGACAGACGGACGGACATGACGAAACTATAAGGGTTCCTTGTAGGACTTCGGAACCCTAAAAAGCAGTACCATTGTGGTCAAATGTTTGTTTTATATGTTTGTTAAATGTGACAATGTATTGTGCGTACATAAATCCTATCCTATCCTACTAATATTATATACGTGAAATTTTGTGAGGATGTATGGATATTTGTTACTCTTTCACGCAAAAACCACTGTATAGATTTTAATTAAATTTGGCATACATATAGAACATAACCCGGATTAATATAAAAGCTACTTTTTATCCCGGGAAGACAAACAGTTCTCAAGGGATGCGCAATAAAAACATCCACGTGGGAGAAGCCGCGTGCACAGGCTTGTAAAAAAAATTATTGAAAATTTCTTACATTTTCTTAACCTGTATTACATTTTGCCTCATTTCTTTTTCTAACTACATAACCTGATGACGTCACTGCTAACTTAGCACAAACTAGCATTATTCGATACAAAACTTGAGCAGTTGAACCAGCAAGTTCCCTAAGGTCAGACGACCACCTGGGCTTAATGTCGGTTTAATCTTGGGCCCTTCCACCAGATGGACACGGTAATTAAGTTCTGTACTTTATTTTAGTAACTTAATTTCTTTTTTATTTCTGACTGGATTCGGTCGAGTTTAAAGACGAGTAGAGGCTTTAAGAGGCTATAAAAGGGAAGTAAAAAACCTGTTAGTATGTTATTTTTAGACTGAATTAAATCTGTAAAATGTCAATCAAGTTTAAAGTAAATTAGATCGTGGTTATATTGTATAAAGTTTAATACTTTTATAGTACAGTCTAACAAAGCAATTGGTATACAGGGTAGAGAGATATAAATGAAGTTTTCTCAGAAGATTATGGATGTTTTCGAGTGAAATATCATTTTAATAACGGACAAAGTTAAACTGTATTTATACAAAAGCCTAATCAAACCATTCTATAATAATTTCCTGAGAAATCTTCATCTATATCTGGCGACCCTGTATACTAATTGCTTTGTAGACTGTATGTTACTTTAGTAATTAGATTATAATGTTTTTGACTTTAAGTATCATATTAAAAGATGTAATTTGTGGAAAGAAAAAATCGTTCACGTGCACGATGCACAATTTTTTTTTTCTTTCTATTATTTATAACATAACATAACATCACGCCTTTATTTCCCCGAAGGGGTAGGCAGAGGTTCACAATTTATATTTTTAGATTTCGCTTCGCATGCGTAAAATGCGTTATAATAATAAAATAATTATATAATAAGTTATAATGAAATCTTTTAGACCTAAAAAATGCTGCACTACCTTCATCATCATCATCATTTCAGCCGAAAGACGTCCACTGCTGGACATAGGCCTCCCCCAAGCATCGCCACAACGACTGGTCCTGCGCCTTCTGCATCCTTCCGCATGCACTACCTTACGTAAGTATATTTACACATTCTTTACCCATATTTTTTGAGGACTATCTAAAAAACAGAACACAAAGTGTCAAAATTAATAAGTACGTTAGTAAAGAGCTTCCTACAACATTTGGAGTTCCGCAGGGAAGCGTGCTTGGGCCGACGCTGTTCCTTGTATACCTAAATGAACTTTGCCAAATTAATTTATGTGACACCAAGGTAACGGCATTCGCCTACGATACAGCACTTACGTTCATTGGTGTCTCATGGCCAGAAGTCTTTAGTAAAGCACAGCATGGCTTCAATGTCGTAACAGCATGGTTAGCCCAAAATTCATTGACCCTTAACACTGACAAAACCAACTACATTTAAATATATATATTTTTTTTTTACGTGACTTTCTCACTCCGTTAAATAACCCAACCTCCACCGTCACTATCCCTTCTCGCCCATTCATGTTCTTTGTCTTCTAACCAGTCCGGTAACTGCTCCAGTCTAGCACAAGTAACGAGTACCAAATATCTAGGCGTAACACTTGACAATAATCTTTCCTTCTCACTTCACATAGAGCTTCTACAAAAAAGAGTGAGAAAATTAATTTACATTTTTAAAACCCTCCGCCATGTAGCTGAAGCCCGAATCCTAAAACAAGTTTATTACGCTCTGTGTCAATCGCTTCTAAGTTATTGCATATCGTCCCGGGGTGGTGCGCCGAAAACACTTATTCTTAAACTAGAAAGACCACAAAGGGCTATCCTAAAAGTGAGCACCTTTAGAAAGTACACATACCCGACAACCGAACTTTACAAAAAAAAAAAAGTAAATTGTTGACTATAAGGCAACTTTTTATATCATATACAGAGCATATACAGTACTCATCCAACATGCTGCAACCCCGTTTCGAAAAATCACTAAAATTTGTGAAACTAAAAAAAGAAATTTCACACACACTAAAAGGTTTAATTATTTCTTGGCACCTACCCTTTATAATAAAGTGAATAAGCTGCTCCCTATTTACCATCTCTCTAGTCGTGCTTGTAAAAAAGAGATTAATAAGTGGCTTCTAAGCCTGACTTACCAAGAGACAGAAAATCTTATTACTCCGATGGTGTAGCACATTACTACCCAACCATATTAGAGACACATACACCCCACTCCACACATACACTACTCTCTCAACATACACACATACACCCCCACACTCATGCACATCCACCCACATACACCTCCCCCACACACAGATACTCTCACCCACATACGCATTTCATATGCGTATGTGGGTGAGTGAGTTTTCATTAGCATTAAGCATCATTTTAATTTTATTTTATTTTTCGTCAACTTTAACCTACTTTAACCTTTAACCTATTTTGGATTGCCACGAAAAACTGCAAAAAAATTATTGTTACTATGTACTCACATTGGGGATAGGGACTGATATCTTTAACACAGGTTACTTCGTAATCTAGCTAAGATGCCAGTTGCGATCCATATTGTAACCGTAAAACCAAAAATCACTGCCATGAATTTTATTTGTGTAATATAATCCTAAGGTTTTATATTACTGTGTGTATTAATAAATAAAACAATAAATAATAAAATGAAAATTTATATGACACGAAAATATTGTGATCGCATTAGTGGCAACACTAAAAACTCTTTTAGTTCGTCGATAAAATGAACTAGTGAAATCAACTCGAAAAACGCACAATTTACAGTACATACAATTTTTATTTTGCAAGCAAGTTGATTGTTTTTGATCATCGAAAGCATTTATTTAAAAAAATATCAGTTGTTTCTTTCCGGTCACTTAAATCGAGAAACATCTGTTAATTCGGTACGGAACAGAACTGGTCCAAGTGCCAGTGAAAGTTGTGCCTTTTTGTGGGACACTTAAAAACTTGTTCTTTATGTATTTCACTCTTTTCCACAATTTTACTTAATTCCGCTACTTTTACTTTAGGAAAGAATGGGACGGAGGAATTGTGTCAGTTTTGTGGTGGTAATTAAAATACCATAATACCGGTAGAGGTTATTATTATCATCGTCATCATTTTAACCGAAAGACGTCCACTGCTGGACATAGGCCTCCCCCATGCATCGCCACAACGACCGGTCCTGCGCGTTCCGGATCCAGTGGATTCCCGTGACCTTCACCAGGTTGTTGGTCCACCTTGTGGGGGATACCCTACCCACGCTGCGATACGCACGCTGCAATATTGACATTATATTGATATTTTTCTCGGCTAATTCTGAAGAGCAATTGTCACTGAAATTAATTGTATCTGGACATAATCACGAATTATAGTTAGTTCAATGAATTAGACCTGCTGCCGAATTGCGTAACTCACTCGCGATCGCAATCATCTGGATTTCAATGTTCATTGCTCCGTGTGTTTTGACCATAAAGGTATTATACTTACGTCAGTATAGAAATGTCTTTGGTTTTGACAATCCGTCATATTGACAACTACGTACCACGCAATGAATACTGCTGTAATTTCAAAATGAAAGCTAATGTCAATGTGAATGCATTACACAATTACCCCACTGTTAAGTGACAATCGTCACTTGAATTCGAAATGATATCGTCAAACGGAAGTAGACACCTAGTTTTGGCGTAGCGTTTATAGGCGTCATCAGGTTAATTTTATAACAGCATCATATCATGCGTATCAGCATATCAGCATAATATAATGCGTACCGCCAAAGAGTGGAATTCTTGCGTCAGTGTTTCCCGAGAAGTATAATCAGGTGGTCTTCAAGGCTCGAGTGAATAGGTTTTTGCTGGGCATCCGTGAACCATCGTCGGCCGGACCATCGCTTAACATCAGATAAGGTGGCGGTCAAAGGCAAGCCCGTTAAGAAAAAAAAAACAGCACACAGAAGAGAAAATCCGATCACCATCATCGATAACCAGGTAAAATAATGAAGTGGTAACTGTTCAACCTTGAAGATGCTAAGCTTTAAATAAACTTACAATTTAAACCAAAATGTCCTCAACAATTCCTATAATCCCAAAAAAAGGCCGAACAAACCCAAACTTCACGGAGTCCTCCCGAAAGCAAAAACCGTCAACTCTCAAAGAAGCCACTTGTAACTTGGCATCGCTCTGGCAAAAACGGACGAACAAAAACTTTGTCTAACTCCACCAGACCAGTACCGTGACTAGTGTCCACTGGGTTAATAGAAGGGTTGAATTATAAGGGTTGAGTCAAGTTTGTGGTCGCTACTTAGTTAGAAACAACTGCAAATACGTTACAAATTAGATGATTACATGGTAATTAAGTTAGTTGAGAAAATAAATAGTAGAGGGCCGAGGGTTGAATTTGAAAAAGGTATAAGACTATGCTTTGGAGGGTCAGGCAATTTTATTTGAAGCAAACATAAATTAAATAGAACATCAAACGAGTGAAGGGTATGTGCTAGGGCATACATTTCGAAATTTCGAAACTTCATAGTTTCGAAATTTCGGACCATATTTTCATGTTTTTCAATTTCGAAATTAACACCCCCTACTTTCGAAATTTCGAAATTTATTTATTTAAAGACTGTAATGTTAAATCGTCAATAGAACTCCAACATCTGCTCTAGATTAGTAACTAGAGCTTTTCCAGCAGCAGGCTGCATTTAAAACGACTTAGAATCCTTATCAGCAGCTGAATTTATGACTTCCAAAGAACCCATTTTTAAATTAGTCAGAATTAACATTTCCATAAAAGTTTACCCGTGATCTCTGAACATGCCCACTAAAATACAAAGAAATTTAACACGTATACTGGGTATACGAGCTGTTATCCAAGATCGTCACAAATTATCTCGTCAGAAGACTCCACGAATCGAAAGAAAACTAATAGGTTTAGAAGAGGCTACATCATCGTGTCGGCATGAATCTGGACAAGACCAAAGTCGTGTTCAATATGCATATTATGCATGTCGTGCCGAGGTTCGTTGAAGGTACTTCCCTCGAAGTTGTGCAGGTATCTGGGGCAGGTTATTCGGTTTGGTAGATACAACTTCAAATAAGTATCAGGCAGAACGATCCAGTTGGGCTGGGCAGCATTTCGCAAACTTCGCCTAAACCATAATGTTTGAAAACAGAAGTCTTTAACCAGTGCGTTCTGCGTGTCATGGCCTACTGTGTCGAGACGAGGACGCTGACAGTTGGGCTAGTCCACAAATTTAGACTCGCGCAGCAAGCTATACTTCTTGGAAGGATAAAATAAGATCCGTGACGAGATTATCCAAAAATGTACCAAAGTGACTGGACATAGCTTGTAGAATCAACAAGTTGAAGTGGCAGTGAATAAGTCCTTGAATGGAGATCTTCAAATGTAGGTTAGGACGCTCCCAATCAGGTGGACTGAAGACCTGGAAAAACTATCTGGGATGGAATAAATGCGGAAGGCTGAGGACCGAGTATTGTGGCGAATCTCGGAAGAGACCAAAAATGACCAGTAGTAGACAAATGGGTTAAGTTGGATAGCATCGTAGACCATTCTTTTCGGAAGATTAGAAGAACGACTGAAGAGCACAATTAGCTGCTGTGTATTTGTGTACTATGAGAAGGCCTTCGGGCGATACTCTTTCGAAACTGTTCACTGATGACTTGGAGGACGTTTTCAAGACACTGGATTAGACGGGGAAGGGTTGTGATGGAAAAGACGAGAACATTTCACGTCTCCACTTTGCCGATGACATTATTGTAATGGCAGTCTCTGAAACAGCTGAGCGAGATGCTACATAGCATATAGTATATAGTCATTTAGTGTATCAGTCTTAGTATGAATCTGGACAAGACTATTGTAGACAAGATCATGTACAAAACGCATGTTGCGCAGCGTGCCAAGCCCAATCGGTCTTCTTCAAAGAAACGACGCTAGAGGTTGTGCAGGAATTTGTCTACATAGGTAGTTAGGGACCTGTTATATTCAGGTTGGTAGACTAGTAGTTAGTTTATACTACTCTTGCCTGTCATTACTTACAATGCCGAGACGTGAACACTGACAGTCTGGCTAGTCCACAAATTCAAAGTCGCTCAGCGGATTATGGAGCGAGCTATCCTTGGAGATTCTTTGAAGGATAAAATTATCCGAAAGAACCAGAGAGTAGCATAGGCTGTAGATTTAGCAAGCTAATGTGACAATGGGTAGGCCAGTCTACCAAAAGATCGATGGCTGTTGGAGCAGACGAATCTTTGATTGAATACCGCAAAAACGCAGCGTTGGGCGCCCTCCAGCCAGGTGGACCGACGACCTAAAGAAGGTAGCTGGGGTGGACTGGATGGAAAAGATAAAGGTTATTTTGTTGTGGAGCAACTTAGGAGCAGCCTTTATTCAGTAGTGGACTGCGATAGGCTTAGTTATTAGGTGTTTTAAACATTATCCACAATTTCGAAACTGATGAGGCCAATTTCATAAGCCAATTTCGAAACTGAAAATGTATGAAACTGCATGCCCTAGTATGTGCACAATTAACCGAGTACCTACATAAAACACTTTATTTCATTTTAGTCTTGTTGGTAACCCCATAATATCGGCCCTTAAAGTGTGTGTAAATCATCTCCATCCAAACATGACGCAGAACAACACAACTAAAATCAAAAATTAGTTAACATCGTTTTATTATGGAATGTCGTATTAAACAAAGGATTCGTTTGTGTTAAGATATTTCGCTCTACACTCATTACTTGAAATTTGAAGTTATTGAATACAACGTTAAAAATTACAACGAGTCATAACTAAAATCATCATCTTTTATTATAGTTGAGACATAACATAACATAACATCACGCCTGTATTTCCTCGAAGGGGTAGGCAGAGGTGTACAGCAAACCCACATTTCGCCACAAGTGAGACAATCATTTTTTATTCAACATAGCAAGAACAGGGAATCGTCATTCAAACAAAATTCTATAATAACCATCAACAATTACACCTAATTAGGACCCTAACTCCAGCACTAGTGTGGAGTAAGGACGGGAATACGGCTACAAATTCCGGGACACCGCAGCGGAAAGCGATGTAGCAGTGTTCGATTTGTCAAGTGTATCTGCGGTTTTGCGAACTACTAAGGACCAATCCTTAAGTCTGAAATTGGTGCACATGGGATTAAATTCCTGCCACTTTATTACTAAATCGGTTTTAACAATAGGTTTTAGCCAAAGCCGGGCTGAAAACTTTGTTTGACGGTAGACCCAGTTAAAAAAAGTCTCCTATAAAGTAAAAGCTAGTAGTCGTTTTTCAAGTGACGCACCAAGCTTTATGTAGCTTGTACCTATTAGCTCTTCAGTATTATTATATTCTGGAAATAATATTATTATATACACTTAATCAAGAGTTCAAAGCATTAGTTTTCATCCGAAAACAAATGCTTGCTTGAAAATAAATCAATGTAAAATGATATAATACTATTTATCCAGTATGTCATGCATACTTATGTACGAAATCTACCGTACAGTCACTATTAAAACGAAAATTTGAGACACGTGAATCTCTTTGATTAAGTATCTAGTGCTTCAATTAATGCAGCGCACTCGAGCTAATCCCGGAACACGACGGCTAATTCCGGAGACCACAGTCCCAGGACCGGCTCAGCTTTCGGTTTGGCAAATAGCCCCGCGGTTTGAGGGTTGTTACTTATACTTTGGTGGAGATTTGGGATCGAGTGTTCGGTATGATACTTGCGGATTTCTTTCATGATTTTTGTTAGAATTCTAAGTACGTACCCCACTTAAATATCATTACTCTGCATATTCCTAAGGGAGGGTAATATAAAAAAAATATATAAAAATTGTTTTAGACATTTTTTAAACAAGCTTGACTTATAACAACAATTTTTTAATCTTTAATTAAAGATAAAATCGTCAAGATACATTCGTCAAACATCTTATATTTTCGGTATTCCAGCAGGCGTTTATTGTCGCGTGTGTGCAAATATTAATTTCAGTCTTCATCCAACATTAATTAAAAAGCTAAATCTTAGCATCTATTGAGAGTAGAACATCAAAATCCTCTCTAATCTCTCATAATTAAAGCATGATATTCTCATAAACGGCGCTTTATAAAAAATACATGAAAGCGATGCAACGCTAAATTAAAAAGTAGTAAAAAGCGATGCAATTGAGGTGCGGTTGCAACGGTCTTAATTCTGAATGCTTTATTGCGCTCAAACGGACGCTTTTTCTGTAATAGTAATTAAATAAAGTGTTTTGTTAAAATGTTTCGTGGGCGAAATAAATGGATATAAAAACGTGGAAATTATGATGGAGTGTTTTAGTGTTTTAAATCTCATTACTCAATGTATTTTTATACCGGATGTTTATGATCTTCATTTATTACATCAGTCTGAAAATAGGTTTCCAAATAAAAGGTTAGTTATCATATACATTATTATTATTATTATAAGCCTGAAGTGTCCCACTGCAGGGCAAAGGCCTCCCTACTCTCCTTCCACTTCTCCCTGTCTATTGCTACAAGCGTCCAGTCCTTTTGGAAGGAGTCCAGCTCATCCCGCCATCTCCGTCTGGGCCTGCCGCGTTGACGTCTGCCATGTAAAGGGACCCATTGAGTTGTTAGTTTGGCCCAGTGGTCGTCTGACATGCGGCAGATATGTCCAGCCCAGTTCCACTTTAGAGTGGCAGCCTTACGGGTGACGTCAGCTATTTTTGTTCTGGAACGGATCGTTGTGTTTCTTATCCGGTCTACAAGTTTTATGCCCAGAACACTCCGCTCCATCGCTCTTTGGCAAACCTCAAGTGTGGACCTCAGTTGACATGTCAAAGACCATGTTTGGGATCCATATGTGAGGATGGGAAGAATGCACACGTCCATGAGTCTTCTTTTAAGGGATAGAGGTAGATCACCCTTCATCAGATCTTTCATAGCCCAATAGCTCCTCCAAGCATTTTCGGTGCGTCTTGCAACTTCTTTGTTTTGTCTTGCCTGGAAGGAAACTATTTGACCCAAATAGAGATACTCATCGACATATGCAATCTCTACACCCCCTAGCATGATCCTACGATGCGCACTGTTCGTCATCAGTTTGGTCTTTGACATGTTCATCCGGAGTCCAACCTCGAGGCTTGCCATGCTAAGGTCGGTTAGCATGGCAAGCCAGAATAGAATCAGTTAAGTGAACACAAAAAATATTTTTTTTTTCGCGATTTCAGGGTTGGTCCTATGTAAAAGTTGTTTATAATGATGAGTACAATGACCTCTTTTCGGGAAAGAAGCGATTAAAATTTCAGCATGTATGTATAATTGTATAGCAACTTCCACTTTGAACCCGAGGATGACGTTAAATTCGATACCACCACCAGAGTTCCCGGTAGCTTCTTAGCGCATGAAGCACTGTGTACTGAACAAAGAGTAGCAGTTTCGTTTCGATCTTTAGATTTCGCGCCGCTTGCGTTGATGCATTCAAATAATAGAATATTCTGAGTCATTATCCACTAAAGGCGTCAACTAAACCAAAACAAATATACAAACACAGAACTGTGTTACACTCTCTGCATCCGTAAACTGTTTATCGACACGAGAACTTAGTTTACATTCTGATAAACTCCTTTGGGCTTAGCACTATGCACCTTTCTACTTTCCAAAAAATGAACTTTATGTTTAACAGAGTACAGCTGAGTTTTCACTGGACGGTCGGCCTGAGGTATTTGGAAAACAATAGGTGATAAAAAGAGAAGTAAATATTATTCAGAGCTGAAAATTTTCAGGAAATGAAACGAGGTTTCCATTTGTTGTTCATTTGTTTGCGGTTATTAATAATATGGAAATGGTGATTAGGTGTGCATTGACCTCTATTACCGTTTCTAGAAGCGGTCAATGGAATCTTATGTTCAAGAGATATCTTTACTCTGTGGTTCAGTGGAGGTGTAAGATGTGATATATATGACTGCCTGGCGGTTAGACAATTTAGAAGTACAAACAAACAAACATCCATATTACTTTTGCTTTAACAACATTAGTATTCAATTCAATTCATTTATTAATTTGCACGAAATATGGTACATAAGTTGTTACAATGCAATAGTTTGTCCACGACATATTCCACCTATTCTACAGGCATGCAAATTTATACACATAGCATTAAATAAATTCTAACAAATAAAAATGTCAAAAAATAATAAAATAATCAATTTTTGTAACATTTCAAAGTCTGTGTCACAATGCACCTCTATATTTGCAATAAAGACAAGAGCTCTTTAAAAAAAAATCTTCTATGGAGTAAAAGCTTTCCTCTATCAACCAATCCCGCAACGCACGGCAGAATTTTCTGCATGGTAATTCAGAAATCGATTTGGGCAAGGAGTTGTAAATGAGTGGTGCCATATAAGCACAGCTGCGTCTAAACAGCTCTAATGTTGGTGCCGGCATAGAAGGATTGGCCGGCCGGTAGGATAGAAGGTTATATGTATGACTGTATGTATAACAAATCTATTAGTGTTTCATGGTATTCGCGATACACACGGTTAATTCCATGTCAACCAATTATGTTAAGCGTGCGTGAACAGCCACAATTGGTCCGCCATTGTGGCATAAATCATATCGCTCGGCCCTTTCAAAGTGTTAATAACTAATTTATAGACATGCTATAGCATAGCTATTGCTTCAATTGACGAGATGGTATACGGTATTAATTGACCATGTTTCATGTTGAATATGAATACGGGGTGTATTTGTAATCGCAAGCAATAATGACCCTGATTATAAAAAAAATACAATCTCTGACTAATCCCAAAATGTGTAATTAATTTATATCAATTTGGAGTGATTGTTACTTAGCATAAACCTAGTATTCTTTTTTCTATTCTGTCAGTAGAAATTCTTTGTTTCATCTTGAAATCTGCGCCAAAATTCTGATTCGGATAACTTTCTGAGTGACAAATACCTGCCCTTATTTTCATACCCGGTGGAGGGGAGGGTAAATTCCCCGCTAAGCCTAAATGTAAATTATCCAAAAACAACATTCATGACCTTTTCACCCACAAAGTGATTAGACGCGTTAAACCGAAATGGTGTTAATTGAACCCATGTAATCAAACAGCCCCATACAAACATTCCTCAGTAGCCGAATACCCCCGTAGATAGCCAGGCTCCCAAATTGGGATGGTTGTCAGGCAAGGTATTAATAGCTGGCAGGGCCGTCTCTAGCTTATCTGCTGCCGGGGTGCGAACTCAGCTCAGGCACCCTCCCCCTAGCCATTTCAGCATACCACTGAAGTGGGCCTCAGTAGGTTTGGTAATGACTGCTACACACAGCTACCAGCGGAAATGACCGTTTGTAAGACTTGAAATTATTATCCCATTTATTCATTTCATACACTTATTTATTACATTTTTAAATATTTTATAAAAAAAAAAAAAAAAAAACATTTAAAAATATAAAAAATAGTAGCCCACCGGCATCGGGAACAAGGTCCAAATTATTATTATAGGTAGATACCTATACATACTGTATGCAAGTAGGTACAATGATGATTACAGGCAGATTGCAGATAAGCTTGTGCTAAATTAAATAATTTCTCTGGCCTCGGCCTCACCCTCAGACAGCCGGCGCCATCAGGGGCAACTCGAAGATGCCGAGGCGCCCCTTATGCCTCAGCGCCCGGGTCTGATGCATCCCTTGCATCCCCGGGTTGAGACGGCCCTGACAGCTGGTTCGATGATCGGTTATTGCGTTTGCTTTGCAAGGAAAGGGGTAGGATTAAAGCTGTATAGCTGGGTGAAATATTAAAGTTACTGAATTATTAAGGACCATTCCTTTGAGTCGTTACAAAAATAGAAAACTGCAGAAATGTTTCCATGGAAATGGCATGGTTTTTTCATCATTTGACATCAAACAATTTTTTTATTTATTCTTTTAATTCTAATGTAATTTATTTAATCAATGATAATATTATGATTGTATTAATATATTTTAGATAAATTTGTACACCGTCAAGGTAGGACATAGAGACACATTAGACTATACTTAACACCTATTTTATTTTACCTGTTCTCAAATAAATTATTCGAATTGAATTGAATTGAACAACAGTTTTTTTTTCACGAAATAGAGTTGCTGCCATACTAAAAATTGATCGTATTTCAAAATCATTAATCAAAATCAAAATAATTTATTTGTAAAACATAGGTATAAAAGTAAAAAACTTGGTGGAAAATTAACATATTACGTCACACTATGTTTAACCTTGAAAGGCATACAAATTATATAGTACCTATAGAACAAATCATAGCATTTTTTTTTCATAGCATTTTTTTTCACGAAATAGAGTTGCTCCCATACTAATAATTGATCGTATTTATGCAGGTAAATGTCAAATCTGTGTATTTATGAGTGCGTTTACCCCTAAAGTATTATTTCGGACTTCTGTTACACGTTGTATAGATTTTATTGGGTGCTTCCATTTTCTACCCAAAGTTCAACCCACTATTTAATTTAATTTTGTTTTCCTTCCACGTTCTACCCGAAGATTTTTGACGTTCCACATTCAACCCATGAGATATTTTGTGGTATGGTTAGCAAAATCAATAACATAGAATAAACTACTTAGTTTCAAAACAGCGCAAGCATTCATACACATAGCCTTTATATCCTACAAATATGTCAGCTTGAAAGAAAACATTACATGAACTTTAAGCTCACATTTATCTATTCAATTTTGTTTTTATATGTTCCAATAGTTTCCAATCAACATCAGATTTCCATTCAAAATCCTTGTTAAACACCAATATAAATCTATTATGCTTACGCAATTCCATCCAAAAAAAGTTTCAAGTTTCATCTAAATAGGTTCACTCCATAGAAATCTAAATAATAAGATAATAGAAATGTTATCTACTGTCTTTTAATACCGGAACGCGTATCACCGGTTTGCCGCTACCAACACATAAATACGCAATTACGCCCACCATGTTTCTAGCATTCAAAGAAAGAAAGAAAAATATTTATTTGACACAACTGAGACACATACAAAAGAAAGGATATATATGAACAAGAAATAGATTTAGTGAAGAAGTAACAAAGCGAAGAAAAAGTCATTGACAGTCATGCGCCATGTGTGTCTCAAAATTGTGACAAATAGGTGTCCAGCTCAGCATATTGCCAGGATATTAAACCTGACGCTGGTATTATGCTGGATCCCTGTTGTGACGTAGGATGTCGAGCAAACTACACATTAATTTGTTAAAATTGTTTGTGAGTGTGTGTGTATTAAGTGTGTGTGTAGTGTGATGAAATGCAAAATAAATTAAGCCTAAAAAAATCCACTGTTAGATATGCTGCAAAATACAATTTTTGTGACTCCGCGCGCGTCCAAAACAGCACTGACCAAACAAACGGTTCGTGCACTGGTGTCCTACGAGACACCTGTACGCGGCGACAAGTTCACGCGCCTTTACCAGTTCTATTACCTTATTATGTATTTAGATTTCTATGGTTCACTCACAGTAACAAAACACCTATTTTTAATAGCTTCGCGGATCAAATCAACACTGTGCCATTAAGATTAATTAAAACACGTAACGGGTCCATTTTTGAACAAAATCACCTCCATTTTACATGCCTGCCTAGTTACTGATGCAAAAACTTGGAGCAAGAATGTATGAAGCGGTAGATCTTGATTGTGGAGCAAAATGGACATAATTGCTCCAGGATGGTCGAAATAGGCAATTTGTAAAATTAACATGGAACCGGTCAGATGAGGCTTGCTACGTAAATTACTGAGTTTGTGAGCTAAACTTGGTTTGAAGTGAAAATTTTATAGATTTGGGCTGGGCGTTGAATTTAGAACTGGAATTTGATCGAGTTACGATTTGCTGTATTTTGTCTTATTTTATTTCATTTATTAAGGGACAATAAACAGCTACAATATGTGTGTACCTACATGTAAAAAATATAGGTTTAAAGAAATATTAACAATATTGCAGCCCACTACATTATCCACATGTAAACAGGGTTAAATTTTGTTAAAAAGTGCCACTAAATTAGGATTACTAGGAATTAGTTAAACAATATAATTGATCAATTATTAAAACGAGAGAAAAAAAAAGAAGGAACGAAATTAAATTAATTAAGATTCACTAATATTATACAGTTTACCAAGAATCAAAATTTTAATTGTCTTGCTGTGTTTTTGTCCTAAAATAATAATAATAGTTTTGTCAGTGTCACGTATATTACCAGGCCCCTCAGAAAGTATTGCGAAAAAAAGTTTTTATATATGGGAGACTGGCCAGTTATAATGTTTTTCGAAAATATGATTATTTATAAGTAAAAATAAGTAAGTTCCAATTTCAAAATTTCCCTCCACATTTTTTGCGAGTTAATTCAAAGTATTGTGTCTCACTGAAATATGGATCTGCGCCGGGAACATTTTAGAGCTATGATTTTATACGATTTCAAGTGTCGCCTGAAACCGGATGAATCGTACGATAGACTTCAAATGGCATTCATGGATGAAGGCCCTTCCAAGGCAACCGTGTATCGTTGGTATAACGAATTCAAGCGCGGTCGACCAACTTTGGGGGATGACGAAAGAAGCGGTCGCCCTTTGACGGCTGTTACCGAAGAAAACGTGCTAGCAGTGAAAAATTTAATCCAAGACAATAGGCGAATTACATATCAGGAGATTCAACACATATTGAAGATTGGATCGGGAAGCGTTCACGAGATTCTACACAGCCATCTTCGCGTGAGGAGGATAGTATCACGCTGGGTGCCGCACAACCTCACCGATGCTCAGAAGCAGGCCCGGGTGGAATGGTGCCGTGATATGCTTAACAAATTTGAAGCAGGCTCGTCTCGGCGTGTTTACGACATCGTTACAGGTGATGAGTCCTGGATTTATCAATACGACCCAGAAACCAAGCGCCAGTCGACTGTTTGGGTGTTTCAAAATGAGCCAACGCCTACCAAAGTGAAGCGATCTAGAAGCGGGGGTAAGATTTTGATCGCTAGCTTTTTTAATTTGACTGGCCACTTGGTATCAATTCCCTTACGGGATCAAAGAAGCATTAATGCCGAATGGTATACTACCAAATGTTTGCCAGAAGTTTTCTCTGTTATAAGCAACAAGCGACCAAACACAGGGCTCCGCGGGCTACTGCTCCACCACGACAATGCACCTGCGCACACCGCACTCAAAACGAGGGACTTCCTGGACAGCACGCCAGTCAAACTCCTGGGTCACCCTCCTTACAGCCCTGATCTAGCACCGTGTGACTTCTTTTTATTCCCAAAAATAAAAAATCAGCTCAAAGGGATACAATTTTCGTCGCCGGAAGATGCGCTGGCTGCGTTCGAGCAGGCTGTAAACGAGGTGTCTGCGGCGGACTGGAAAAAGTGTTTTGAAAACTGGTTTAGGCGCATGAATCTTTGTATAGAGGCTGGTGGAAAGTACTTTGAAAAGATTTGATAAAAATATATGTACGTATAGAACAATTTTTTTTAGTTTCGCAAAACTTTCTGAGTGTCCCACGTATGTTGTGTCGAAGCTTTTAGCAGTAAAAAAGTCTAGACATAAGCATCTCAGGAATTAATAAGCGGATATGTCAGTAAGAAAACAGAAAAGAAATAGAGTAAGAAAGAAAACAATAATATGACTATTCGTGTGCAAAATGGTTGAAATGGCAAAATAAAATGTTTTTCTGCCAATGTATCGTATCGTCTGTCTGAAAGCCCGCAATTCTCAAAACAAATATAAACATAAGCCGACATGTCAGTCAAGTTTATAGCGTCGAGTCAGCGACGGTGACACGTGGAGGCGCAATGAAACGTCGCATTTTTTTTTTTTTTTTTTTTTTTTTCGGATGGGCTCTCGCAGGTGGGACCGAAGTCCCATTTCTGCTTAACCGGACTTAGTTGGCGGAGAGTCCCATGTGGGACTCCATTCGCCGAAGGTTTTTTCCCTACATACTTACAAACTAGATGCGCGCGGCATCAATACCGCGCGTAATCGGGCGGGCGCCCCCCAAGGGGGGGGCTCGAACCTCGCTAGGGCATTGCAGGGGGACCCCGCAGTTCCTATGTCCCCCTAGCAGCCGTTGCTGCATCGAATTGGTTACCTCGAAAGTAGCGGACTTTCGGTCCCTATCGGGTGACGTGCTAAACGCCGTGAAGCGGCAAGCCTCGCCGGCGAGGCTAAGACCTACCTAGAAAACCTAACCAGTGGCTACGCAATAGCCTGCTCCTAGGAACTACTCTAGAGCATAGGGCCGGTCTCGCGTGACGAGATTATCTCCGGTTGCTTACACCGTGAGGGCGTCCCCAGGGGGGAGCTCGGACCTCGACTCAGGGTGCAGCAGGGGGACCCCGCCACTGATCCCCCCAGCAGCCGGTGCTGCGTCGGCATGTGTTTCTGTTTCTCGAGAGTCGGACTCTCGGATTCTGTGTGTGTGTCGCGTCGGTCCTCGCCGGCGGGGACGATATTTTGGACGACGGCGTCGGAGTGTGCTTGTACTTTTATCTGACTCCTGGAGGAGTGTGATATCGTCATCGGGCTCAATGAGTGTGTGTCTGGGACGTCGGATTTTGCTGATAGCGGATGGCTGGTAGACGGTGGCCGCCACGACCAAGGGGTTGGGGTGTTTGGGAGCGGAATCGAAATAGGAAACGTCGCATCTGTTTCCAAATGTTTTATATTTTAGGCTATGATGCTGAGGTTAGGGATGTGTATAATGTGTAGCGGGGCTGACTACCCAGGGTGCGCCAGACGATCAACACTCGTGGAGGCTCTTACTTCTCGACATTTTAATTGGAAAACTATAGTCATATAATTAGTAAGTGTGCAACGAAATGAAATTCATCTTTGTATGTTCACTATCAGACGAACTTATGAAACCTTTGGCAGGACATTGTCAAAAGCCTTATTGCTCAAGATGATTAATATCCACAGCCTGATTCTATCCATTTCCGAGTGTCTCCTTGCCTATGCCACTCTTCAGTAGCATAAGCATCTTCATGCACAAATTTCTTACGGACGATAAAATTATCGAGCCCTGTCTAGGAACCTACATGACACAAGAACGAACAAGACAACTGTCTCCATTCCTAACAAACAGTGCACTTCTAGTTGGCAACACTCACCGAGCTGATTAGCTAAGAACAGTGCTCCACAAAGCTCACCGACTCTTTAATTGATACAAGGGTTCCCAGCTTCCGTTTTCCTATAAGTTTTGAATAGGTTTTTGCTGGTCAAGCGTGTACCATCGTCAACCGACGATCCCTGTGGTAGCAATTAAACGCAGCCCATTTTAGGATAACACAAAAGTACTACTACTAACTACTACTTTTTGAATTGGTGGTGGGATTTTCAGCAGGCATGGCTTCAGATCTCCTTTAGATGGCTTCTTCTAAATTATACAAATTTCATCTTTTAAGAACCTAGCTAAGCCATTACTTTTTATAAATACAGGTTGTAAAGTATGTATGTACATAGATTGGTGCAGTTTATATATGACTAGCGGCCCGTCCCGGCTTCGCACGGGTATTTAACAAATATTTCAAAATTATAAATTATAATGAGAGGCCTATGTCCAGCAGTGGACTGCGATAGGCTGAGTTGATTGATAAATTATAACACATACACACTCACACACAGCACCCTTCTTTTTGCGTCGGGTTACTAAAAAAGAGTACATTATAAAGTTGGCCCATGTGTAGTATTGCGGGGGTGCTGGCCAGAAAACCTTTACGTGTGTCTGACGGCTGCTTGTCCCTCTGGACACGTCTGGAGAGAACGGCAGTTGTTAGGCCGATGCATCCTAGGTACGGGCAATAGAATCCTTTCGAGGGATTAACCTTTGGGGGATCTTATTGCCTGTGGCGGATATTCTGGTACGGGAGGCCCCATCAGGGCAAATGGGGAGTTGTTCCACGTGTCCCTCTAATCCCAGCAGAGGGCACAGTGGAGGAGCAGAGGCGGGCCCGGTGTGCACTCACCCTGCCACTCGGCAGGCAGCGGGGGGACTGTCCTTCCCTGCCCCCGTCGATCTCGTAACCCCGGGAGTGCCTGCTGAGTAGTGTTCTCGCGCCTCTTGGGACCGAGGGTCTTGGCTTCACCGCCCGGACCGCGAGGAAGAAATCCTGTATAAAAAAAAATGGGAGGATGGGGCCTGCGAGCATTAGACACAGGGTAGTCTGCTGCCCGACCAGCAGCAGGCGTAGCTGACGTAGCTGGCACAGCTGGCGTAGATGGCACAGTTGGCGTAGCTGACGCAGCTGGCATAGCTGGCGTTGTTGGCGCAGCTTGCGTAGCTGGTAAAGGCCCGTGAGGTGAGGTGGCGTGCAGTATTCCCAACGTTAGGCGGTCGGGGGTGGTTGTTTGAATACTCACGGGTTCCCACGCCCCCGGCTAAGGTAGTTGAAGGAACACCGTGGTGGTTTTAGTCGGTAAGAGTCCGACACTGGCTTTGCCTACCCCGGACGGAGTGCTTCCATGAGGATTTCGCCATGGCAAAAAAATATGTGTAGTATTGCGGGACTTCGTGGTATAGAAGTGTCTGCGAATTAACTCCCCTCCCGTACCCCAGTGACGCCTACATCGCATAGTTAGCCGAGCGGAGTGAACGGCGACCACGCCACTTTTTTCTACTACTTACATTTTTGAACTCGTGATATCTTTCGAATGGAATGTCTGAATTGAATAATTCAAAAATTTATTTAAAGGTATTGAACCAGTCTTGAATATAAAGTAATTTATTTTGATATAGATTAATACCAAGGTACAAATAAAGAGCCTTTTCTAGCGGCGGCATTTCAATTAAATTTTTTAAATTAAAGAAATCTTATTGTGACGTAACTATAATAGTTAGACATATGCTGTTGCGACAGTTTTTGTAGATAATGATGTGTTCTGCAAAGTCGTAGTACATTATTTTGTTCTATCATCAATAGTTTTAGCAGCGCACGCGATGTAAGGAATTTTTTAGGTATTTTGTTACACCTTGGGTTACATAATTGGAGTTTTAGTAAGGATCCCTAATTTTTTTGAAAATATTATATAGCCTATGTCACTCGGAGATAGTGTAGCTTCCCAACGGTGCAAGAATTTTTCAAATCGGTTTAGTAGTTTCGGAGCCTATTCAATGCAAACAAACAAACAAACAAACAATCAAATCTTTCCTCTTTATAATATTATTATATATATTATTATATTATATATTATATATAGTATAGATATTTTGTTCTATCATCAATAGTTTTAGCAGCGCACGCGATGTAAGGAATTTTTTAGGTATTTTGTTACACCTTGGGTTACATAATTGGAGTTTTAGTAAGGATCCCTAATTTTTTTGAAAATATTATATAGCCTATGTCACTCGGAGATAGTGTAGCTTCCCAACGGTGCAAGAATTTTTCAAATCGGTTTAGTAGTTTCGGAGCCTATTCAATGCAAACAAACAAACAAACAAACAATCAAATCTTTCCTCTTTATAATATTAGTATAGATTGGCTTCTGCACTATGGGTCGCGAATTGCGAGTTACATTTTCGCACGATGCATCTATTTGTATATATGTAACGGATAATCTGTACTCCGAGTGTTCGTGCACGTGCTATTTGTGATGTCAACAGGAAGTTTAGTGTGATTGAAGCAACACTTTTTAATGTGGCAATGATATTTAAAAGTATAGATATATCATACCCTAACAAAACAAACGACAAAAATGATCCGTATGCAGCGGCAGCACAATACACATAACCTATTACAAAGTAAGTTGATTACTTCAAATTCCTTTCGCGTCATAATTGGAACACTTTCTGTACATACACGACGGCAATTTAGTTTTTTTTGTCACCGGTCACGCTCGGTGCCTTACTTGACGCGGATTAATAGAAAAACGTCCTAATAAGGATGTTTTCGAGTCTTCATATTGCGAGCGCAGGTAACATATCTGTACTTTTAAATATCATTGGTCAAAGGTATATTTATTAGCAATATTCTTAAACCTTTTATTTTATTTTGTAACTACATCTAACTATGAAACTTATCTATTTCCCTTAACTGATAACACACTCAGCTTAACACTCAATATTTGTTCAATAAAAAGCGGTTGACTAAGTAATTGAAACACATCAAACTTCAGTTTGAACAGTAGAACATTCACAAATAAATCTAGGATGCTTCAAAATGCTAACATAAAGTGCATCCTCAATAACATTTGCAATTGAAAATAGACTCTAGCATGCACACAATAAGAATGCAAATGTATTGACAAGTGTTGTGTCCTGAAATGGTTACTGCACGGGCTGCTTAGAAAGCAATTCATATAAAGATACGGTTTAAAATTCCCTTTTTGAGTTGAATACAAAGTATTCAAAGTTTTAAGTTCGGTTGAGTGAGTAAAAAACTTGCTTTGATGTGCAATATACGAGAAGATACACACGGTAAAGCCGTGCGGCTTTTGTCTCATGGGGTGCTGGACCAGAAAACCTCCTCACTTGTCTGTTTGCTGCTGGTCCCTTGATACTTTTGGAAGGAACAGCAGTTTGTTGGGCGACTGCATCCTGGGCACGGGCAATAACTCCTTTTTGGGGGACCATATTATCTGTGGAGAATATTCAGGCACGGGAGGTGCCTGATCTGGTCTAATAAGGAGTTGCTCCGCGTGTCCGTCTGATATTAGCACAGGGCAGAGAGGGCAGAGGGACAGGCCCGGTGTGCACTCACCCTGCCACTTGGCAGGCCACGGGGGGCTTTGTTCTTCCTTTCAGGAAGATGCGACCAACGTTAAGCCGCACGGGAAGAAGAGGTTCGAACCAGGACCTGTTGGGAGTGGTTGGCGAATGCAGAGTCTATCTCAAGCCCCCGGCCAAAAGTAGAGGAACAGTCCAACACTGGCTCTGTCTTCCCCGGGTCGAGTGTATACATGAGGATTTCCCAGCGAAAAATAAATGGTGTCTCATATTCTGATAATAAAATAATATAACATCTCATCTTGAACAAAACACCCACGGCAAAACACAATTAAAAACCTTTTCTTTACTTCTGAGAAAACTATTTTAAGACCTTCAAAGCCATCATCATCCCACACTGACTGCGAACAAAAGGTAACATAACCATAGCCTTGCACACTTAATACGTACCTATCAGAAATAAATAAAAATCAATTTAAAACCCTTAGTATTCTGGTCACGACAGCAATTGATTCAAACCTTTGACTCCTGGAGCTGCAAACGAATTGAATAAAAGGAGATACCTGGACGTGTTGGTGTTATTGACCTGACGGTATACCTTGAAGACAGGCTCTGTCCCTTTATCACCTTTGTCTGGGAAGTAATGTCCTTGCTACTTCTCTGAAGTCGGATATATTGTAGACGTACCTGTAACAAAGGGATGATATTATATATTATGTTCATATTATATGGCTCGTCGTACTGGAAGGAGCAGCGTGGGTAGGCCCCCCACAAGGTGGACCGACGACCTGGTGAAGGTCGCGGGAATCCGCTGGATGCGGAAGGCGCAGGACCGGTCGTTGTGGCGATGCTTCGGGGAGGCCTATGTCCAGCAGTGGACGTCTTTCGGCTGAAATGATGATGATGATATGGCTCGTCTACTTTAACTCTTGATTTAGACCGAAGAAAAAAGTGTCGGTCACACTTTAGTAGAAAAAACGACCGAAATTGTCGTGAAATGCATCACGCAAACCGATCATGAGGTAGTTACCATCATCATAATCATCATTACTGTCAACCTACATATTTCTGTAAGTACCACAAACCAAATATGTAATGTAGTTTAAAAGAAAGTGGCAGACTTCAAACCCAGCTGTGGGACAGGATAGGGTTAGCAAAGAAAGAAAAAATTGTTTAATTAATTGCACCTTAAGGCAGCTATACACGCTTCGGTGTACCTGACAGACCTGCCTGCGAAGGCGCACCTGTACAGGTAGATCGGAGCGTGTATGTGAGTAGACCTTTGCAGTTATTTGAACCTATGCAGGCAACCGGGTTTAAATAACTGCACAGGTCTACTCACACATACATGCTACATCGTCAGATCGGTCTGTATAGAGGCAGATGCACCTACGCAGGCAAACCTGTCAGGTTACACCGAGGCGTGTAGGCCGGCTGCACATAGATCCCAGCCCAACCCAGTTCCAGACGGCGCGTTTATGTCTTTTGTTCGGAAATGCAAGCTGAGTGGACCGATATAAGGTGCCACAACCATCCACGCCATTTACTATGCGTTGGCTGGGTCCAGTAGTATATACATTACTAAAAAATTACACGGTTGTATACCGAACTTATCAGTTTCCGAAATTTAACCCTTAATCCTTGCGTTTTGCCAATACAGGTAAATCGGTAATCAAATTACCGGTAAAGGGGCGTCATCAGGTAGCAATTAGCACACTGAACCGAGCCGAAATGGAACATAGTATTTATGATGGATGGTTTTTAATCCTTATACGGACTGGAGCAGAACCGCTAGAGACAGAGATTCATGGAAACCACGGAATACTTGAATAAGAATGGAATTGGTATAGTACACAGTTTCTTCGGAAACCCGTGTCGCCTAACTCTCCCACTATCCGTCTCACTACTACATAAGCACTGTATCTAGCTTGTATCTAGATATCTAAACGCATACGCGTGCAAGAAATACTACACTGAACGCGGCCCTACTATTAGCTGTCACGTCTGTCACACATAAACGTCGACCATGTGCGAACGCACCACTACATTCGAACAGGTCGTTAGTGATGTCCATGTACAAAAAACTAATTTATGAATGTTATCGATATTTTCAACGATTTTCGCACATGGTCTTGGAATAAAAATAATTTGTCCTACATAAGGAATTGGAAAGTTACTGTTTCATGATATACTTAATTATTGAAAATAACGTCTGACACGTTTTAAAACAAGCAGCGCGAGGTAAGGCGAAAAATAAAAAGTAGTTTTTCGATTTTTAACCTACTTTAAATTTGTTATAAGACCTGGTTTGGTGTTTTGCGTAAATAAGATATACAATTCTGCATATTTACGGATTGGTTTTCTTTTTAAATCGTAACTTATAAAATAATTACTGCCCAACATACTAAAGTCGTCAATTTTTTTTAGTTTTTTGTAAACTTTTTGTTTTTTGTATTGTATTGTATTGAAAACTAAAAATAAAATAATATGCCCCTTATTACGAAAGTTTAGACCACGTTTAAGGGGAATATAGCAGCCAAGTGGCGCACCCATCAGTAAACAAATTATTACTCGCTGAATACAAGTACAGGTACTGTAGTTTAATCAGAAACTATTAACTCTGTAAATTATACTTCGCTGTAATTGTACATAGAAAAAATGCGAAAAACGGCCACTTTTGGCATTTTTCTATCTACAACTACAGCGAAATATATTTTACAGAGTTAATAGTTTCTGATCGAACTACAGTACCTGTACTTCAACTTTTAAAAACGAATTTTCGATAAATTATGTATTCAGCGAGTGTTTTTTTTTTCTGACGGAGGCAACACTTGGCTGCTACATTCCCCTTAAGCACTTGTTAAAACCGGGTGTAATCCAAACTCCATACATAACAAAGGTATTTAACCACCAAAACGAAGAGGAGAGGATATGTGTCGAACAACCAATAGGATTGCGTTATTTTCATATTTCACCGCCTAGCTTCAACATTATTTATTTATTTAAACTTCATACAATACATGTACATAGGTGGACTTAATGCCTTTGGCTTTCTCTCCCAGTCAACCAGCTATTCTATATCTAACGCAGTCTTATTGGTGGCTTGCGACACATCTCGTCTCTGCGTTTTGGTGGAAACCGAGCCAAAAAACCCGATTTTTAACCGACTTCAAAAAAGGAGGAGGTTCTCAATTCAATTGTATGTTTTTTTTTGTATGTTTGTTACCTCAGAACTCCGTCATTTATAAACCGATTTCGAAAATTATTTATTTATTTGAAATGATATACTTCCAGATTGGTTCCATTTTCATCAAAATCCAGTTTTGATGATGGGATCCATGTGAAATTGAGGTAACTTCTCAAATATTATAGGCATACACATAGCGATTTTGGTATATTCATCAACAAGTCAAGCATTTGCATTCAGAAAAAATCATTTGGTGAAGATCTGATGAAGGTCATAGGAGATAAAGAGGGAACTCTTCAATGGATGACAGCAAATTATCCGGGATTACAGCAATCGCTTGTCTTTCTATTGTTAATTCCACTCAAAATAATAAACTAAAAAAAAAACGACTACAAATAAAATATTTTAATAAAAATAAAAAACAGTTTTTTCTTAAATCAATCCGAATCAAAGGCACCACTCCCTAAACTGTTTCACACAAATTTTATTATTTTATTCTTTTTTATGTCGGTTTTTACTTTTTTAATGTGGTTTATGTTTATGATAATTATGATAATTGATAAATATTGTATTGTATAAGTTTCTACATATTTGATTAATGACATATCCATTAATAAAATTATATTTGTATGCCGTAAAGGTATAACATGATAGACCTTATAATAATTTTGTACAACTTGCATACTCTGTGTGTATACTCATGTTATGACAAATAAACATTATCTTATCTTATCAAAACTCGAAATTGCGAATAAATAATTTCGACAAAGAATCTACCTAAAAATTAAATTATTATGCATTTAATTATAATATTTATTTTAAAACAGAAAGTATACACCGAATGAATTATATCGATAATGCATTCAATATGTTACTACACTATCGATACGCGGGGATTTTGGTGACAGTCAGGCAAATAGGGTGAAGGCGACATCGAAAGAAACGCAATACATTACGCGGTTATTCACGTAGTGAAAGTCGATATCCATGTTTTATAAGCAATGTATAATTTTTTATCAGTTTGCGATAACATCGTTTTTGTCATGAATCACATAATACTAAGAAAATATTTGCAAATATCACAACTAATTAAAGGTTTTTAGACTTACCGATGAAAAGAAATCCCTCCTTTAGTTAAACTACACACCTCGCTTCTTTTTCGGCATGATATAATGGCGCAAGACGGCATAATTATTATTTTTTCGCACAGCAACGTACTCTGTCACAGCCTGGCCGCAATGTTTAAGCTGTGACGCGGATTTTGGTTAAATTAGCGCGTCTGCTCAAAAGCACGGCGCGCCTATCCCGCCCACAATTCCCCTCTATTTATATTCATTTCCTCTATGATGGAAACAGTTTCCGAAAGGCTGACCAACACAAAAATTAACTAATCGACTGTCAAATATCAGGTCAAGCGATGTGATTGGTTGCTAGTCTTTTTGCCGACCAATCACAGGAGCTGACATTAGATTTGACAATAGATCAAATTGATCAGCCTTCCAGAAACTGGGGGATAGTGTTACTTAATTGTAATGTAATATGAGTAGTAACACAGAAAGTATTTATGTTCAACATAATTTTAGAAAATAATCAAATATGCATTGCATGTATAATGAAAAATAAAGTTATTTTTATTATTACTATTTTATTTATATGGACTGTATTTAGGTCGGTCGCAATAGAATAATTAATAACAGTTTGTGGAATATATAAACAATAAATGTATGTTTATTATTTTATTCTGCTAACAACACATTAATGTAGCGAACATTCAATACCTATTAATTAATTTTACATTTCAATGTTTAGACTACACATATATAAACAAAAGTAATATTTAGTGAAATAGAATAATACAAACCGTAATGGAACCTAAATTATTTTGTACAGGAATAACTATCGGCAGTTCCCGCAAATTAAAGGCTTGATGGCTTTACTTAATCCATGTTTAAGCTAACAATTAAGTTAACAAGCTCCTGAATGATACAGGGTCTCAAAATTTAAAAAAAAACTTGCGTTTTTCTGCCAATTGTACCTCTATTTCGCGTTGTATATCAATGCAAATATGATTCGCGGCAGTAAAAACAATAATATATCTACTGAATCTCATAAAAAATACTCATAAAAAATATAAACCTCTTTACAAGCTCAAAAATCGATAATTTGATAATAAATTAACATTATCGAGCTTGTAGAGCTTGGTTGATATTTTCTTTGAGTATCATTCAGTAGATAGGTATATTGCTATTATAGCAGCGAATCATATTTCAATCGATATACAACGTCAAATAGAGTTACAATTTGCAAAAAACGCAAGAAATTTTGCATTTCGCGTGCTAACCGGTAGCGTTCACCTTAAGAGATAAATAAAAACCGGCCAAGTGTGAGTCGGACTCACGCACCATAAATCCAACTGATACCCCATAGAAACTGATTTAATTTACGAGAGTTTATCAAAAGACATCAACGAACGTACGCGAAATGTGAATTTTTGCATGTCTTTCTTACGTAGGTACCACCACATATGTCTATGTTTGTCATGTTTTTAGTATTTGTTGCTAAACTACATAGTATGCACATATGCACTATAATCAGACCAAGTTTGACGCTGGTATGTATTACAATTTTGAAGATAGAACAGGAACAAAAACGTTGAAAAAAATGCATGTTTTTCGAGGTTTCTTGTATGGGAACCCCCTTTGGTTTTAGACTTTTTTTTTAAATATTTGTCGTGATGATCCCCATAGTAACACATATTCTGTAAAAATTTCAACTTAAATCTATTACCGTTACAAAGATACAGCCCTGTGACAGACAGACAGACGGACGGACAGCGTAGCGAGAGTAATAGGGTCCCGTTTGCACCCTTTGGGTACGGAACCCTAAAAATGTTTAGTTGTCCGATGATGGAATGAGTTTCATATTGATTCCCTGACCCTGTTTGTTCACGAAGGCTCCAAATACACACGAGCAGTCTGAGCTCCGGTAAAGGCCAAGAATCAAGATATACTGGTCTATAACATTTACGGGTTAATACCACGTACAGTCGTCAGCACGTCTGTTGTAACACTTGGGTTACGAAAACCACACTTACTGCATACGAAATAAAGACGCTGTCAAATACAAACTGTTACCAATGAGGTGTGGTTCCGATCATTAACGTTTGTTACACATTAATGATGACATATCAACAGTCAATGACAATGCGTCGATTGAACCATGCGTGATTATGTCATTATGTTGGTTAACTGAATTGGCGATAGATGGCGTCGATAGTGATAATATGCGCTGATCAATGTTCCATTCACAAATAACCATTTAATAGTAAATATGAACTATTGGAATAGAGGAAACCAGGTTCAAGGGACTTTATTGGCAAATTAAAAAAAACATGACTACCAACGTAGACAGAAATCAAAGTTATACTCTCGTAGATGGCCATCACAGTTTGGTTTTAAAATTGTAAGGCCGGTATTACAGAACGATACTCAAGCGTTGATCTCGGTTTAAAACTAGTTTTGAGTTGAGCTTTGATTTTAGAACGTCCCTCAAGCACAGATTTATTGATCACAGTTCAGCTGAGTTTAGTTTTATTTTATACTGTCACCTATTTCGGAATTTCAGCTGAGACTTGATCTGTAATCACTCTAGTGTGGTCCAGATTACGCTTGAGTAGTGATTTCTATTCTATTTCAGGTCAAACTCGTGTGTTATGTTGTTAAATTAAAGTTTATAATTACCGTTCTGGAATAAGACCGATACTCAAGTAACGATTCTATCCTTAAGTAGTGATCAGGTGATTGGAGTTTAAACTGTACTTGAGGAAGCTTCTGTAATACGGGCCTAAGATAATAAGGCTAAAATGAAACCATGATGCTTCCAAAGAAACAATACATCTTTCGTGTAAATACTACTAAATACCCATTCGCATTATTTTTAAGAGAGCACCAGTTTAACTAACTGTTATGTGATATAATACATTATTATATTAACGAGTACGAGTAGTAGAACGGGGCTCGCACCCTATTTCATGGGACTTATAGCCTATAGGTCTATAGCATAACTGACAAAATGTGGGTGTACTATACAACGTGGACGTCTATGCGTGGAGGATAAAATCCGGGACGAGATTATTCGGAGAAGAACCGGAGTGACCGACATAGCTTGTAGGATCAGTAAGCTGAAGTGGCAGTGAGCTGGCCATGTCTGTCGAAGGACCGATGGCCGTTGGAGCAGACGAGTCCTTGAGTGGAGACCGCGAATCGGCAAACACAGCGTAGGGCGCCCCCCTGCCAGGTGGACCGACGACCTACAGAACGTGGCTGGGGGGGACTGGATGCGGAAGGCAGAGGACCGAGTGTTGTGGCGCAACTTGGGAGAGGCTTATGTCCAGCAGTGGACTGCGATAAGCTGAGTTGATTGATTGATTGATTGATACACCTCTGCCTATCCATTTCGGGAAATATAGGCGTGATGTTATGTTATGAGTACGAGTATTTGTATTGTATTGTATTATTTTAACGCCGAAATCATCTCTTAACAATATCATCGTGATAACCTCTACACTATCTAACAAACCATTGACTGTAACAATATTTAATTATATTATCTAAGTACATCATAATTAGTAATTACATTCATCACAGAAGCAACTTGTTCCTACTTTGACAAACTTATGCAAAATAATCTATAAAACCTTAAAAAAAATACACATTAAGTTCAAAATCGCATAAATTTTCTGCAGAATTAAGTTGGGATTATCAACGGGAATGACTAGAAAGCAAAGGTCAGAAGTTCAAATTGAAACAACAAAACAGTGTCTCGTTAGTTGTCTTATACAAAATTATTAAGAAGTTTCACCGAAAACATTCAGCGAACAGTAAAAAAGTTAACGACGAAAACTAGCTCATCAGGGTGAAATAGAATGCATATTGTGATACTTACGTAGTTCTATTTCCTATTCTGTGCTAGAGGCCTTTCATGTTTTACAGCCGTCTCGCTCTAATTTTAGGACTTTTTTAAAGATCTAAGAGATTTTAGGAAAAATTTAAAAATGTATTCTATAAACAGCCTAGAAGCCTTACATAACTGTAATTACGAATATTTAAAACATATTTTCGTCTTGATTTGTTGTTTAGAACTCTTAGGAGGGAGAGAGAAAAAATATATTTCTTTGTTTTGCTTTCTATACAACGTGTTATTATATAAAATATTAACTTAGCTATATTTGCTCGATAATATTAATTTACTATGAAATTATCGATTATACTATCGAGCAATTATTGCTTATATAGCTAATTTAATGTTTTCTATGACTATTATTCAGTAGATATATTGTGATTATTGTCGTGAATCATATTCCGTTTAATATACACTGTAACCTGGAACTACAATTAGCAAAAAACACATTTTTTTTATTTCCTGGGTTACTGCGTATCAATCACCTTAAGGATCAAGCAAGATTCTGCAATCTTCCCAAAAAGACAGTTACCCTTTCCAAACCAAGTGATGAAACCTTTTAAAAATGTTTCTCTATAATGTTCTAAGAAATATCGCAATCAACAACCATACAGAGTTCTATCAAAAGCGAGAAATGATACACAAGACCCCAAATTCAGATTATTTTAGATATCCAAATTGTACCGTAAACATGTCTAAAATATCCCCCACCTGTTTTGATGTCCAGTTGACACAGCAATGACAAATGACTGCGGTACATCATACGGTAGCCGTGCATCACCCATACAATTGTACCGTTCGCACCTCTATTATACTAGCGCGGCCATTCACAAAGAATTGTGCGACATAGTCAAATAAAATTGATAGTAGGTCGCGTTTGTGATGAAAGTTAAAATGGTTTTATTCTTTTTGAATTCTGTTAATAATACTCACCAACTGAATCTTTGTTTCGATTTTTCGTGTACCTATAATGGTCAGAATACGATAATTTTACAATTCTAAACGTATATTAGGCTCAATTTCGGAACGTGCTATTCTATGTATATTGGATAGATGCACATTCATACATAAAACAGAGGTATTTAACGCCATATCTTCGCCCAGCTGTGAAAAACTCATATTTGCACTGAACGTAATTTTACAGGACGAAAAAATAAGTACTCTTATCTGATAAAAAGAAAAAAAAAAAGTCCAAAGAGAAGTTATTTTGTATTACATTGAATATTCAACGGTGGCATCAGATTTGCCAAGGACCTGGAAATTTGTAAATTAAGCATTGTCACAGAATACCATAATAGACCAACGAATAATGATAGATCGAATTATGCTTTACGAAGTCTTCACTGCCGCGCGACGATATGGCGATATTCTCTACCAGCCAACACAGCTAAATAGGGCGCCCCCTCGCCAGGTGGACCGACGACCTGAAGAACGTGGCTGGGGGCACTGGATGCGGAAGGCAGAGGACCGAGTGTTGTGGCGCAACTTGGGAGAGGTCTGTGTCCAGCAGTGGTCTGCGATAGGCCGAGATGATTGATAAATAGGTCCAAAAACATAACTATTGAGAAATATATTCCTACTAAGCTACAACAGGCAACAGAAATCGTAGATCACATTCAGGTTTTCTCTCTAAACTTTTCCAGTTCGTCTGTAAACCTTCTAGTTTGCCAAAACTTCTGCGCTCTTCGTACAACTTAGAACATTTGAACGTAATGAGCTTCAAACTAATTCCTTTTAGCACAGAGCTAGGCAATGAGCCGGATATGCTAAAATAAAGAAGAGCACATTAGTATGACATACGCATCTTCCATAAAGGAATACATATCACCATAAGACCTCGTACTCTTTAGTATAAACATAACTTGTAATATACTCATCCAACGCATACAGTACCACTCCATCTTTATTTTACGGAGTTATGCTTCATGCACACCGAGGCATATAAAATATGACAACACTGGTAACACAAAAAGCCACAGAAGTTCCATTCATTGAAATGCAAGGGACAATTTTAAGCTGGAAGTATGTTTATGGTCCTCACTAACACGTGGTGCTAAGGACGACATTATTTTGGTATCAAGTTCGAAAAACATTTATGGCTGGTGACAGGCATTACCTTGCCGGAACTGTACGACTCCTGCGATCTCCAACGCACTTATCTGTGTCGTGGTAAGTGTCTGCAGATATCAGTCACCTATGGCCTATGTCCAGAGCTGTAAATTGTCATGGGCTGAATAGATCGACCCCTCCGTACAAAAAAGACGTATCTTCAATTCAGCTTAATTGCATATATGTACGTTGTTTTTCTGCGATGCTCAATTACAGATACGTTTTTGTTCTACGGAGGAGTCGAGATAAATCACACATTAAGAATCCACTACAATCTTTAATACATAGCATGGGTACATGTAACCAGTGTCAAATACATAAGTTTTGTCTTAAAAGTCTCTTTTATACTTATTCATAAAGCATCGTTCTATCCTGCTGTCGCCGTGCTTTGTGAAAAAGAACATAATACACCAAACTACGGTCAGGCTAGCTTCTCTTCTTCGTCGTTCCCTCACTGCTGAGGATCGCAACCACATACAACGCTTCTCCAAGCTATGCAGTCTTCCGCTGTGTGAGCTTAGGTGACTTGTTATCCCTAATTGTTCGAAATGGCCCTTCTGTTGCTCTTTACTGTGAGTGTAATACACGAATAACCACGACTTTCAAGCATGATACGATCTTAAGTTCAGTAACTTTATAACAACATGAAGTATTGAGATAAACTTGTAGATACGCTCGTAGAGACCGAACTTAGGGCCTAATCTACGTATACTCATACATATAGAATCGAAACATGTTCGCGTACATCTTATAATCCCTCGTTTAGAAAGAGTTTCAGGTGTTCCGTTTCGAAGGGTACGGGTGCCGGTGAAATTGCAACCATAAGAGACTTTCCATCTTCATGTCTCAGTTTGGGGAACCGACTCGCAATACCATTTAGTTAGCATTGCAGTTGTTATGGGTAAAGGTAACCGCTTAACATCACGTGAGCCTTTAGCTGGTTTCGCCATCCTACACAATAAAAAAAGTGTTTTGAAGCCTCCTACATTCTCTTTTACAAGTAATCTTCAAGTAAGTACGTTAGGTTATCCAAAGTAATGCTGATTCATTTATATTTGATTTTGTTTTTCTCCTATTAAATATAATTTGCGTGTATTCACTAATCATGACGTCGAATACATGAGTCAACGACAGTTCAATGACTTTGTGATAGAAAATCACCAGTTTATTTGGAAGCACTTAGTAAGGGAAATTGATTTATTGAAAGTATTCTTTATTACATGGATACTGAGAAGAAACGGCCAGCCCATAGCCAGGCAGTGGACTGCGATAGGTTGCGTTGAATAGTTGAAGAAAAATTCTTTTTTTTAGAAAACGTTTTGTGAACGTCAGATTTTCGGAATTATGTGCGCTGGATACAAGGCAAGCTCACGAGTCAGTTCAAATGACAGTTAAGTCACTGGCCTTTCACTGGCCTTGTGTAGGTATGAATACATTTTATGACTGAGTCAATGAGAAGTAACTGAAACTAACTCTCGAACTGGCCTCGCGTCCTTACAAGTCAGCTGCTAAACTTTTTCCTTCCACAGATAAGCTACAAAGATGGAAAGAACACAAGCTCACTTTGGTCATCGTCACTCCCAATATGTTTGATTAATTACGGTGTGAATGACTTTCGACACGTAAAGAAATGGTGTCACCCAATTCGTCCCTCTAACGTTAAAAAATCAAGGGCATAACCAATGTTTACATCTTCTATTTTATATATTTTGTTACTGGCTGATTCAATGAAAAAAAAAAAGACTATGGCTATAGACCAATCACCATGGATTACCCACCAACTCTTATAGGTACAGCCTATACAGTAGACAGTAATTTTTACACACAACGTAAAAATCGTGTACGATATGATACAAAATACAGGCGATATGTTTGCAATAACATTTGTACACTGCAATGTTATTGAATGAATAAGGAACACCGCACACCGACACGAAGCGCAGTTTATAAATATAGTTTTGTCCATACGGTGGATAGAAACATGATACTGAAGTTTGGTTTTTGAGTAACAAGTTCATGGAATAAGTAGTATGGAAAAACTAATCGGTCTTGATAATTTTGAAGTCCAGCTGAGCCTATTTCTCTTTCAACCCCTTTGCCATCTAGGTGTTTTCCGGCCTGCCAGTGGAATCTACTATGCCGTAAGAAAGTTAGGGCCTACTCGTCATCATCACGCAATTTCTAAAGTCTTTTGGCTTTTTAACCGACTTAAAAAAAAGGAGGAGGTTATGTATTCGGCAGGATTTGTGGGCCGATTTACGTGGTTGTTTTTTTATTTGGTAGAGGAAGCCCGCGCGGTGGTCCCATATAAATTTTATTGACTTAGGTTGAGCAGATTTTTAACCAGCTTCAATAAATCAGTTTATTTTAGCTTCGCGTATCTAGATGATCTACTCATTGGTTCGTTTTTCTGAGAATTCTTGGCCGATATACGTGTTTTTTTTTCACGATAGTGATTGGATGTTTGGAAGAACATGAGCGAGACTTTGCCCAGCAGTGGGATAACAAATGTTAATAAAAAAATGAATAACTCATATTGGTTATATAAACATTTATGAATCAACCCTCGCAATCATCAACTAATAAGTATGAAATAAAAACTTTTTAACAAAAAATAAAACAGACTTCAAAAACCTTAACTAAAAAGTACAAAATAATCATTGTATGTATTTTAAAATCTTAACATAAACCAAGATTTTGAAGGCGGCGCGTGATTTTCATGTACGTTCACATAAACTGTTTTTTACTATAGATATGCAATCGACTGTACATTATATTTACATGACGCAAAGGGTCAATCACGCGCCGCCTTCAAAATTTTGGTTTATGTTAAGATTTTAAAATACATACAATGATTATTTTTTACTTTTTAGTTAAGGTTTTTGAAGTCGGTTTTATTTTTTGTTAAAAAGTTTTTTAACATAACATAACATAACATCACGCCTGTATTTCCCGAAGGGGTAGGCAGAGGTGTAATAGTACACCCACATTTCGCCAGTTATGTTATAGTCCCATAAAAGTTTTTTATAACTAAAATATTGTACAAAAACCTAATAGCTTCCTATATACAATAGACCCTCTCGTTTTTTTTACAAGAAATAAGGAATTTTTTTATAGACAAAAGGTGGCCATCGTCAGTAGATAGATAATATAGCACACATACCTACACCATCTCAATTACCCCATACATTATATCCTCTCGTCGATCCCCCTAAATGATCACTCATACGCTACGGAATGATCACTCATTTGCCAGGCATACATCACATGCGTATCTAGAATGCATCCCTTAATTAGCAAGCTTGAGCATCGGCTGATGAGCAGTAATCACGCGACCGTCTCGTTAGATGCCACCATCTTATTAGTGTAGGATGTACAGGCGACCGCAAGTCAGTGGTAACAGTTTGACCTTGACAGCGTCTTTATTTCGTAATCGTAAGAGCGGTTTTCGTAGTGAGTGACTGACGTGCGGTCCACTGTACATACGACTATCTTGTAAACAACGTGTTATTGAAATAACTGAAAACCTCTTAAGCGGTCATTGTACTCATCAGTATGAACAACTTTTACTATGGGACCAAACCTGAAATCGCGAAAAAAATATCAGATACATCTTTGTTCACATGCATGCAAAAAATGTAGGGATCAGCTGATATTTTTTTTTTAATTCATCTTTCATAATTTGTATGTTTTTAAACATCCTAAAACATAAATTTCTGCTTTAATTGTGATATACTTATAATTGTTTTATTGGAACGAACGACCTGAAAAACGTGGCTGGGGGGGACTGGATGCGGAAGGCAGAGGACCGAGTGTTGTGGCGCAACTTGGGAGAGGCCTATGTCCAGCAGTGGACTGCGATAGGCTGAGTTGATGATTGGAACGAATTTACTTATGGGGGGGCTTGCGGTAGACACCTACCGCATTCGGAAGAAAATCTAGCGTCACGCTAACGTTAAAACCAAAGAGTACATTGAATATATTATAATCTAAGGAATAATATACGGACATAAGAGTTGTCAGCTGACCTCTCTTTTAAGCGCCATCTGAAAGTTACAGCTAACTATTAAATAAAACATACAATAACACTTGTTTTGCTGGGGAGTTTTACGCAAGATGTTTCCTGTCATCTATGCTTGTATTACAGTTTATAGCATTATAATGAACTGGTCAAAAAATATGACCAATTAATATAATAAACGCGATTTAATCCGGTTAAACTTGTTTTATTATAATGTGTAGTGATCGCGAAAACCTAAGAAATTATTATGAACTTTAAGGATAATCCTCTGACCGCACACGTATTTTTTTTTTCTAAAATAAAGATAGTGTTCTGACATCTTTAGTAAAAATACATTAATACTTATAGTATACTTACATAATTAATTAATTTAAAAATTATCTGCGATTTCAATAAATTTTCAAATGAACTTATAAAACGCCATTTTCTCAAAGTAATAGTCGTGCGTAGGGATATGTTGGTAGTAACAACCAACATATCCCTACGTCCACGTAATATATAATTACATGTCTGTAAAAATACGTACACATACATATTATTATTATACGTGTTTGTTTGAATTCCTCACGTCTACGATGAAACTTTCATACCAAAATATATACATTTTTTTTTTTTCCTTTTTTTTTTTTTAAACATACATTATTATGACAAAAGCAAACCAAAAACCACGGGGGTTTGTCCGGAATGCCGTTATTCTGCAGACAACTAATAAATAAAAAAAATAAAAAAAATATAATAGCAATTGCAAGTTTTCGTCGCTAGTTTCCAAGTTGTTAGTTATGAAAATTGCTGTGTTGCCACGTGGTGACGTGTGATGAAACTCCGCATTGAATGATCTCTACACGTCTTATTTTGAAGTCATTGACAAAAAAAACATAATAATCCTAACAATTACATGTATTTAAAAGGTAAAGGTAAACCAAAGAATATTTGAACCTGAAACCTCAACACTGTGATCAAAAACTTATTTATTTGTGAGATAGATATAACCATTAATGAGACTTCATTTTATCACCAAATTGATAAATAAAATGTCACAACTAGTCTAGTCACAAGTGACAATGAATTCTAATTTATCACATTCCTAATTGCCCTCCATCACAGTCATGGTCTGGAAAACATTGTTATCAGACAAACAAGCAGAGAGACAGACAAACAAACATATTATCAGTAAAGTTTGTTCACACTGTACATTTGCATAAAAACACATTTGTCTTCGTAGTTATTCAAACAATACTGCAATTATAGGACAAAGAAAAGATAATAAAATATTCAATGTTTAATTAGTAGTTAAAGAAGCGAGACGGTTGTAGAAATAAATTCAATAAAATGGTGTCGATTCTCTTGCTCCCGAACTAAACTTATTTTAAACTATCGCTCTCTTTTACTAATAGTAGATACAAGAAAGGGATGGCAACAAGGCTTCGACTTTTCATCGATCGTTGCCAATGTTAGAACACAAACTTCTTATATTCCTTGTTCGATCCGGGAAAAACAAACTTCAAAGTCTTTAGAACGAGGATCTTCTACATAGTTTTCTCTACTTAACTTTGCTTCGTCCATCCATAGAAATCTGTTTTTTAGCACTTACATTGGAATTATTGCAATTAAATAGGCAACATTGCAAGGCTTATGAGGCAGTTGGCAAGGATAATTCTTGATACAGCTAGTCCAGGACATGGTCACGAAGATGACATAAAAGATTATAAAAAAAAACTATTTATTCTGATTATACGAAAAACAACAAAAAATAAGAAGGATATAATATAGTATATGATAAGAATAATATATTTTTTAAGAAATAATTAATACATAATTGATTGTTTTGTAAAAAAATTGCATGGCGAAAGCCATAATATGGCGATGATTTATATTATTATAAAATTTATAACACCATTTTGTACCCATATTAGCAAATAAATTTAATTTAATTTAAATTAATATTTAAGCAATGAGAGAAAACAAAATTAATTAACAAAAACAAAAACCGACTGCGTGTAAAAATAACAGAAAAGATATAAACAAGACTTATGTTGATTATTTTTTTATTTCTTTTTTTTTAGTTTTGTCATGTTTTATTTATCATACTATTAATGTTTTTTTTGAAAAGTCAAATTCATTTTTAACGTTGAATATTTTGTTGTTTTTTAGCATTTCTCATTCCAAATTATATTTAAACATATAAGTTGTATATATTTTCGTAAACCATTTATAAAACCCTTTATTTTGATACGCCACTCGATAGTTTTTGAGGTAAAAAAAATTTTTTTGAAGAGGTAATATGGCGCCAAAAACCGGCCATTTTGATTTACCCAGTGTCACTCTCAGAATTAAGACAAATCTAACGACACCTCTCAATCTCAAATCCATCAAGCCGTTTAGGCCACAGAGCGTGCCAAAGAAATATACATACATACACTCGAAAAACATAACCCTCCTACTGGCGCAGTCGGGTAAAAAATAGTAAAAGACTAAAAAGGACCATAATATGTCAGCTTAAATATCGCTGCTACAGTAACTAAGATTCAACATTAGGCGTCTATTGGGCTGTCTGGTCGTTGGTTGTTGGTTGCAGCATTGGTTTTCGGATAGGACAAACATCTGGTACTTAATTGAAAAAACCGGCCAAGAGCATGTCGGGCCATGCTCAGTATTATAGGGTTCCTTAAGTAGGTGTTACAAACAAATCAAATCGAATATTAATCATGGCTATTTTAGTTTTTGCAATAGACGGCAGCATAAGTGCCAAATGCAATAGACGGCAGCATTGACGACTCAGAGTGTTGCTACAAGCCGCTAGATGGCGCTGTACAGCGCCAAATTTAAGAAGTTTGTCATTTCAATATAACACAAATTAAATTATTTAGATTTAGAACAATTAAATAGAAAGTAGCTAAAGGAGCATTATTTGCTAAGATCATTTTTCTCTATGGTCAATGACCTTTGAACTAGGACGTTTTAAGTATTTTTCAGTTTTCTCTCTATAACTCGAAAATTTATTATCAAATTATACTCGAAATAATTTTAAAAGAGAGTTTTCACAAAGGTCTATCAATGTGGAAGATTATAACTTTCTACGTTGCATAGTTTAGAAATGGCAGGGGGGGGGGGGACACATTGTAAGCCACTTTGGCGGGCTATATTTCGCAGATGGTACACCTGATAAAAAAGTTATGTATGAAACATTACCTTAATTTTAGTAGACCTATTCAATGATACCCAACACGAGGGGGTGCAGCGAAAAAAAAAATTTCATCCCCATTTCACATGTATGGGCGCCACCCCTAAAATACGTAATCACGATTTTTTTATTCATTTAAAATTGAGATCTATATCTAGACTATTTTTTAGCAAATTTCATTTACTTATGTTTATAACTGTAGAAGTTATTAAGCTGTAAAGGATTAGGACAGACGGACAGACGGACGGACATGACGAAACTATAAGGGTTCCTTGTAGGACTACGGAACCCTAAAAATCATGCTACACGAAAAATTTGTCCCCCCGGATCAGCATACAAATGACAATATTTTATGTACCAGGCCCCTCAGAAAGTATTGCGAAAAAAAGTTTTTATATATGGGAGACTGGCCAGTTATAATGTTTTTCGAAAATATGATTATTTATAAGTAAAAATAAGTAAGTTCCAATTTCAAAATTTCCCTCCACATTTTTTGCGAGTTAATTCAAAGTATTGTGTCTCACTGAAATATGGATCTGCGCCGGGAACATTTTAGAGCTATGATTTTATACGATTTCAAGTGTCGCCTGAAACCGGATGAATCGTACGATAGACTTCAAATGGCATTCATGGATGAAGGCCCTTCCAAGGCAACCGTGTATCGTTGGTATAACGAATTCAAGCGCGGTCGACCAACTTTGGGGGATGACGAAAGAAGCGGTCGCCCTTTGACGGCTGTTACCGAAGAAAACGTGCTAGCAGTGAAAAATTTAATCCAAGACAATAGGCGAATTACATATCAGGAGATTCAACACATATTGAAGATTGGATCGGGAAGCGTTCACGAGATTCTACACAGCCATCTTTGCGTGAGGAGGATAGTATCACGCTGGGTGCCGCACTACCTCACCGATGCTCAGAAGCAGGCCCGGGTGGAATGGTGCCGTGATATGCTTAACAAATTTGAAGCAGGCTCGTCTCGGCGTGTTTACGACATCGTTACAGGTGATGAGTCCTGGATTTATCAATACGACCCAGAAACCAAGCGCCAGTCGACTGTTTGGGTGTTTCAAAATGAGCCAACGCCTACCAAAGTGAAGCGATCTAGAAGCGGGGGTAAGATTTTGATCGCTAGCTTTTTTAATTTGACTGGCCACTTGGTATCAATTCCCTTACGGGATCAAAGAAGCATTAATGCCGAATGGTATACTACCAAATGTTTGCCAGAAAATTTCTCTGTTATAAGCAACAAGCGACCAAACACAGGGCTCCGCGGGCTACTGCTCCACCACGACAATGCACCTGCGCACACCGCACTCAAAACGAGGGACTTCCTGGACAGCACGCCAGTCAAACTCCTGGGTCACCCTCCTTACAGCCCTGATCTAGCACCGTGTGACTTCTTTTTATTCCCAAAAATAAAAAATCAGCTCAAAGGGATACAATTTTCGTCGCCGGAAGATGCGCTGGCTGCGTTCGAGCAGGCTGTAAACGAGGTGTCTGCGGCGGACTGGAAAAAGTGTTTTGAAAACTGGTTTAGGCGCATGAATCTTTGTATAGAGGCTGGTGGAAAGTACTTTGAAAAGATTTGATAAAAATATATGTACGTATAGAACAATTTTTTTTAGTTTCGCAAAACTTTCTGAGTGTCCCACGTACTATCATCATCATTACCTAGAAACTGTAACTATTATCTTCGATACACAAAAAGGCTGTGTCTATGATACTTTCCGCTCGGAATGATCCGAAAGTAACAAAAACGATGAGAAATGTACCGTTCACAACACTGGAACGAAATCTGTCTATAACAAAGGTCTAGAAATGAACCTGAGGAATCAGACAGGCATTAAATTCGGTCTAGATTTAGCAACGCGAAAGTAACGACTGTATTTATATTCTAGTTATTTTGTACGATAAACTCGCTGTTTGTTTGTTGGTAAATAAAGCGGAAATTACTTGATCGATTTTGTTGAAACTTCCTCTGAATATAAATAAGTATTTGGACTGAAACTGGACGCAATTTATGTATCGTTTTTGTAGTTTTTGGAACTTAAATATCTGAATATACTGTTTGTGTGTTTGTATTTGTATGTATTACATCATTCTATTGACTGGTTAGTGTCATCACAACAAGAAATATTATCTTATTCATTTTACTTTATTGAAGTAGCTACAAAAGCTTAACCAATACTAATGTTTAGTCTTGTCTTAATAGATAGGACTAACCACAAAGTACATTTGTATATGGGACTAACTATCTACTTTCTAATGAAAATCTTTTACTATAGGACCAAACCTGAAATCATGAAAATCAGCTGTGCCCTACATTTAAGTGAACACCAATGTAGGGAACAGCTGTTTTTTTTTCGCGATTTCATGGTTGGGCCCATAGTAAAAGTTTTTCATACTGATGAGTACAATAACCTCTTAATAGGTTATCAGTTCAACAGTGGCGTGCAGTGGCCTACTTCACTTGAATTTATTTTTGGTGTAAGTTATTGATTTTTTCATGTAGGAAGATTTATTCAGCATTAATAGGTTTAATAAAGGATAAAGAATCATCGTACTTTGAAAAAAATATAATAACTTACACCACTGTTGAGTTTGAATGAGGAAGGCACTGGGTATTGCCTAATTGCCTATATGCAATGCACGCCACTGCAGTTCAATAACACTTTGTATACAGCCGCGGATAGAGTTTTCTTTCTACTAAAGAACTGTCTAACCCTCAAGTACCCTACGGACCACCGTTGGTCCATAACGTTTTCGTACAAAATGCAAGTTGGAACCACGGCGAGCCATAAGCGATGGCGCCCATCCATTAAATAAAAAATGCTTTTTTTTTACCCAAACACTTGAGGGGTTGGCCTATGCCTGTGGCCTATGCTGATGATGAAATCGAATGACAGTATCTACATAACTACACAGAGATCCTAATACAGTAATTCATTTATAATGTGTTTGTTGTGGAGTTTATGTGTGTAGTTATTAGAAGTATAGGGAATTATTGCATTAGGTTGTAAGCTGTAATGGTAGTTGTAAGGATGTGGAAAAAAATCAAATAAACAAATAATATCCTACTAATATTATAAATGTGAAACTTTGTGAAGATGTTTGGATCTTTGTTACTCAATCACGCTGTAAGGGCAGAACAGATTGGGATGAAATTTGGCACACAAATACAACATAACCCGGATTATCATATAGTTTACTTTTCATTTCGGGGAGATATACAGTTCCCGAGGGATGCCCAATAACATATTTATGTGATAAGCCTAATTAAACGCAGGCGAAGCCGCAGGCATAGGCTAGTCATAAATAAATTGCCTTCGCTGTTACTCGTAAACCTCAATGTAGTATCTCTTTCACCAATACCGTCAGAGCAATAACTACGTGATGTAGATAAATAAAATTATCTCGCGAGATAATTTTATTTGTGTCAGCTACACCCCTGGGTACGTAGACATATTTATTGTTAAATTAGCATCATAAAACTTGATAACGCAGACAAATTGAATACGTTGCGTCTGGGGCAGATGGATGACTAAGTTCTAGCGAACCTATCACTTATTCACTTATCTCTGAGTGATTCTTTAATACTGTTAAAATCTTTGTACTCCCTACACTTGGATCCTTTGTTGCATCTATTTGATTAGATCCCAACGGAAGGTGCACGACAGTGGACCCGCCAAGTCAAGAAAGCACAGCCATGGCACCTTTTTCTGAATGTAAGGCCGATGGAGCGTTGACCGAGTGGTGTCCAAGGTCAGGTCGGAGAAACCCGGGCCGTCCGAAAGTGCGCTGGATTGATGATATGGTCAAAGCCGCAGTAAACACCTGGATGAGGGATGTACAAGATCGAAGAGGCTGGCTAAAACGAAAGGAGGCCTATACCCAGCAGTGGGTGATATCGGATGATGAGGTAGAGTACGCACCAATATTTATAGCGGCTGTGAACATGCGGAGTATGCCTGCGCAGTAGCAAAAGGACATTGCTAAAGTTCCATTAAAGTCCAGCCCATGGAAGTTATGCATAAAAGATGACGCACATCATATTAAATTCGACGAGGGCAATGTGTTGCAATCTATTTTAATAAAGGAATAGTACTCCACAGATGTAAAATTCATTAAAATATTAACTATTCTGAGGTTAAATTTTTCTTACAAAACTTATCAAAGAAGTGGTTGCCTAGCAACTAAACAGTTTTACACTTCTATTTTTGTAGATTTAAAGCTGCTATCAAGAAAACCATAGAGTACTCACAAGGGTTGTTCAAAATATGAAGTCAAATGGAGTATCATAGCCGCTCACGTTATTGTTGTGTTGATTAACTCTTAAAAAACATACAATACTGTCCGCATTAAATACGATGAATAATGAAAAAATACGCATGTAATTGTCGTAAATTTTTTATCTTTGTAACAGACTCAGGCTATTCCTAGCGACGATGCCTTTTAGAGTGCGCGGGTGTCAGTCGGGGTGCAGGGTAACTAATAGGTAATCTGTGGTGCAGGGCGCTGCGCAGCGCTAACTTCACAGCGGCCATAAAGATTTGTGCGTACTTCATGTATGTTTAATATTACTACAGTTTTACATAGAACTTAAAACTAGTTAAAACAAAACAATAGCCCACAAAACCGTTTTCACAGTTTTTTACTCGAATGGTAAAATAAAATAGTACTTATAAACCCACAAAATTATCCATCACATTGAATATGAGAACGTCCTCATCCGGAGCCAGTATATTACCGCGTGCAACCGCGGTTGACCGAAATACCATTAAATTAACAAGGCAATCAACTAAATATTACATGAATATTAAAAGTGGTGTTGTATTGTAATGGAACGGTATCAATTCGTTTTTTTTAGTATTTTGGTTCATTTTCTTGGAAGGTGCTTTTCTTTGGAATAATGTCACAAGAAGTGGGTAGCTGAGATAACTTCTAAAAGATAATTATTTTATTATTTATTTTATTATTTAAACGCATTTTACGCATGCGAAGCGAATTCTAAAGATTTAAATTGTGGAAAGAAAAAATCCCTCACGAGCAGGATTCGAACCTGCGACTCCTGGCTCAGTACGCCAGTGCTTTAGCCACTAGTGTTCACGGTAGCTTAGTGGCTAAAGCACTGGCGTACTGAGCCAGTAGACGCAGGTTAGAATCCTGCTCGTGAGCGATTTTTTCTTTCCTTTCCACAATTTAAACTAAAAGATAGTTGGAGGTGTCACAAACAAGGCAGTTTTTAAGAACGCTTTTATAATTATAAATCAAACGAACTTACCTGTGAAGTTCGATGTTAATTATGTGAGAGTGTTGGTCCAAGACGTCCTCCTATTTAATTTTAACTTGTAGTAGACGTATCGTCTCGCCAATTAACCACGTACTTCGAAGATATCTCAGAAAAAAGTTTTTCTGCGTGTTTCCGAACGCATCCTTTGCGTTCGCGTCGAGTGAAACGTCACTGCTAGCTGTCATTTAGTTTGAAGGTAACAATATTTCACGGCCTGAAACTTAGGGTATTTGTAAACAAATAGGGGTTTATTTGGGTGGGAGCTAGGACGTCTTGGACCAACACTCTCACATAATTAACATCGAACTTCACAGGTAAGTTCGTTTGATTTATAATTATGTTTCGTGTGTTGGTCCAAGACGTCCTCCTATTTAATTTTAACTTGTAGGATGTTCAAAGAGCCGTGAAATTGTGATAACTTTTTAAAGAAAGACCATGTAATTTCTTTAGTTCTATTTTTAATTTGTAAGCTTAACAATTAAAGCAAAGCAAAAAATCCGAATTAACATTATTGACTTTTATTATAATTAACATTTAACATTAAATCACAATCATTCAATCAATATTAAGAATAGTTCACAAGTAATTCAAGTTCTATAATAGGTCTGTTAAAGAAACTAGCAAACACAGAAGAGAGATTACTCCAGCCTGCAGTTTTAATTAAATTAATATTATTATTATTTTTTACTCCACATAAACTAAACATTGTGGTGGTCAATACCGCTTTTGGATATGGTTTCCTTTGTCTTGCGACTAATGTATTCTGTCCATATTGTATTTTTATTTTTAATACTTTTATTTGCAGTTCTAAGTTTCTCAGTTACTTTTGTGTAATTTAAAAGTACTTAAGCTGGGCAATCAGGTTTGTTCAGGAAAAAACGGAATCACTAGCATAGGCTGTGGTGTGCTCTTTCTGTGTGTCTTAATGGTATATTTAATATTAACAATAATTTTAATATTCTAATGAATTATACTTTCAAGTTTAATCTAACTAAGAAATTGTACTCTTAAGTGATGTTTGTTATTAACGCTTGTAGGGTGACCACCCTTTTTCCTAGTATTTTTTATATTTTTTATATTTATATATTGGGATATAATGAACTTAGGTAATTAAAGTAATTTTGTGCTAAGTTAGAACCCATGAAACCTCATGGGACATTATTTCGAAGAGTATTTGGTCTTAGTTTAAATATACCTTTAAGGGGTTGTTTTATTAGTTCATGGGATGGGACCCAATCTGTGGTCCCAGTAGAAAGGATAATGCAGAACGACATGAATTAAGGCTGCCATACTTTAAACCTGTATTGTAGAGTACAGTGAGGAAGTTTACATATTCAGATTTTTATTTTAATATTTTTTTAATGGATTAAATTCTGTAACATAAACAATGTTCTCACCAATATTTAAAACAAGAATTAGGTATATGGAGTAAAAGTGCTATGTATAATTAATTAAATCATGACCGCAACAGATTTTTCTGGGGCACCCTTAGCTTTTGGTGCTTGCGGCATCAGACTCCTGCCACCAAGGTAAAGTTGTGGTGGAGTGTGTGTGGCTCGCCGCTGATTGAGTAATGATCTGTGAGGTGAAACCAACATTGTTTCAAAATCAAGAAGACTGACAACATAGGTGTGATAACAGTACCGGATTTCTGTTGGCCAGTAGGGGGCGACTAGAATAACCTCAGCATTTTTATTCTCAATATTTTTGAAATTATTCTTAATTTTTTTTTTTTTTTTTTTGTTTGTTTGATTTATTTAAGAAAAGGTTCAACTCTAGTTGTTTCAGTAAAAATAATATTTGCTGGGATGCATAAAATGCCAACTCAAATTCTATGTTAGTATGGTCCCCTCTTGATTCTTTATCGGCTATAAAGTTATCTTTGGATGCGAATACATGTATATTACTAGTTTCACACCATTGCCATATTTCCATAGTTATTTCATTAAGGTTTCATATTGGACTCCATACATTCGGTTAATATAATTAAATGGCGGTGATTGTCAATTCTTAGAAGAATTTGTCAATTATTGCAGTCTGTAGTGTAAGCTTTCAGACTCATGAAAGCTGCGAATAGTTGTAGGTATTTGCCGTGTTTTTCACATTATGTGCCATACCAGTCTCCATTTAGTGAATGTGAGTTGCAAGCATAATTAGGCATCCGAAATTAAATACTTTAATTTACAACTCAGATTGGATATCATTGTTAGTGTGTTATGTGTTCTTACCAAAGTCTGGTTTGATAGATTTAGGTAGAAATATGACCTGCTTATAATTATTATTATTAATTAGATTCATAAATTTGGTCATCTAAAATTGTTTTGTATATAGCCACCCATACTTGATAACTGGACATGCTGATGAAAGGAGACCTAGGAAATGAGTAAATTCTCTTAATTTATTGTAGTGTTTAGAAAAATGTAAGATTAGATTTTTTATTCTTAAATGCTTTTCATGGGGAAATTCTATGGTCAATTCTGGTGAATTGAGGGCAAAAACTAAGAATTATATTATGGGAACATATGAACACTTTTGTCATAGTTTATGATAAATCTAATGAAGTTAGGTTGACTGTACTATGTATGAATTGATCAGGTTAGAATATAGTATAATATTTTGAAATCAAGAGTGCATCAATTTAAATTACATACATACAAGTCATATAAAATTCTCGTAGAACTAAAATAATTCTATAGAATTTTTTATAACAGGTTTCATTATTTTTGTGAACACATATGTTCCAGTTTTAAGACCAAGGGTTAGCTCGGTGCATTTACATAATATTGTCCTGCCATCTAAAGCTCAAGGTAAAATAAATATAAATGTTTTTGGGACCTTCCTACAAGGCACCATCCAGACCCAAACCAAGCAGAGCCTGTGCTTGGGTACCAGACAATGGACATCATACTTATATACCTTTTTTTTTTTTTTTTTTTTGTAAGTATGTACTTATAACACATTAGAAACACCCAGCCCAACACAAACACCCACGTTCGTCATACAAACATTCGTGTCATGTGGGAATCAAACCCACAACCTCATGATCAGCAGTTCGAACCTCGAACCACTAGACCACGGATGTCGTCAACTGTCTTAGCTGGTGTCTTGAACTGTTATTATATAAAATTTATAGAAAAGTATGAAACTTAATTCAATCTTAGCCATATTGTAATGAGGAGGCAATTTTATAGCAGTTCTAATGTCCTCAAACTTAGTGATATTGATTAAGTATACACAAAAATTGTGAACAAGAAATGATGGTTAAGTAGTTAACCAAGTTTTTAAGTTAACATTTACTATTGCACCAATATTATTTTTAAAAGGTTAGATGGCCTTTTCAGTTTCCTTAAAAATAATAATTAATGGGATTTTTAACCCTTAATCCAGTCCAACATTGTTTTATCATTGGTGATAGGGCACCATTTATGATAGAAATTGGGAAGTCTTGCAGCGTACTGTACCTCTATCTCCTGTGACGTGTGATTATGTCTTCTGCGTGAAAGGCTGCGTGTAGCATGCATGTTGGCTTGTTTGGTTGCTTTGTCCGCACTCAGTGCTGGTGGTCGCTGCTGCTGCTTGTGAGGCGGGCCCCAGTAGTTTAAAGATGAGTTTTGTTTCAGGTTTGGCTTGTGCGGAGGAGGTTTAGAATATGTAATTTCTGAACCAGTTTGGTAAATAGCTTTTTCCTGCCTTTAATGCCTCTCCCAGGTTGACACCAAAGAGCTGCTTTTCAATTTTAGTTTGTATGTTTTTGTTGCTATCTTGCAACATATCATTTAGGGCCATTGCTATGCAGGCAGTGGGTTGTCTCAGTAAACTCAGTAACTTTGCTGGCCATTGCAGTTCTCTGGGATAAGTACAGCTTTTTAAGGAGTACCATTTTTATGTCTTTTAGTGGACATTATTTAGCAATATGCTCCCAGAGGGATGTTACGTCAGCCCCATGTTTGTGAGTATTAGTCGGGTATTTCCCAAATAAAGCATTGTTTTTTTTTTTATTAAGTATCTCGTCTGGTTCATTTTCAGTTGGGTATTTTGGGACTGATTCTACCTCATCTTTTTGTTCTTGGACTGGTTGTACTTCAACCATTTGTTCCAGGACTGGTTTAACTTCAACCATTTGTTCCAGGATTGGTTCATTTATTGCGACTGTCTGATAATCAGCAGTTGTATGCAGTTCTGAAATATGTTAAATGACCTTTTGTCCTAAACAGTAACTTTATGTTTGCATAAGTAGGTATATGAGATGTACCTCAATGAGTATATCCACATATTGTCTAATTTAGTTCGGAATATACCACATGGGTAGTGTTTTATAGAGAGTAATATGCAGCTACTCTAATGACACACGAGTATATTCGCAAACCTTTGTTTGTCAAGGAATAAGCCTCACGTGTGGTAAATTATTATTATACCACCACACGGGAAAATTCTCAAGACATTTTGCATTACCTCAAATGAACCTCTTGTGTTGTAATTCGTGGTAGGTGCAATACACTAATAAGGGAATGATTTAAATTTTCACATAAAAGACTCACCTTTTGTTCCTTTTCTCTTCTTTATAAGGGATTACTTATGTCTTTTAAATTGTTGGTACAAGTCGTCGTCATAATCCCTGTTTTGACTTCTCTTATATTTTTCCATACTATTTTGATTACTTGATCACTATAACTGTCGATTTGATTAAGATAACACTTGAAAATCGTGTAAAAGAACAGTTTAATTTAATAATTAAACTTTTTTCCGTGATTTTTTGGCGCGCACGAAAACGTTAATGACAGCTAGCAGTGACGTTTCACTCGACGCGAACGCAAAGGATGCGTTCGGAAACACGCAGAAAAACTTTTTTCTGAGATATCTTCGAAGTACGTGGTTAATTGGCGAGACGATACGTCTACTACAAGTTAAAATTAAATAGGAGGACGTCTTGGACCAACACACGAAACATAATTGTCGTGAAGAAGGTTGTATTTGCTGAGAACCTACACCTATACCGATTTGACTGTAAACAACCATAATCACGTTTAAATAAGTTGGTATATTATAAAATACAAAAACTTTCACAAATGACACTAAACCAAAATATCCTCATTTACTATCATAAACACGTGTATTAACGAAAACGAGGTACAATTGTCAACTGGATAATCTGACCTACATCGCTGACCCGAGCAAAGAGCAAATAAAAGCAAAGCTGGTCGCCCAACGACACAGCGTAACGGTACCGACCAAGAAACCAAGTTACTAGCGTCGGCGGTAAAAAAGACAAGAGAAATTGGGCATAGTCTGTCACCAAAGTGTTTGCCTAGCAGAATTAGGGATTTGTCTACTAATTAACTGAGGTAGGATAGGTTGGAAAAAAGTATATAATGTGTAGGTCAAGTTATGAGAGGTTCGAAAGTGTCCCGAAATGGTTCGTGTATCGCCCTTTTATATTGCGAACTTAGCTGACACACTACCGTGTCTTTCAAATTTAATTTGTGTTAAATTTAATTTAATTGTTATAATAATATGTTCCCTATGAAGTCTATAGAAAGAAAATAGGATAGAGATATCCCAAAAACTTGGAATGAAAATCACGTAATTTTTGTAAATAATTCGTTGTGTATTTAGTTACATTTGAATCTGTTAATTGCACCGCAAGCACAAAGAAAATCGAATATTAAATTTAATGTAGATTTTAATGAGACTCAATATCGCTGCAGTTCACAACTCAAGCAGCAGCAATCACAGTTAACGGTCCGCGGCGCACGCGCACCGTGATTCACTGCATCACACTCGTCTCTTTCACTCCTGCACTAAGACGGCACGTGCGAGCGAGACAAAGCAACAATCACCATTGAAGTTGTGGGAGACAGTCCGTCAGACAGTAACCAACAGATTATATGGTGATTATGTGTTTAAACGATTAATTAAATGTTACAGTCCATTGTAAGGTTATTAGGTTAGGCTTTTTAGGTTATTTGCATTATTTTAAACGGATATTCGATTAAGGCCGACAATTTTTGTGTTTGTTAACACAATATAAACGCTAAAATGAGTGTTACTGATTTCGAATTTCTGTGTTACAGTTAGATTGTCGGATGCTTCTCATTTGAATACTATGAATACGGTAAAATTTAAGATTTTTGAGAAAAAAAAGCAGCTGTAAAGTTTTATTTTTTATAATTCGCTTACACTGCTGCTGCTTTGTCACTTTTGTAGTAAGGAAGGAAGCAATAAATATTTTTTCTTTCTTTCTTTTCTTTTTCTTTACATTATGTATACTGTATACTGCTGTTGGAAAGGTGTGCAGTATATTTTTTTTTTTTTTTTTCAGAATCAGAATCATTTATTGCTTAACTGTTACATATAGTGTGCGGTTGGTTGGTTGGTTTTCCATGGTCTTTGATCAAATAGTATATTTTCAGTACCTATTCTAGTTTCCTGTGGTTTTCAGTACCTATTCTTAACTATTGCTTCCTTATTTATTGCTTTCTTTTTTTTCCGTGTTGTATGAGCAAAATAAATTATTATGATTATGTAGGTATTTTTTTATTTCGTAGTTAACTTACTATAGAAAAGTTATAATCTTATGATCTTTGTGGGGATTTATAAAAACATACAACTAAGGTTTATAATAGTTTTATTATGCGTACCACTAAGGAGTTGAATTCCTTGCCAGTGTCTGTTTCCCGCTAAGTATAATCTGGTAATCTTCAAAGCTCAAGTGAATAGATTTTTGCGAGGCAAACGTCGACCGGGTTAACGATAGTACACCATTGACCTTTCAGCATGACAAATTTATACCAAAATGATTCTCCAATTCCATTACTTTGATGAAAATATATTACCAATTTACGATACTATGGATAAACCCTTGCAGTAACCATAAATTATATCATCTATATACACTAATTTTAAGAGCAACACGATCACTTGATGGAAGTTGTAGTTTTGTAAAATGTTTCATTTGGGTTTATGAACTGGAAAGAATGCTGCTGCACACGAGAATGTAATTTCATGCACGATACGAAAGTTTTTTAGAGATTTTATTGTTGTCGTATTTAGTAAAATGTTACAAGATGCATTTGATGATATGTTTCCATTTGGTCATGTCAAAGTAACAAAGTTATCTCCGTTCCTTTGAAAATCTACACGCTAAATAGCTGCCGCATATTTTATTTATTTATTAATTAAAAGTATGATTAACTAACCAACTAACTTTATATATTTAGTTAGGTAGTTACCTATAAAATGAATGAATGAATGAATGATATAAAAAAAGAATAAATGAATGAATAATGAATTATATAAATTATTATAATTGCTTGTATATTACAATCATTACAAACAAATTGTGACCAAAATGGAAAGTGTATTCTTGATTTTGATACAAAGCAATGATATACTGCTTGCGGTAACAATTAACATACATATATTTTGTAGATTGTAAAACTAAAGTAGGTCACAGGTGTTTGAACTATATTTAATAACGTAAGACAAGAAAATGATTACGCAGTGTCACTAAAATACATACGTAAATTATGTCAAACATAATGTAAAAACAACGATAATTATGCCAAACATAATGTAACAACAACGATAAATTTATTGAGCAATTAGTCATACTCATGTCGGTAAAAAATTTAATAAACACAATAGCGCAAGACCAACTAGTTATCGAAAGGTCAGGAGTTCAAATAATAATCCGCCAAACAACATATTGTATAAAACACATTATTTTTATCAGCACATTTTGTTTATTTACGGCCAAAATTAATATCCAATCTATCCACGATTTACCCTACTGGAGATAGAAATTTGACATATTTTGTAAGGAGCTTATGTCAAATTCCTATCTCTAGTAGGGCAAATCGTGGATAGATTGGATATTAATTTTGGCCGTTAGCGGTTTTTTTATAGCAGTAAATAGTGTATATATGATTTAATGATGTAAAAAAAAAACTTAGGTAATACTTAATTATTTGTCTTCTTATACCTACAACCTTACACAAAGTCAGCCTTTATCAGTCAACTTGTTCACTTTTGAACCGTAATAAACTGAGTCAAAAGTTTATCAGGATTAACACTGGTAGTTAGTGTAACATCGCGATAAACATATTTCTTGCCTTTTGCTTTTAAACTAGAAAATACATGGACAGTTGGACACACGACGCACATGCCATCCTTGAGTGTATATGCACTCGAGTACATTCGAAACTCCTTATCCCGAGGAGTAGGAAGCCACTTATCTTTATCGTTTCCAATGTTTCAGGAAGTGGCTCTCAATAGTTCTTGAAGACAGACAACGGCTGGGTTTTACTGCTGTCCCACAATAACTAACAGGACATTGTTTTACGACTCAAAATATTGGTTGTTCGTACTGTTTAATCTAGATCGATCTCTCGTAATCACAATATTTGTCTTACATGATCATCCAGACCCCGTGTAGCGGGAGGTCGCAAGTTTGGCGATGTAACTTGGTTCAGAGCACTAGCTGATAAAAGACAGAAGTGACATTAAGGCGGCTCGGCACTGACCACCGCAAACTTCTCGTGTCAAACCTGTGGTAAGGTATGTCGCCCTCGCATCGGTCTGTTTAGTCACCAAAGACGTTGCCTCTCAAACACTACACCGTAAATTGTCTGTAACATATGTAAAGGTATTTGACGGATATCCAGATTAGCGTGGTGTATTGAAACCTAAAAACTTCTTATTGTGTTAAGAAGAGGCCCGTGCCTAGCAGTGGAGAAGTAATGGGCTGATTATGTAATAAGTTTGTATGTATAAAAGAGTCGTGATCATTACCGGTATATTTCAAGGTCAAGGAAACAGAAAGGTCCAACACAATTTTAACTTTTATAAATCAATCTATTATTTGAAACAATGTTATAAATAGCTCTACAATTTAACGGTTCTATTTGGATGTCAGTCTCCCACACACACCCACGATATTAGTACCGGCTCGGTGACTAATAAAGACATTACTTTTATAGAACGGTCAATTGAAATGTTTGGTCCCCAGCTATCAACAGACTTTGTAGTGTCTTCACTGTCTTCCCGTGGGTGGGGTATTAGGTGTCTTAAGTGATTATTACGGAAAGGTGAGCAGTATAAGAGATTTGTGCACTAGGTATGAAAATAACGTAAAAGATAATAATAGAATAAGTTTCGGTGAATAGGTAAGTAATTTTTTTTAATGAGATATAGATCTGCTCTTGACCGCAATCTAGACAGCTTTGTCAATATGTGGTCGATGGTGGAGCGAGCAAACCTATTAGGTGCCGATTCACTCCATCTTTAAAGGCGTTAAGGGTTATATGTGCCCGGAAATACAGATGCCAGTCTGCAGTGAATTCCACAACTTGGCTGTGCGCATTATGAAAGAGTTCTCAAATCGTTTAAGGTTTAGGTAAATAGGTTTTGGCTAGACAAGCGTGTACGATAGTCGACCGCGCCATCGCTTAACATCATCCACGTCAGGTGAGGTGGCGGCCAAACGCAAGGCCATTAGGTATAAAAAAATATGTAATTGGAGACACAGACATAGTTTTACTATGTCTGTGATTGGTGATAACAATTTGTGAGAATCATTTGTTGCTTCAGCGTCCACAAATAGTCAACGTACTGTCCTATACAGAATTTAATCTCATCGAATCCTGAGTATTTCGTGACATGAATGATTGTCAGTGATGATATTTAATATAGAAACTACAAAACAGCACTCAAAACAGATTCACTACGAGTACTATTACAAATCATTGATCACTGATACGTCGATACTGAATAGACTGCACAATAACCACAAAATAGATAAATACAGAAACAGAAAGTCCACTCCTAAATACAGCTCCTACTAGCAGTTCTTTCAGGATGAAAGAAATAAAAAACCGGCCAAGAGCATGTCGGGCCATGCTCAGTATTATAGGGTTCCTTAAGTAGGTGTAATTATAAACGAATGAAATCGAATATTAATAATGGCTATGTCTTTTTAGTTTTTGCAATAATCGGCAGCATTCGCGACTCAGAGCGTGTTGTTAGTAGCGCCATCTAGCGATAAATTCAAGAAGCCAAATTGAAGAAGTGTGATCAACATAACACAAAGTTACTTTTTGTGATTTTTTCAAATAGAAAATAACTAAAGGAGCATTATTTGCTTAGATCATTTTTCTCTAAGGTCAATGACCTTTGAACTAGGACGTTTTAAGTATTTTTCAGTTTTCTCTCTATAACTCAAAAAATTATAATCACATTATACTCAAAATAATTTTAAAAGAGAGTTTTTACAAAGGTCTATCAATGTGGAAGATTATAAGTTTCTACGTTGCATAGTTTAGAAATGGCAGGGGGGGGGGACATTGCAAGCCACTTTGGCGCGCTATATTTCGCAGATGGTACACCTGATAAAAAAGTGGTGCATGAAACATTACCTTCATTTTAGTAGACCTATTCATTGATACCCCACACGAGGGGGTACAGCGAAAAATTTTTTTTCATCTCCATTTCACATGTATGGACGCCACCCCTAAAATACGTAAAAACTATTTTTTTATTCTTTTAAAATTGAGATCTATATGTAGACTATTTTTTAACAAAATTTCATTTACTTATGTTTATAACTGTAGAAGTTATTAAGCTGTAAAGGATTAGGACAGACGGACAGACGGACAGACGGACAGACGGACGGACATGACGAAACTATAAGGGTTCCTTGTAGGACTTCGGAACCCTAAAAAGTATAAACGGTCACCAGTCCGTGATGCTATTATGACACTTATGACTACAAATATTAATATCCATTTCGAAAAAATCTCAAACTCAAAACTTTTATTGCATTCATGTGTACATAGGTAGACTATGTCCAATGTCCATCTGAAATGCGACTGCAAGCTGAAACTGCAAAGAACTGCGGTCAATTGCCTGACAAAATCATCGCGTGATATTTTCCCTACCTTCAGTGCATAATATGTGTGGGCCATTGCCGTTTCTTCTGCAAATATTCTGTTATATTCTGTCTTGTGATGATACGCTGAGTCGCGAGACAGACTGCACAATTCCACAGCTGGGCGGCTACCTAATCGCTCAGCGTCATGTCTTTACATTCAGAGAATTAAATTGTACGCGGGATCGCACTCGCAGATTGAATTATACATATCATCCAATACATCAAGGAAAATAAAGAATAGTCCTATTTATAATTCTCTGAGGATACTAAGGTAATACGCGTTGGCAGATCCAGTCCTCTCGTATCAACGAAAAGGTGAACATTTGGTGAGTTTGGGGAATTTACTCTGGCAACTTGATGATTCTATTGGCGAACCGACTCGCAATAACATTTAGGCAACAGCCTAGGTGGTGTTGCAGTTGTTATGGGCAAGATAACTGCTTAACATCAAGTGGGACTTTAGCTCGTTTCCCCATACAATAACACAAAAAAACTCTCAGTCGTCAAAAGAGTCAGAACAGAACAACTGAAAGAAGGAAAGAGACATGCATATGATAATGTCGTTTGAATCGGATTCAATTTAGTCACCATTTTACTCCCATAGGACATGCTGGGTGGTCTAATTTATACGGAACCATTGGGAACCACACATCACACAGGATAGGATAATATATTATTACAATTCTGTCTACCCCGCCCACGGCACAGTGTGAAGATGGAACACACTCATCGGATATGTATAGAGAATAATCATAATAACTAATCCACTTACTGAATTACCATACAATATGGTACAGGACCGGTAAATTTAATGTGACGTCATCGGTGGAATCTATGTAAAGTTGAGCTCTGTTGCTTTGCTTAATGTTTGTAACTAGGGATCGGAATTTGTTGGTGTAGTATTATTTTTAGGTGAGGGTAGAACTAGAATCTTAACAGACAGTTTCTAAAACTGATGTTACTAGTAGATTGAATTAAGTAAAGATGATCCATTAACATTAAAAGTAGGCTATAAAACAGTTTAGTTCCGATCCCAACGATTATATAAGCAAGGCAATATTCTTTCCATGTTAATCAACAGATAACAGGGGAATAACCAATGAGGACTCTTATTTTTTCATTGTCACATGTCTTATAAAAAAACCTCCATTATACTAACAAGTCAAATAAATAACTATGTAACCAAAACCTCCGTGATGTATGTATGTTTATATGATTAGCATTCGTCAGACGCGTGGAGTGATTGACCCAAAACAAAGCTGCTGCGAGGTTTGCATAGCGGAGTCGGTGGCCGCGACTCATTGTCAGAGGGACGTGTCTTTGTCGCAGATGTCATGACGTCTTGTGATGACTGACAAATGGTGGGAGAAAGCTGACAGTGAAAAGTGCAGCTTTTTATGTCAGATATCGATACAGATAGAACTTCTAAGAAAGGGTCATCCCAGCTATTTTGTGCCAAGGTGATGTAGAAATTCAGCCAGGAGGTCTAGTCTCATTACATTGTCGGTACATCTCATGGATCATCAACATCTCTCTCGTGACCTTTAAGTGTTCTCCGATATTTTTCCAAGCTTGGAGATTTTGACAGTTTGTATCAGTCTAGTCTAAAACCTATGTTCAATAGTGCACGTTTACATTACGTTTCTATCTTCTCTCTCTGTTCTCTTCTGTTATCGAGAAATTAATCCACAGTAAATTATTTTTAAGCGCAGTACCGGTCGTTGTGGCGATGCTTGGGGGAGGCCTATGTCCAGCAGTGGACGTCTTTCGGCTGAAATGATCATGAATGATGATGAAATTTTTTGATAATCATACAACTAATTTTTTGCTAATTAAGTTTGTTTTCATGTTGCATGTTTACGTAAGGATAAGATAGTATAGGTACATATGTATGAGCACATCTCGCCGTTAAACTTGATAGTTTGGCAAATTTTCTAGTAAAGTAAAACTAAAGAAATTGTACCTGTGATTAAATAAAATAAAATAAAAATAAAACTTCTGAAATCTACATTCACGAATCTCATGAAAGAAATCCAATGTACGAGACTGGTATAATATTACAAATTAGCAAATTAGAGACCGAATGAAATTATAAAAAAAGTTACTACTTTGTTTCTAGATTACTATCAAAATAATTTAAAACTCTTTTCGACCCAAAATCAACGTTCCGGCCTGGAACTTTCAAAGCATTTAATCCATTAAGACCAATAGGCCAAATAGGCACGTTTCCAAAAATCCTCAGGAGTGGTGTTACAACTTACAATCAAGCATTCCGACTGAACCATCAATCAAAGCAGACGTGTAATCCGGTGCTGTCAGGACTTGGAGCACAATTCAGTTGGAGGCTTAATTTGGAAGCTAAATATAAATGAGAGTATGTAACGTGATAGAGGTGTGTTGAACGTTGACGATTTGTTGAAGGCTTTTGGGCGAATAGGCGAATTTTGAAAATTCTTTCGTGGAATGTTAAATTCGACCGCTTGCAGGGTTCAAATCTGCGACCCACTTTGGTTCAGTCAGTACACCAGTTGCTCAACTAATACTACTCCGATATCTGCTTGCAATGTTTTAATTACCCTTCCACATTGACTGGGATTTTTTTTCCACTAAAATCTAATTAGGTACTTTACGGCCTGACAAAAATTTGAAAAGCATTTTTTGTAGTCCTCTAAACAAATAATTATGTCACTCATTTTCATTTTTAAAAAAGAACTTTCAAACCGCTCTCCGTCTTTCTAATCTTTTCATTCTTTTTTACAAAATCGATAAATATAACTAAAGATTAGTATGAAAGTGTTTAACAAGGCAGCCAGGTATTTTAATGCCAGGTGAATTACATTTGTCCCCGTACAAGGTCATATACTTGGAAGCATTGAAAGAATACTAAACACTCACTGAGATCATCCTTTGACTCAGAATTTCTTGCTCTGCACTTTTAAATTACAAAGAATTAGGTTCTCTGCTTTTTGCACAAGCTTTTATTATCTCAATTTCTTGTTAGGGTACACAATTGCTTTAAAAAAATTGTGTTATTCCATAGTATCCAACCTTCTTGTCTTTCCAATACCGTCTACCGTCTACCCCATAAGATCAAACCATCTAGCTTACGAAGTGACTTAGACACAAGCTCTAGTATTACTTCAGTCTTTTTCCTTTGATTATTTACTGTGGCGGTCATGGGCCCATGTCCAACAATGGAAGTGAATCGGCTTATATTATGTCCTTCATACTACCCAAGGACCCACTGTATAAGAAATTAGAGGTACCCATAGAAATATAACACATGTCTATGGAGGTACCACGATTCTCACTGTAAGAAATATTAAGTCTTAAATGCATAGTAAAGTGAAACACATTTATGACACTATTTATTTGTCTATTATATCAATCACCAGATACATTCAAAAGCACCATAACCTTTCCCCTTCTTTCACCTTCAAATATCACACTCCCTTCCAGCACTTTCTAGTGCAATTACTTTTACAGCCCACAAAGCGATAATACTTGTTTTCACCTGTTATTATTTTACGATACGTGTGGGATCTATAAAAGGCTTTCCCTTTAAACTTATGTATTTTAGAGATTTATACTATGTTATTAAGTGCATGAAGTTAGAAGATAAATTATCATAGTCACAAGCTTTGAAGTCGTCATTTGAAGACCTGAGTTAGTTATAAATGATTGATAATTAAATATCAATAATGTTTAAATATGCTGGTAAGTTATGTCAAAAACCACAATCGTGCCTTTGATCCTTTAAAAACTCGATCCTTTTAGGTTTTTTATCAAAGTCGATTAAGATTATTAAGGTTTAAATTCACGATGCATAATTTATTAGTTAACTGATAATATAATAAAAGTGTTCATTGTCTAGTCAGTGTTTATATTTAATCATTTATTCATAATGTACTTGTATCAATTTGCACGTTTTGATAAATTGTTAATGTTATGTACAGTTCGTTAGCACCTTCTACCTGAGGGCATTACCTTCTCAGATTTATTGAAGCCTATAGTGTATATAAATTTAAGTCACCTCTAAAGTTGCATAGTGTAGGCTAGCACAACGGATTTTTGAAAATCAAACCTCAGAATGGAACGCGGGAATGAAAAATTACGCGGACGTCGCAGGAGGAAGCTATCTAGTTACAATCATTTCTTTGTTGGAACTGTAATTATGATGGATAAAAGAAAAACCAAGATTTTGTAGTGTTGAATGGACTTGATTACTTTGATAGGCAATGGGTTTACTATGCTAATTGAAGTATCGAAACCCGCTTTAATTTCGCTAATCAAAAAAGCTCAGCAACATGATTTCCCATGTGTTTTCTCTTTCCGTTTCCCCCTTTGTACCTCCCTCTCAATTCCGAGAACACGTCATTCTAAATCCTTGTAAGAAATCTTAATCTTCTCCAATCAATCGGCAGTTTTCAATAATGCTGGAGAATTTTCGCCGACAGGCCGACACCGGGCGACGATGGCACGTCAAATTTAAATAATGGCCGCCGCGCCGCCAGGACTAATCATTGAGAGATGTGTCTGTCACGAGTGGAGTAAGGAATAGACGGGATTTTAGTAAGAATTATGTGTGTTGGTATATTATAGCAAAAATTATTAGCTAGGGTAGCTAAAAGCATTATGGCAGGAATTTTTATGATCACTAAAAATAAGTCCAGAGCAAATAATTTGTATTTCTTTGCAAACATGGGCAACAAGTTTAAGGAACAAAGTTTATACAGCTTTGGTTTAAAGAAAGGACCAATATATTATATTATAATTTTTTATTTTTTATTTAAACTTCATGCAACATGTGTACATAGGCGGACTTAATGCCTTAGGCATTCTCTCCCAGTCAACCTTAGGGTGATACAGAGATGACAAGGCAGGTGCAATATTGATTCACGACACAAAACAAGATGAGAAATTAATTACCACTAAAACAATAGATAAACATACATAGGTATATATATATAACATACAATAAGTACTAAATATATATAATAATATACTATTATAGTCATAGATAAAATACTAATGAGATGATTCTGCCAAAATTTTATCTAGAAAGAACTTCCGAACTTTCCTTTTAAAAGAGTCCCGACTGGATAATATATTATATCTAGTCAAATTGCTATGCTCTAGGCATATACTTTATTCATGTGGAAAGCAGAATTCTAAAACACTCTTTTTCTGTTTCAGTGTCTCAAGCTCAAAATCACGTTTAATTACAATTGAGTAGTGTTTAGTCAAGCTGACTAAAAATAATTATTTTAAGAGGACAGAGAGTTCCATAATGTTAATTTGTCGAGCGATACAAGCTCAAATGTGTGTTATTTGTTCATACACAAAACAAGACATAAAACTATCAATGTCCAAAACCCCTACAGATTGAACACCCATCGTCTTCTTCCCGCTTTTCCGCACACATTGGGCCATCGCACAAACCTCAGTACATAACCGGCGTCTTCAATCCATCAGGTCTTCGCCATCCGTCGAATAACAATCCCTCGTGCCTGTCACACAACCTACCTACCCTACAGGGATTACCTCATGTCTTCCACGTTCAAAGGCAGACTGGTAAGCTTATGTTTTTTTTAAAGATGAGTCATAATATTCCAGTACTTATGTGGGCCTAATAAGAAGGCTCAAAGTCACTCAAAGGGCAATGGCTCTCCATTGCCCTTTGAGTGACTTTGGCTATGCTCGGAGTGTCCCTGCGTGATCGAATCAGAAATGAGGAGATTCGCAGGAGAACGAAAGTAACCGACATAGCCCGAAGAATTGCCAAACTTAAGTGGCGGTGGGCGGGGCACATTGCTCGCAGAACGGATGGTCGATGGGGCAGTAAATTTCTGGAGTGGCGACCGCGTACTGGAAGGCGCAGCGTGGGTAGGCCCCCCACAAGGTGGACCGACGACCTGGTGAAGGTCGCGGAAATACGCTGGATGCGGAAAGCGCAGAATGGTCGTTGTGGCGATGCTTGGGGGAGGCTTATGTCCAGCAGTGGATGTCTTTCGGCTGAAATGATGATAATGATGACTTATGTGGAGGTTCTGGCCATTGGGCCATTGGCACGTACTGCTATAAGCCATAAGCTTATCCAAGATTATCATATGAAGAAGCTTATTATTAGTAAAATCATGAACATCATCGTCACTCAACTACTGTCCCACTGCTGGACACAAGCTTCTTCTCAGAATGAGAAGGTTTAACGCCTTAGTCCACTAGGCCTAGTGCAGAATTACACACGCCATCGAGAACTGTATGGAGCACTCTTAGATGTGCAGGTTTCCTCACGATGTTTTCCTTCACCGTTAAGCAAGTAATAATCAAATTCTGATTCGCTTATGAATTCGAAAAGCCAGGTGATGCGGGCCGGAATCGAACTCAATTCCTTCTGCATGGAAGGCCAGCCCTCAACCGCTAGGTTAGACTTCTGCTATTAATGAGCTAATTCATTACCGTGAGTTGGAAACTTGAAGTATGTACGACTTAACGCACGTGCATTTTATCAGGATTTCTCGATTTTTCGAGTATCGGTTTCAACCGAAACCCGTATTCTTGAGCTTTCTTCAGGTGGCAAATTCGACACCAACCAAGAGCACATGATTGAAGCCGTATAATATTGAGAAAATAAATTATTTATACTCGAAAATGTACTGAATACATAATTCATAGAATGAATATCACTACTATGGTATCATCTACAGTTTCAGCAAGAAAACCTCGCAAACGATTGGGGAAGACTCCGTAATGAGCTTCCAGCTAAACTGTTGTAAATTGCACTTTAATAGGAAGTAATAAATCCGTCCACTTCCTGTTCCGTCGATTTTCACCGACAGTGTCACATTTATAGGAAATTTTGCGGTTAACAAATTTGATTTTGTCCGTTGTCTCACGTGGACCTATCTTTTAAGACGCCGACTACAGCCAAATACCCCAAATAGGCTTCTTTTGAAAACATTGTTAGCTGTATCTATTCAGTTTGTGGCAGTGAAAAAATATATGTTAATCTTGATCGTATTTTCTAAAACTGTATTGTGCCCAAAACACGTTTTCTTGAAGCTTTCTCTATAGAAAAGAATCATAAACTAACCTCTTAAAACATGCTTTAAAGCAAATAATCTCAATTATTTACCAAATATTATAAATGAAATTAAGAAAACATTTAAGTAAGACAATAATCTAAAACATAGTTTCTGTTTTTCAAGTAAGCTTTTAGTTTTTTATTAAAAAAACATATTGTTAATTTTCATTCAAGTTGAGCGGCACATCCGACGTCCCTACTCTCGTTGCCTCTCTTTCAGTTCTGTACAAAACGACAGTGACGGCAGAGGTCTGATTTTTTAAGGGTTGTCAGCCTCTTAACCAGCTCTACAGTTAGCCTTTGTGGAAGCATTATCCTGAGATTATGCTTTTTGGTCTTGTGCATGTTGTATTAATACTAAAGATAGTAGAACCTGGCTGTATAATTTTTATTTTTTTTGTATCTTTTAATGTATTGTGTTTTGTAATACAACGTGTTATTGAAATAACAGAAAACCTATTAAGGGGTCATTGTACTCATCAGTATGAACAACTTTTACCATGAGACCATCCCAGAAATTGCGAAAAGAAAATCAGCTGGTCCTTACATTTGTTTTCACATAAATCGACAAAATATAGGAAACAATTTATAATAAAACAAACAGCTGTTTTTTTTCGCGATTTCAGGGTTGGTCCCATAGTAAAAGTTGTTTATAACGGTGAGTACAAGGACCTATTAAGAGGTTTTCAGTTATTTCAATAACACGTTGTATCTTACTTTAAGTGCAACCTAAAACAAAATTGAATATTTTTCTTTCTTCTTTATCTCTTTCTTTGTACGTTTGTTACTACTACTGTGTGGTTTCCTGAAAAGAATAGGTTATCGAGAGTTTATCTCAAAGTCAAGTTCCAGTCAGACCCTCCATATGTATAAGGAATCCTAAGAAGTAAACACACGTTCTTCAATATACTTATGTATAACAGTAATACTTTGTTAAGTTAATGTTCATGTTATACTCATAAAACATACAAGAACATTGTAAAACACGGTATTCTTAGAAACTGTCATCACATAATTTCCTTTAAGAAACAAGAAATACACACACATACATACTGTACAATGTACGGTCTGTTTTTTCTGTCTTGTCTTATTTAGTAAACAATCTTGGCATGTCTCTTTATTTAAATAACTACTGATAAAATACAATTACTAGTTCTGCACATGTAATTAGGTATTTAGTGTGTGAAATTGTTGACATAATGTCTTTATTGACGGATTACATAAAAAGACATGCCAAGATTGTTTAGGTACTAAATAAGACAAGAAAAACACGAGATTATTAAGTACCTAGTATAATAATAATACACATATTATACATAGGTATTTACCTTCTATAGCAACATCCTTCAAGTCTTTCCATAACGGATCCCAAGAAATAGTGTGTAATTACCTGTAAAGAAAAAAAATCTTTATTACTATGTGTACAAAGTTCAAATTAGTGACAGGTATTCTTGTACCACCGTGTGCCAGGCAAGGAGTGACGTAATTAGAATATCTACTGGCATTTAATGAGTGTTGTATCTATGTACTTATTTCCATAAGTATCGAGGAATTAAGGAAAAATTATAAGGATTAGGCTATTATTATTATTTATTTTTTTGCTATCATTAGGCTCGCCCCCTATTACATGGGACTATAACATAACTGGCGAAATGTGGGTGTACTATACACCTCTGCCTACCCCTTCGGGGAAATACAGGCGTGATGTTATGTTATAAGGATTAATGAAGAAAATTATCGATATTTTTTTTGCATTATGCAGTACAATGTCTTACTTGCGTACTCATGTAAAAGTACAATGTTTAAAATAATGACTTGTTTCTCCATTATAGCTTCTTTCGTTCGCTCTACTTCTATCAAATTAGGTTTTTTTTAGGTCTTCTCTTATCAGGTCAAGGGCAAGTAACCCTAATATTGCAAAGAATTTGACATCAAAACATTTTTAGGTTTCCGTAGTCCTACAAGGACTATAGTTAGGCTTACAGTTTCGTCATGTCCGTCCGTCTGTCCTAATCCTTTACAGCTTAATAACTTCTACAGTTATAAACATAAGTAAATGAAATTTTGTTAAAAAATGGTTTAGATATAGTTCTCAATTTTAAAAGAATAAAAAAATCTTGATAACGTATTTTAGTGGTGGCGCCCATACATGTGAAATGGGCATAAAACATTTTTTTTCGCTGCACCTCCTCGTGTGGGGTATCATTGAATAGGTCTACTAAAATGAAGGTAATGTTTCAAACATAACTTTTTTATCAGGTAAACCAGTATACCATCTGCTAAATACTGTTCGCCAAAGTGGCTTGCAATGTGTCCCCCCCCTGCCATTTCTAAACTATGCAACGTAGAAACTTATAGTCTTCCTCATAGATAGACCTTTATAAAAACTTTTTTTTTTTAAATTATTTCGAGTATAATGTGATTATAATTTTTTGAGTTCTATGAGAAAACTGAAAAATACTTAAGACGTCCTAGTTCGTAGGTCATTGACCTAAGATAAAAATGATCTTAGCAAATAATGCTTCTTTAGTTACTTTCTATATAAAAAAATCACAAAAAGAAACTTTGTGTTATATTAATATGACACACTTCTTAAATTTAGCGCTAGGTGGCGCTGTTTGCAAAAACTAAAATAGCTATTATTAATATTCGATTTGATTCGTTTGTAATTGGACCTAGGTACTTAAGGAACTCTATAATACTGAGCATGGCCAGACATGCTCTTGGCCGGTTTTTTAAATTATTCTTTTTAACGCATTATTAGGAAATACAATACATTTCGATAGATTAATGTGTCATTGTGTTATTAATTAAGACAGCTGTGTTCTTTTGTATTGTATCCAGATAAATGGGTAAACATCAACCTAATAATCAGGCAACATTACCTGTATCCTCCCATTATGAGGAGCGGTGGCAAATCCTCTTACACAGGTACCTCCTTTGTTATGGCATTAGACCGGCTTTACTGTTCGTCCACTATGTGGAGCTAGCGTGAATATATTGTGTTATTGTTGGACTAAATGTGTTGGCGGGTAGTTTGTGCACGAAATAGTTTATAGCGATGAAGGACCAGTTTTCAAAACAATGACTTAAGCCGCGTTGACTAGACCAAGTCCGCTTTGACAAGATGAGGTTTCAAGACTACCTGGACGTTATTATGATCGCGGCAATTCAAGCGAATTTTTTGACATAAGCTCAGAGACATGACCAGAGACATGACATTTACCGCCGGTCATAAGCTCCATAAATGTCATGTCAAACTTCTATCATAGAATAGGTTATTTCTATCTCTAGTAGAATAAATCATGGATAATTAGGATATTGAAAACTGCCGTAAGGAGGCCGCATGTAAAAAAATATGTGCATAAAAAATTAAAACGTGTCAGGTAACTAACGAACTAACAGGTTACCAGCCATATCTAATCACACAGCAGTTATTAAAACATACCTAAACAGAACAATATTCCTTCTATCGTCACGAACGTAACATATTTATCCATAAATATTATCTAGCCAGCCTATACGTGACTGCAAGCTAATATAACAAAAAAGACTTATTGTAGAGGAAAAATGCAGGTCTAGCCTTGGAGTACACAAGGTTGGTCCTTTGTTTATGATGAGGAAACTGTCTGGTCCAGAGTTCCGCGTCTGGTTGCGATCCTTGTGCCTTGAGATAGCCGGGTAATCTCACCAATTATAGTGTTGATAAGCAATTTATTTTGCAAGCATGCGGGTAGTTGGGTAGTGTACTGTTGTGTTGTAGCCTATGGGTAGATAAAAGTGTAGGTCTTGAACTTGGACGAATATAAAAATGCGGACGGAATCTCGCTAAACAAAAAGTGAAGCACCAATAGTAAGACGGCTCGCTTAAAAGTACGGGCTGGAACGCACACATTCACACCCAACAAAAAGCCGCAATTACGCAACTAATCTCGTGTGACGGTAGTCATAGTCGTAGTGTCACAAATAAAATAACTATATATCTGGTGTGTTAATATTATGCCGAAATTATAGTGGGTTTAGGAAAAAAAGAAGTGCTTTAATCTTTTCTTAGCGAGATTCCGTCCGCCATTTTTTATTCGTGCGAGGTCTTGAAGCTTAAGATCGAGAATAGATGATAAATTGTCGTAGGTCAGGGTTTAAAAGATGGCCTTATGATCAGTGTGTTCTTGGGTGCTAATTTAGTTAAGCGGAAATTCAATGTGTTGAGGTGGTTGTTTTAAAGTAACTAACTTACTTACTTTACACTATTTTATGTGTATGTGTGCTGCCGCTGCGTACGGAACATTTTTGTTAGGGTAAAACTTTTTTTGTTCGTCTGAGGGTATAACATGTCTATACTTTTAAATATCTTTGACTTTAATCAAAACTGAACGCAATATAATTAAACACATTTGCACTATTTAGTTTAGTTTAAAATATTTTTAAGAAGCATCTAATCAGGTGCAATACGTAGTAGGTAGTAATTACTCGTTGCATTGTAACCCGTTCGCGCCGCGAGGTGCAGAGCGCACACATCCGGGTCGTGCGCCGCCTACCTAATAGCAGACAGAGGGTTGGGCTAACACCCGATACCTACTGCTCAACCTGTTAATATTAGTGTCTGAGATATTGTACAAGGAGCACGGTTTTGTCAGCTTCACTATGATTGTTCGCAGCATTTCGTCTATATTTTTTACTATGTCTGTGATATAACTTTTTACCCGACTGCGCCAGAAGGAGGGTTATGTTTTTCGAGTGTATGTATGTATGTATGTATATTTCTTTGGCACGCTCTGTGGCCTAAACGGCTTGATGGATTTGAGATTGAGAGGTGTCGTTAGATTCGTCTTAATTCTGAGAGTGACACTGGGTACATCAAAATTTAAAAAAATTAAATGGCCGCTTTTTGGCGCCATATTACCTCTCCAAAAATTTTTTTTTTCCCTCAAAAACTATCGAGTGGGGTATCAAAATAAAGGGTTTTATAAATGCTTTACAAAAATATATACAACTTATATGTTTAAATGTAATTTGGAATGAAAATGCTAAAAAACAACAAAATATTCAACGTTAAAAATGAATTTGACTTTTCAAAAAAAACATTAATAGCATGATAAATAAAACATGACAAAACTAAAAAAATTAATTAACAAAAACAAAAAACCCGACTGCGTGTAAAAATAACAGAAAAGATATAAACAAGACTTATCAACACGCAGGCGGAGGCTACCTATGAATGATTATGTAATTCATGACCAAAAACATACGTAGCCTCCGACTGCGTGTTGATAAGTCTTGTTTATATCTTTTCTGTTATTTTTACACGCAGTCGGGTTTTTTGTTTTTGTTAATTAATTTGTTAGCCTGTTCCACTGCAGGGTAAAGGCCTACCTTCCTTTCTTCCACTTTTCGCGGTCTATGGCAATTTTTGGTCAATCCTTTAAATAGGAATCCAGCTTTTCCAGCCTGGACCTAGCGAGTTTTCGTTTTCGGCTGTTTCACTATGATTGTTGGCAGCACTTCGTTTATATCTTATATTCTGTGCTAAATATAGAGAGAAGTTTAGTCGAGTTCAAGTTTACTTGAGTCGATTGTAATATTTGTAATTTTGTGATTAATTACTCTATTACTCAAGCATAAATAGTCCGAACAGGAATAACACATCTATTTCCAGAAAAACTTATTTTATACAATATAAGAGAAAATATTTACCAAAGATTTAAATGGTGGAAAGAAAAAATGCTTCGCATGCGTAAATGCGTTAAAAAATAATAAAATGAATATTTACCACTGCGGCAAACTATTCGTTGAAAATTAAATCGACTAAAAAAACAAAGGAACAGTTCAATTATTCTTTCATTTTTGCAACAAACCCGCCACACGTATCAATCTGCTACAGACAATTCGTTTTTAAAATCTAGAAATATTTAGCAAATTCTGTGCAAACAAAGAGCGCCTGGATATTTGGATAACCCGTCGACTGCGGTCGGAAGCGCCCCACACGTCCGGGCGTCCGGGGCACGCTCGCTAATGTGTCGGGGGGTTATCGAGCCCGGATAGCGGTTATATGTTTTACACTGAGTTTCTTGTTGGCTTATGTTCATGGTAGTAGGTTCCGTAAGAGGTTTGTATACCGGAGAGTATGGCAATGATTCTGGAGGAGCACAGAGAGAAGGCAATGTTTGCTAACACACCTTTTTGCCTTTTAAGCCGGGTCTTCTGCGACCATATTCTTGTTATTTTTAACACCTAACAGGTTTTTCTAACAAAAAGTGGACGTGGCCTAGCGGCCTAGCTGTTTGGCCACATTTGATTAGCCTAAACAATAGTTTTAATCTTTTCCATATCGCGACCACCTTTAGTAGAAAGAAATGCTCGCGACCACCTCGTCTCGCGAGGTTATGAAAATGAAGGCCATGAATTTTGTATGATAATTGCTCATTCATCAGCTTTCAAGAAAGTGTCAATGGAGTGCCCAGAATAGGATAGTTTTCACAATTAGCAATTTTCCATCTGAAGACGGAAAATATAAAAAAAAAACTTAAAATAGCTATAACTCGAAAACAAATGACTGGCGCCCTCTGGTACACGGGATCATTTTTGTTGCAAATGAGCTCTAGTATAACCCCTTTCATGGAATTGGTCGAATATAATAGAATAGAATAGTATTTATTTGCATCAAACATGGTACAATAAGGTGTTAGAAAACATTATTTTGAACTAATACATGTTCCACCAGGTTATCGATAAATACAATACATTTTTTTTTATAATGCATGTTAAATAAATATTTAACAATACCTACTTTTAAATTACAATGGAGTTAATTATAGTTTTTTTCTTTTAAATTACATATTATTAGCATTCATTCACACTATTAAACTATTAACATTCTACAACATAATTAAGTCAAAATTTATCCCATTATAATAAAACCTTTACAATTATTATTTATTACATTAATTACATTCATAACATATACCAATTACAATTTATTTATAAATTTCGATTTTAGTTTATATATTACAATTTTAAATTATTTATCAATTACAATTTTATTTCATAAATGTTAAATTATAATTTATTTATTAGTTACCTACATTTTTACATTATTTATCAAAAAACTCCTTTATATTAAAAAAGTGTTAAATCTTTTTCTACACCCTTACTCGTAATAAAGTAAAAGGGTATATCCCTAAAAGTTAATTTTTAATAAAGCTAACTGTATTTACTTGCCTGGTCTGGAGGAAGGTGACGGCGCTCGTGATACAGGTCTTTCCTAGTACGAGCGCCAAAGCACTCCTTTGACGTTTAAATGTAGACTTATAAATTAGTGTACTCATATTTAAGGAGATATACTGTAAAAAAAAATCTGCAATAAATTATTTATGAAATTATATATGAAATTATGAAAATATTAATTAATTAATTAATTACAAATCACCCTGTATACAACGTGTTATTGAAATATCTGAAAACCTCTTAAAGTAAAAGTTGTTCATACTGATGAGTACAATGCAGGGGGCAATGTACTCATCAGTATGAACAACTTTTACTATGGGACCAACCCCGAAATCGCAAAAAAAAATAGCTGTTCCCTACATTTTGTCGATTTATGTGAACACAAATGTAGGGAACAGTTGTTTTTTTTCGCGATTTCAGGTTTGGACACATATTAAATATTGATTCACATATACTACCATTGCTGGTGTAGAAATATTAAGTAGACATATATAAGGTAACATTCTTATGTAACCCAGCTGAGCAAGTAATACTTAAGTAAATAGTGTACAACATTAATAACATGTAATTAATCTTCTCTATTCATGTAACGTAATTACAAGATGGTAGATACTCTCAACAATATGCCTTGTTACATGATTTATATCAGAATGTGAACCTATGGCTTTATTACGGTAAGTAAATATGGTGGAATTTTCTTGTAAACTACTGATGATGTTTTTTAGGGTTCCGTACCCAAAGGGTGCTAACGGGACCCTATTACTCTCGTTACGTTATCCGTCCGTCCGTCCGTCCGTCTGTCTGTCACAGGGCTGTATCTTTGTAACGGTAATAGATAACCAGTTGAAATTTTCACAGACATTTGTCAAAAAAAAAGGCAAACACCAAAGGGGGTCCCCATAAAAGAATCCTCGAAAAACATGCATTTTTTTCAACGTTTTTATTCCTGCTCTATCTTCAAAACGGCAATACATATCAGCGTCAAACTTGGTCTGATTATAGTGCATACTATGTACTTTAGCAACAAAAACTACAAATAAGGCAACCTTAAATAACATTCATCATCATCATTTCAGCCGAAAGACGCCCACTGCTGGACATAGGCCTCCCCCAAGCATCGCCACAACGACCGGTCCTGTGCCTTCCGCATCCAGCGGATTCCCGCGACCTTCACCAGGTTAACATTCATTCATTCACATTTATAGAAATATATAGTGTTACATGCGTAAGAAAGAGATGCAAAATCCATATTTCGCGCACGGTACGTTGATGTCTTTTGATGAACTCTCGTAAATTAAATCAGTTTCTATTATCTATTTTTAACCGACGAAAAAAAGGAGGAGGTTCTCAATTCGACCTATATATATTATTTTTTATTTTTTTTTATTTTTTTATGTATGACCACGCATAACTTTTTACAGAGTGGTCCGATTTTGATGATTCTTTTTTTAATGGATAGGGTATATCTCAAAGTTGGTCCCATTTAAATTTCAAAATCAAAATCCACCCCTAAGGGTAGTACAACAGGGGGATGAGTGTTTGTTCACCCACTGAATTCTTACCTGTAAACCGATTCTGTTGAAACTTGACACACATAAATATAGTTCTAGACACTACGACATAATGGAGACCTGGAGTTAGATTTTAACCACAAAAAAATGAAAAATAAAACTTTTTAACAAAAAATTGAACCGACGAAAACAGAAACTGATAAGTGAAAAATAACTAATTATGAGTCGGCGCCAAACAACCAATCAACGAAGATCATTAAATTACTTTAAATAAATAATAAAAACAACGTCACATCAAATACAACGTGAAATTTTCAACGATAAACAATAACTTTCCAAAAATGCGTTCTCCACTCGGCCATTTGCAACTTACACGCACTTTGCTTGTTAAAAGTTCGTTTGGCGCCGACTCATAATTAGTTATTTTTCACTTTTCAGTTTCTGTTTTCGTCGGTTCAATTTTTTGTTAAAAAGTTTTATATGGTATCAGGTCGATGGGTGGTACGGAACCCATACTGCGTGAGTCCAACTCACGCTTGGCCGGTTTTTAAAATTATTTGGTTGCAGTGAGTATCTATCTACACCTTAATCAAATTTATACTTTTAAATTTATACTTTTATCAACGCGGTCGGGTAAATACATTAGTATTAATCATTTTGTAACTTCTTGTATAATCCCAAATTTTTTTTTGGTGTATAACTTATTTACTTAACCAATAAGTTATCTAAGCGCTTTCTAGAGCCCTGTTCGGTTCAAACATGAGTTTAACCGGATTTTTCGATCGCATGCGCTTGCGCACCGGAAGCGCGGCCACTCTTCCGTGACGCGTTTTCCGGTCGAGTCGATCGAGCGCGGCGTGTGAGCATGCGTAAGTATTGATACATTTCATTTGTAATGTAAATTGATGCTGATCTCATAAGTCTAGCTAAGTGCTTGGTCTTCGGCTAAGAATGCGGGGGGGAGGGTTATCCTTTGCAGATTTAGAAATACATTCAAGTACTAATAATAAGACCTACAAGTTTCTAATTTCGGATTCTTTAGTCTTTCTACTGGTACTATAAAACCAGTAAATCAAGCAGAGCTATTCCCCTATTGAGTAATTCCTTCTAGGTATATCTGCCGGAATCTCATACGTAGGTCTAATCCTGACATCTCAAAGATAACTACTTTACTTTTAAACTTGAGCAGTCTTTGTTTTCTTCTATACTATAAAGGCAAGGTAAACGCTCTTTAATTGTTTCACAATATTATTCAATAGTATTTGAATATTCTAAGTATACCTAAGTAACTTGTGACATTGTAAAACTATCAGATCGGTATAGGTTAAAAGTGAACGTGAAATGTACCTTGAACAGCTTTCAAAAAACGTCAGGAATACTGAACAAATTGTAAGCAAAATGACAATTAAGTCATGTTGATTCAAACTACAATTTGTAAGCAAACTGATTGTAATTATTTCATTATTTTTAACGCATTTACGCTTGCGAAGCGAAATCTAATGATTTAAATTGTGGAAAGAAAAATCCTCCACTTTGGTACGTCTTTGGGTGACGTCAGCTATATCTTATTATTAGTGGGGGTTAATTTCGATACCACCAGCAGTGTTCACGGTAGCTTAGTGGCTAAAGCACTAGCGTACTGAGCCAGGAGTCGCAGGTTCGAATCCTGCTCGTGAGCGATTTTTTCTTTCCACAATTTAAATCATTAAACTGATTTTATTTATTTAACCCATCCTAGGCGTTTTTTTAACAAGCTTATATTTTATTATAAAAGTTCATGTTGATAATAAATATAAATAAGCAGATTTTCAATTTTTAAACAAACTTTATTTCTATATTAATTTGAGCACCAAATGTCATGACTCACACACAAGGTCTGCGTGACTTCGTAAGGTCTGCGTGACTTCGTAAGGTCTGCGTGACTTCGTAAGGTCTGCGTGACTTCGTAAGGTCTGCGTGACTTCGTAAGGTCTGCGTGACTTCGTAAGGTCTGCGTGACTTTGTAAGGTCTGCGTGACTTCGTAAGGTCTGCGTGACTTCGTAAGGTCTGCGTGACTTCGTAAGGTCTGCGTGACTTCGTAAGGTCTGCGTGACTTCGTAAGGTCTGCGTGACTTCGTAAGGTCTGCATGACTTCGTAAGGTCTGCGTGACTTCGTAAGGTCTGCGTGACTTCGTAAGGTCTGCGTGACTTCGTAAGGTCTGCGTGACTTCGTAATGTCTGCGGGACTTCGTAATGTCTGCGGGACTTCGTAATGTTTGCGTGACGTACATAATGTATGTGTGACCTAGGTACGATCGACCGCACGTCGGTAGTAACACTTTGGTATTAGCAGCAGCATCTTTATTTCGTAAGCAGCAAGGGCGGTTTTCGAACTGAAGTGTTACCACTGCCATGCAGTCTACTGTACGTAATGTCTGTGCGATATAGAGTTATATGACAAATATAATACATAAAGAATTGAGCTAGATCTGTATGACCATTGAGTTAATTGAAAAATATAATATCTAGAAAATTAAACTAGGTCTGTGTGACCACGAGGTAATTGACCTATTTAATATCGAGGAAATCAAGCTAAATCTATGAGACGAGTTATTTTAAAAACATAGCTAATACCTAGGAAATTTCAATTTGTATGACCACGAGTAATTTGGAAAATATAATATCGAGGAAATTGTTGTTTAAATAATGAAATGAAATTATTTATTCTACAAAATTGGATATTAACATTACTTCTTTATTTTGATTTGAAAACTAGATAGCGTCGTCATAACTACTTTAATAACATATAGTAAACTAAGCTATCTGGAACGGTAGACTAGATCTGTGTGAACTTACTTGATGAAATCATGAAATGATATTATTTTTTATTCTTATTATTTAGTCTGTAAAATTGGAATTACTACATGTTGATTTTAAAACTAGATGGTGTCGTCATACTTTAATATTTTGTAGTCTACTAAGCTGTGTGTAACGGTACCTACCTTGTCTTCTTTGTCTAGAAGAAGTAAAGGCAGAAAATGATAATGATAATGAAAAATACTTATCGAGAGCAGATTTATTAATACAACAAAAAGTAGCTGTTCAAAAGTAAAGTCCTCATTTAGTCGATCTCATTTTAAACACTATGAAATGAAAGCTTCAAACTGTTTATGTTGAAGTAAAACAATAGTTACTATTAAATAGTTCTCTTCTTGAAAGGAATTATGGCAATATTAAAAGAGTATCTAACTGCATTCTTTACCTACACCCAGGTTCAGGAGAACCCGCACACCAAGGTTCACTTCCAGCAACCCCTTCGTTACATCTAAACCAAACGTTATTGACGCAAATTATTCTATTACGATTATTCGCAGCAGCTCACACGTTTTCTAAAAACATCAAATAAACGTATTTCCAAACATCCTTCATCGAACTAAAATGAAAATTTGAAGCCTCCACCACCAGCCCTTTCATCACAAAGTTTTGAACCCAAAAGACTTCAACAAAGGAATTTCTAATTTTCGAGCCAGAACCCAGAGCTTCATGTTTGTACATTAAAAAAGCGATTGTGTGTGCCCCGAATTAATACCGTTCGGACCCTGATCATATGGATAAGCATGCATCGATGGTCAGAGCACTGAGGAGGGGTGGAGTGCCACTGCGAGAGGGCTCCACAATTTATTTTATCATATTCAGGGATCTCAGGCTTAGAGTAATTAGACTTCAGACTCTTTAGAGTGATAGTTACATTCAAATTTCACCACAAACTTGAAGTCTAGCATATCTATGTGTGTCCATAAGCAGCATGTAAAATGTTCGCCGACACACACACATACGCACGAATTCAATTTCGACGTCGAGTCGTCGAGACGAGTCTTTTAAGTCTAAATTGAAACGATTACACTCCGCGTGCGACTATGGTTCTAAGCCTAGTTAATTTAAGGTCTCAGGGAATAAAAATAAAACTTTAATATAAGCTTTAATATATTCTTTTGAAGAAACCTTGCAATTTTCTTCCGTGTTTTCTTCTAACTGAAGAACGCTGACACATCTTTTTACAATATTTTCGAGTCCTAATTCATGCCTAGGAGGTGTGTGGTTTATATTCCCACTATAATAAGTAATCAGTCAGGTTTAGGTCACACTACTGCGATTTGTGCCACTGATTTTGTCTGAGCATCATAACAAAATCCGTGACACATGTCTATAAGTGACACAACAAACAAACTTCTTGTTTCGTCATCATATTATCATCCTTCTGGAGCATAATGCTGGACAAAAGCTTCCTCAAAATATTTTTACACAAACAGGTCAAGCCCGTGTGTCGCCAACAGTAAGCCCCACCTCGGCTGGGCCCACCGAAGTGAATACAGTTTACCTTACATCTTACATCAAACCCTCCGCTGATTACTTTTAAATATGCACTGAATAACGAGGTAACGTTTAATAAGTAAGTACGTGTTTATAATATTCTGTTAAAATGTAAAATCCATTTATAAATAAAATACACAAAATTGTTTAACTACTAATCATCTTGTGAGTCGTAAGATTTGAAATCGTTGATATTGTTGCTATAGAAAAATAATGTTAGGCTATGTTTTAGAATAATCCTCAATCCCTCAATATAAAGACATATTGCAAAAGAGGCAGATATAAAATCTGTGAATGGAACACCTATGCCTATACCTATACTATAAGCTGATACTGACTTTCTTCTTCTCCTCGTGTCAGCTCCAACTAGAATCAGAATTAACCAAGTTGATAGCGAGGCAGACTAGCCATTGTGTACCGGACATACAAGTCCTTTCATTAATAGATTCATTGAAATGTGCCTTTACAGATTCACATTCGTTCACGGTCACACACCCAACCATTCATTCATTCAATATCATCGAGCATTACACCATATGGACGTAACCTCATCTGATCTTGAATCGTCGACTAGACATAACGCGCTCCTATTGGCAAGTTGACTCGTGGCCTTATATTTATCTGTGCGAAATAGTGCGAATAAATAAAACAGTTTCACAGCCCGTAATTCCATCTCCATAGGATTTAATATATGAAACTCACCTAGAAGCAACATCTTAAAACCATTAAGCAATAAGAGCAATAGAAGTCCTCTTAATTCCTCAATATTAGCAATACGGCTAGTTGCACACTGCTCAGCAACATTTAATTACATACAGTTCGCTGCCAAATTGCTTCGCTTAGTGGTGCCTAGTAATTGCTGTTATCAGAGTGTGTACTCGGGTTAAAATCGCTTCGCTGATATTGAATCGACGCGACGTTGTGTAAGGGCTTTAGAAGCATGTGATAGGGTGATGATTTAATAAATTTTAATTATATATTATGATATGATAATATAAGTCTTGAAAACTACATAATTCTTTGTTTTTTTAGATTCAATAAATTGTATGGATTACCTATGAAGCAATTAGCAAAAAACTTAATTAAAATTAATTATTGGCTCTGAAATTCTGTGCCTGTAAGTCTTTAGGATGAGCCCTAGATGCATCTTCGTTAACCTTTAGATTTTAGGTTGCAAATAGCGAATGGAAGTATTTAACCATAACAAGATGTTTCACCAGGTATTCTCTTCCCGCGATGCCTCGAAGCTACGTCACGATCAGTGTTACCATTGATCGATATATCTTCATTATATTTAAGGAGATTTTTGTTCATAATGAATATAAAATAAATTAATTATTTATGATTTTTAACGCATTTTACGCATGCGAAACGAAATCTAACGATTTAAATTGTGGAAAGAAAAAAAAAAGTGGTTAAGAAACACTGTTTCTTAATAAGATATCGCTGACGTCACCCAAAGATGTACCAAGTGGATGAGAATTTCGTTACCACGAGCAGTGTTCACGGTAGCTTAGTGGCTAAAGCACTGGCGTACTGAGCCAGGAGGCGCAGGTTCGAATCCTGCTCGTGAGCGATTTTTCTTTCCACAATTTAAATCGTTATAAAATAAATTCCTAACTATCCTAACTATTCGTTATCTCGTGTTATTCATCTAATTAGTCATTAAAGGAAACTGTATAAAATTACTAGTTCAAAAGTGCTTCTTGCTCGGGTAATTTATTTACACAAAGTGGCAGCACATCAAACTGACAAGTATCACGATAACAGCCCGCTATTGGCTCCACAGCCGATGACGTAGTACGGAGGCAATCGCGTGACCTAGCTGTCACGGGAACAGAGTACCTGTACCTGGTGAAATATCTTATTTTACCATGTATTTAGCTACGTCCTCACCGCTTGGATGGCTGCTTACTCTGCTCCGAAAAACTACCATGAACATATAAACAAATCAACCATAAAAACTACACTTCCATTTACATACGTTTAGCTACACTCATCACAGTTTTCTAAGAAAACCGCGCAAATTTCCACTCCTGCGCATCTATATGCACAACACGTGTGTAAACGCAATATTAATTATTAATTCGTTATTAGTTATTATTGTACTACGCAATAATGTCGTGGTTGAGATTATCAAGCTAATTTTATGGGGAAAACGAGGGTTATTATTACTTCATGAAAGACCTTGCAATACTTTTTATTGCAAGACGTAGCTTTAAACGCCTCCTATTCTTCAATATTGTAGTTAAAGGCTCGTTAAGATTATTTTAAGCCTATACAAAGCCTCGACCAAATGAGAATGATACTTGTACACTCAGAGGTGGACTAGCAGTCTCGGCCGCCCTAGGCCGTTTAGTAAGAGCACAGAATACTATAATAGTACTTTTCTTCTGATTTTGCATTGTAAAAATGTGCGGGGAGCACAGGTTGGCTGCTCCTAATATCTGGCCATCCTAGGCCCGGGCCTAGTCGGCCTTATGGAAAGTCCGCCTGTGCTAACATCCTCTCAAAACATTACTCAAAGATTTCATTAAAACATTATCAACTCTCTTTCTTCTCGCCTTTTCTCAACTAAACTGTGGTCAGCTTCCAGTCTAACCAGATGCGGCTGAACATCAGTAATTTACACGGAGCTACTGCCATCAGACCCCCGCAACTCAGTTACTGAGCAATACTGACATTCTAAGTTTAGACCAATTGTCAGACTTTTGGGCTTTTGTCTACCCGTGACGGCTGCCATAAATATTAGTATGGCAACCGGGACCGACAGCTCGTGCTCTCCGCGTCACGGAAAGGTGTAACAAAATGGTCACCGAATTAAAACAATAGAAACGATCACTACTCTTTGCTTTTCTTTTTTACACGACTGCGCCAGAAGGAGGGTAATGTTTTTCGAGTGTATGTATGTATGTATATTTTTTTGGCACGCCCTGCAGCCTAAACGGCTTGATGGATTTTAACTTGTGAGGTGTCGTTAGATTCTTCTTAATTGTGAGAGTGACACTGGGTATATCAAAATTATAAAAATTAAAATGGCCGCTTTTGGCACCAAATTACGGCTTGAAAAAAAAACCCTCGAAACCTATCGAGTGGGGTATCAAAATAAAGGGTTTCATAAATGCTTTTCAAAAATATATACAACTTATATGTTTAAATGTAATTTAGAATGAGAAATGCTAAAAAACAACAAAATATTCAACGTTAAAAATGAATTTGACTTTTCAAAAAAAAACATTAATAGTATGATAAATAAAACATGATGACAAAACTAAAAAAAATTAAATAAAAAAATTAATTAACAAAAACAAAAAACCCGACTGCGTGTAAAAATAACAGAAAAAATATAAACAAGACTTATCAACACGCAGGCGGAGGCTACATAGGAACTATTATGTAATTCATGACCAAAAACATACGTAGCCTCCGACTGCGTGTTGATAAGTCTTGTTTTTATCTTTTCTGTTATTTTTACACGCAGTCGGGTTTTTTGTTTTTGTTAATTAATTTTTTTATTGCTCTTTGTGTAAAACTACCTACTTCTGTTTTGTTTTGGTAGGCCAAAAGTATTAATAAGTATCAATGTTATGTTTTCAAGCAAAGTCATCGCAATGCATACCTACTTTATTTTTTGAGCTACGCTTAATGGCATATTGTTTACTTTTATTTTAAGTTTATATGTTTTCTCTGTAAGTGAATTTGTAATTCTTTTGAGAAATTAAGATCTTTAAAAGTATATTATTAAAATATATAAATAAAGCTGCTCTCTTTCTCGAAAAAGCCTGAAAGAATTTTGTGTTTTAAAAGGAATAAAATGTGGGACAAACAGAATTTTTTGTATGGGACGAATCTTGAGACGAACGCGGACCAAATAAAACAACCACATTCAATCAATCAATCAACTCAGCCTATCGCAGTCCACTGCTGGACATAGGCCTCTCCCAAGTTGCGCCACAACGCTCGGTCCTCTGCCTTCCGCATCCAGTCCCCCCCAGCCACGTTCTTTAGGTCGTCGGTCCACCTGGCAGGGGGCGCCCTACGCTGCGTTTGCCGATTCGCGGTCTCCACTCAAGGACTCGTCTGCTCCAACGGCCATCGGTCCTTCGACAGACATGGCCAGCCCACTGCCACTTCAGCTTACTGATCCTACAAGCTATGTCGGTCACTCCGGTTCTTCTCCGGATAATCTCGTACATACATACATACAGACATTACATACTTTTAAATCTAATAATTTTAGTTTTCCTCTTACTACAGCAACTGAAGAAATACAGCTACAATTACAAACAAAGTTTATCCTGAATAACACGAGAGCCACGTGCAAATGTTAGGCGGCACGTTCGCGCGTTTGTTGTGGACTCTGTCAACCGTGAAGTGGGACAACGCCAACGCTTACAGGATCTAGGTATTTAAGTTGTATCAGACAGGGAAAATACTGGCAATATGCAACATGGCTGTTCTTTGTGGCTTTGCAAGAAGAAATCATCTTTAAATATCCATATACAAGCTGTTGATCTGTAACTGTGCCATATTTATAGAGCAAATGATATAAAATGTGCTCGATCTTCTAAAAATACTTAATCAATTCTATGGTTATTTAATAACCAAATTTTCACTCGGAAACATTAGCGAGGGTTTGAGACAAATCCCGAACGACTCTGAGAATAATGTCACGGGGCGGCGGCATTGTAAGAAGGCAGAAAAATCTGCCTATATTTTTGGTGGTTTTGCTCGCATCGTATTAGTCTCACGGGGAATTTGTTTGTTTACAAATAGGTATTTAAAACAAAAATGTAGTTTTTTGGTCATTTCATAGCAATCCTAACGCAGTTAATTCTGAACAAAAGACTCTTCATAGCACCATATTAAGTTATAAGTTGTTGTGTGTGTTAAACTGAGCGCAGAAATAAAACTTTTTTCTTTCATTATATCCCTGGCCTGTTGGTGTGGAAGAGGGCAAGAACTCCTACTAACTTTTTAAAATAAAAGGAAGACCCAGGACGCTCCCGCAGTAAGATATTATTAGTGGCAAAAGTATTAATAAATAAATAAAATAAATAAATAGTTGGGACATTTTTACACAGCACCATCTAGTCCCAAACTAAGCAGAGCTTGTACTATGGGTACTAGACAATGGATATAATAATAACTTTTTTAATACATATGTATAATACATAAGAAACATTCAGACCAACACAAACACTTATGTTCATCACATAAATATTTGTGTCCTGTGAGAATCGAACCCACGACCTCGTGATTAGCATTCCCACACTCGTACCACTATATTTACCTCAGCACCAACCAATCATCATCATCATCATCATCATCATCATCATCATCATCATCATCATCATCATCATCATCACCATTTCAGCCGAAAGACATCCACTGCTGGACATAGGCCTCCCCCAAGTATCGCCACAGCGACCGGTACTGCGCTTCCCGCATCCTGCGGATTCCCGCAATCAAATTAAAAAATAGTTGCCTAGTCAGCTAACCACACAAAACCCAACCAAATAAAAATTCTAATCGATTTAAAATGCCATTATTTTTCAAAACAAAACGCTAACTACATCAAAAGGCTATCCAGTCCATCGGCCAACTAATAAGAGACTAACGCAATCAATGAACAGCCGCGTCTGGGTTAACGAGATGTCCGGCAAGGCTGTCCGGCGTCCGGTTATCCGATATCCGGGCCCGGTGAACCAGATGGTTTTCTCAAATATAAATAAGAGTATGGATTCAATATCACTTATTTTTATGCTACTTTTTTTATTGTGACGGCTCATCTTCCGTCAGTAAGAAGGTCGGACCTTTGGAAGGCTTGCCAGAGGACACAGGTCCAGCTAGCAGTCTCCCCTTTGACAACTTTAATCTAAGGTGGGATGGGGCACGAACCGAAGACAGTCCTCAGCTGCACTCTAGAGTCACATTCCGTCTCGGGAAAATGCAGGACTATTACGAAATATGGGAACTTAAACAATTTTGGCAATGGATATGGGTGTTTGATGGACTGGTTTTAACTTCTTTAGCCGGAAGAAAACGGCTAAAATATTATTGTTATTATTAAGAAGGTTTATTGGGTATTCAATGGACCGTCAAATGAGGGTACGTATTATTGTCAAGTCATTGGTCTGCTGGTTATAGACGTTGAACTGCTTACTCAGTATTGAAACGGTTTTATGGTGACATACATTCCAAACGTTAATGGAAATGAATTGGAATGGAATCGGACTCTTTTTGAGTACAATTGTGATGCATCTTGCAACTTGAGAGAAACTTATTTCCAGCAAGGACACTGGAGGAGAGCACTGTGCCAAGTTAATTAATTTGTAGTTGATGATTTATGCATAGGACTACAGTTACTAGCATCAAACGATATTGACTGATATTAGAGAGAAATTAATTTTATCGAAATGTAATCCAAGAAAGTGAAAACTGTCTTAAAAATTGTTTAATTTTTAAAACCAAGTAAAGATATTCCATACTAGGTATTATAAATGTTAAAGTAACTCTATCTGCCCGTTTGTTACCTGATCATGACTAAATCACTGAACTGATTTTGATGAAACTTAGTACAGTGATAGTCTGGAACCCGGAGGAGGAAAAAGACTACTTTAATTCGCGACTAATTAACGACATCACACGGGCGAAGCCGCAGGCGACATCTATCCTTTATAAACTACTTCATCATCATCATTTCAGCCGAAAGACGTCCAGTGCTGGACATAGGCCTCCCTCAAGCATATGTTGGGGGATATGCCATAATCGCCACGCTTGGCAGGCGGGTTGGCGATTGCAGCGGGTTTGTTAAATACTGAGTTATGGTTTATCTGTATACAGATAAACCATAACCGAATTAACATAAAGGCTAAAAAATATTCAGTTCCCGAGAGTTCACTTTTGAAGCATATAAATATTTTTTATTTCTTTCTTTCTTTCTATACTTGTCTTTCTGTGATAAGCTGAATTACACGCGGGTGAAGCCACGGGCAAACTCTAGTAATAAACTAAATAATGTCATCGAACCTTGGGTGTAGAACTATACACTATTTCTCCATCGGTGACAAAAGCGTGACGATCAAATTCACCATGCCAGCACAGTACACCTTCGAACGAATCTAAGAGTATTTGAAACTCAAGGTCAAACACGAGCTAATGTTTGAACAGCCATCGTAATTAACATTAAAATACTTATTTGCCGTACATAATACAATAGCCAGGTGTTATTACAACAATGCCTGCTCATCTATGAGTCATATGAGGTATGTGTGCCTTCAAGCATGGGCAGGTTTTAGAGTCAGTAGAAATGTAGGTCGGCGAAATATACTTTTTATTTCGTACATATTTCGAAAACCGAGCCACCGAATGTGTTTTACTTTTCTGGGTTCAAGGATTGAGACGGGAAAAATATTTAAATCAAATGAAATGAAATGAACCATAGATGTCTGGATTCTGGCCAGTTATGTTATGATCACAATCCTCTTGTATTTGATACAGTTCTTGATCCCATCATAAGTGTTCTCAGTCAAGCTAAAGCTACATTTAAGTACACGGTTTTTTTTTCTAATGGACTACTCGCAGACGGCACCTAGCTAGGTACCCTTGACGGAGAGTTCCGTCAGGGACTCCATCCGCCGAAAAATTACCTTATTCCTAACTTCCAAACTGAAATCGCAGTTGCAATACCGCATAAGGGCGTCCTCCAAGGAAGGGCTCCGACCTCGGCTTACTAGGGCATTGCAGGGGGACCCCGCCGCTACGTCCCCCTGGCAGCCGTTGCTGCATCGAGAAGTATTTTCTCGAAAGTGACGGACTTTCGGGTGCTTTCGGTGTGTATTGGGGGGGGGGGGGGGCAACGCGGATCGCGGTTTGTGGCGAGGGCGAATGACCTACCTAATTTACACGGATACACCCCTATTTTTATATACCAAAATGTGATGAAGGGTAAGCTATTTGTCAGGCAATTTTATTGGGCAGTAGGTTTTATTGGGCATTGTGTTAGTCGCTGTTTCTTAGTATTGGAATTAAAAACTCGTAAAAGTTTTTTGAACATTCTAAAAATACACACTATGTATGTAGTTATCTGTTGATCAAATATCATCATGTCTTCATAAACAAAACTTTTACTAGAGATAAATCACTTGTTCCATACATTTTGATCGAGTTAGGGTATCCAGTTATGTAAGTAGGTTTATTATATGAAACAGCTGATTTAATTTTAAGTTGGTTTTCCTTAGTAAAAGTTATGCAGAATGATGAGATGAGACAAAGTCTTTTTTGGTGTATTGAAAAAATAGGGTTGTATTATTTAGGCTACAGCTATAATTAATATTTTTCTTAAATATATTTTAAAAACTTTGACGACTATTCAATTCCAATACCAAGAAAAAAACAACTTACAGAATGCTCAATAAAATAACGCAGACAGGTACGTAGTTTGGAGATTAGTGCCTGACAAATAGACACCCACTGTGTGTGGCCCATAAAGGTATTATACTGACGTCAGTATAGAAATGTCTTTGGTGTGGCCCTCATCACAGATACATCTCAATTCAACTGACGCGGTAAATTCCAATTACAACGCAGGCACGCACTATGACGACTCTCAATAAGGGTGCAGACACACAGCGGGCGGAACGGTTCTGAGGCGGAGCGTCGACCGAACGTGGACGGGGCGTGCATATCACACAGCGGGTGGATCGCGCGCGGGACTGAACGGCGGCGGAATGACAGTGCCAGAAGAAAACGTTCCGCTCTCTGTGTGACTACTACTATGCCCTACTATTCCCATATAATACAACGCCAGCGTATCGGTCGCGCACCGCCCGGCGCGCGGCGGAGCGGCGGCGGAACGGTCACGCCGTCAAAACGCCCGCCAAGACGGCGCTGTGTGCACTGTCTAATACAGTTCAGTACATTACAACACGACGAGACCCGCCGACGATACGCTTCGGTTCCGTCACGCTTCAGTTCCGCTAGCTGTGGGTTTGCAGCTTTAGTATAATTGTGGACAATGAAAACCATTGAGCCTCCAAAAGCCTGCAGCTCACAGACAAACAGTCCAATTACATAAGGTAAACAGCGCGGCTGCGCGCTACAGATAACTGTAATACCCTGTGTTTGCAGCCGCTGCAGTTGCTATAATAACTGTATTTATTGTTGAAGATAAGTTTGATTGCTCGTGTTTTTGGCTTTGAATTTAAAAAATTAAAATATAATTATTGATAACTGGTGTCTGCGGTTCCCTCCCGTCGTATGACGATAAAAAGTATCCTCATGGACTATGGTACATCTATGTGCCAAATTTCACCCAAATCCAGCATGATTTAAGGACAAACGAATAAACTAACACCCATAGTTTTTCATTTATAATATTAGTAGGATGTGGCGGAAAGTAGTCATGTTGATCTCCCTCTAATGCATTATTGTCACGATCTTCAAGACTTGATAAAATTACGTTTGCCGAAAGCTTCAATCATGATGGGTGAAAGGTGAGTAACAATTTTAGACGAATGACTTTTGACTTAAGCAGTATAAAATCCTAGGTACAACAATGGCGGATAGTGAAATATTTTAAAAGGTACCTAAGTAGTGCAAAAAATACCAGTGGCCCCTAAGATACACAGGTTAAACTTAGTTTGGGGGTCGCCGTCTAAAGTAATATTATAATATGATTAGTTACAAGTAACTATACATTGTTAACTTCTTAGGTTTTCGCGATCACTACACGTTATAATAAAACAAAGTTTAACCGGATTAAATCCCGTATATTATTTAAATTGGTTTCCCTGACGTTTCGAAAGCTTTGCAGCATTTCGTGGTCGCAGGTAGACTAAGATGACAAGTGTCTTTACAAATATTTCTAAAAAAATATTTTAATCTACCGTACAATATTATTAATTAAAATCGCGTATATTATTTAAATTGGTTTCTAATTAAAATCGTTTCGATGCACGCAGTAATCACTCACAATATCATTATCCCAAAAGCAAACAGCACGCAACACTGTAAAAGATAATGATATTGTGAGTGATTACTGCGTGCATCGAAACGATTTTAATTAATAATATTGTACGGTAGATTAAAATATTTTTTTTGAAATATTTGTAAAGACGCTTGTCATCTTAGTCTACCTGCGACCACGAAATGCTGCAAAGCTTTCGAAACGTCAGGGAAACCAATTTAAACAATATACGCGATTTAATCCGGTTAAACTTTGTTTTATTATACATTGTTAATTTAACTCAAAATAACTCTTATAATGGCGGCCACTCACGATTATGCCGCTGCTGGATCCAGCGGCATGATAGTGGGGCATGACTGTAGGCAGATTGTTCATGGCAGTTCTTCCAAAAATTTGGTGGCCGGTATTACGAAGATCTGAATAAATTATTGTTATTAAATATCTCCTTTATTCCATAAATATACCATACTTATTACAAAACCTTTTTTAATATTTTTGTAATAGGAAACAAAACGAACACCGTAAGTACGCCTATTTTTCTTACTTGTCTTATCTCAGTGTCTTAGTTAGTAAACAATCTTGGCATGTCTTTTTATTGCAATTCGTCAATAATAATTATGAAAAGACATTATGTTAACAATTTTACACACGATTTACACAGTTGCGCGTGAGCCGGCGACGCGAGTGCACCACAAGCTTGATTCGCGCGCGTCTTTCTTGCAACGAATATTAGTTGTACCCACTTTTTTCTTAATTATGTTATTAATTTTAAATGAGTGAAATACAAGAAAATGTTGACTTTTGTTACACTAGTAGTAGTGAAATAACGGAGGATGATGTAAGAGTTGAACGTGACCAACCAGTAAACTTGGGTGTGAACGAAAAGGGGAGTATGAGTGGAAAGGAAAAGGGCGAGCAACGTCTGCCAGAAAAGAGATGTCGTCTAGATGATGAGGAAGTAGTAGAGGATGAAGGTTTTATGACTGTAGTAAGAGGGCATAAGAGAGCGGCTAGAAGAAGTTCAAAGGAGCTTAATTTCTCTAAGGGGAATAAGGAAGATAGGGTTTCTGCAAAAGGTGTTGTTTGTGTTACAAGCAAAGAAATGTTGCCTAAGCAATTTGGTATGGCAAAGCTCTTACGGACGGCAGATATCCAGAATATTACCAAAATGGCATATAAAGGTCCATATAAAGTTTTGATTGAATTTGATAATAGAGAAAGTGCATCAAAATTAATTAAATCAGAAAAAATGCAAGGTTTAGAGTACAGAGTTCAATTTATGAATGAATTAAATTTGACTTACGGAATTCTTAGACAAGTCGATTTGGAAATGGAGGACAAGGAAATTATTGAAAATCTGAAATGTGAGTTCGAAATAGAGTCAGTAAGAAGACTCAGAAGATTAGCTGCTAGCGGTGAATGGGTAAACTCCGAAACAATAAGAATATGTTTTAAGAGCTCATCTTTACCACCATACGTATATGGGTATGGTTGTCGTTTTAAAGTCGAGCCTTTTACATTCCCTGTGTCCCAGTGTTCCATCTGCTGGAAATATGGTCACCTTTACCGGTCATGCCCAAACAAAAACCCGGTTTGTCCAAAATGTGGAAGTAATCACGCTAATTGTGATACTACATCTTTCACTTGTATTAATTGTAAAGGACCACATATGGCTCTATTTAAAGGGTGTCCAATGTTCTTAAAAGAGAAAGAGATTAGAAACATAATGACTGAAGAGCACTGTACCTATCGAAAAGCATTAGAAGTATATATAAAACATGTAGAACATCAAAAAAAGGCGTCTTGTTGTGATGATATGAATAAAAATAATAATATTACGCAGCATAATGTTCAATCTCAAGCCAGTGATAACAACCCGAACAGGCTTTTAATCACAACTGAAGCTATCATTCACAATGAGATGTCTACGTCGGGTAGCGGTACGGAGGCGGAAGAATTAGGTGTACAGGATAGCCAACACAAGCGCAGTAGAAACAAGAATAAATCAAAGACATATCAGACCGAAAAAAATAAGTCTCAAGAAAATTTTTCTTATAGTCAAGTTGCAAGTACCCTCAAAGAAAAAGAAAATAAACAGACTAAAGAAAAAATTAGTTCAAGTTTCGCTAATCTTTCTAGTATTTTTAAGCGGATAAAAGATATTTATTCATCGGATAATAGTTTAGACGTAAAAGTGAATTTGTTGGGTAGTTTTTTGATGCAAGTTTGTGTTCATTTTATTATTAAAGTTTTGAAGGATAATGAGGTATGTAATAAAATTATGTCTATGTTTATCAATGGCTAATGATAATCATAAGAGATTTGTGTTAAATATGTTGCAGTGGAACGCACAGAGTTTACGACCCAAACTTGTTGAATTTGGACTTTTGCTATTCCAAGAAAAAATACATGTTGCGCTTGTATCAGAAACCTGGCTCGAGCCAGAATCGCATTTTAATGTTAGTGGGTACAATGTTTATAGAAATGATAGAATTGATAGATATGGAGGTGTAGCTCTAATAATTCACAAGTCAGTTAAAGCACAAGTGTATCCTATTAAAGTTAACAACTTAGGTATAGAATTAATTTGTGTAAAGTTATTGAATTGTAAGGACATTAATTATATAGTATCAGTGTATTGCCCCTCGTCAGTTCGATGTACTCAATTTGACTGGGACCAATTATTTTCATTGTTTTCTAGTAAGTGTGTCATAGCCGGTGACTTCAATGCACATCATTTAAATTGGTCTTGTAAAAATGACACGAGAGGCGGTCAATTGTATGATGCAGCGTTGGATGCCGGATATTTTTCCCTGAATGATGGAAGCATAACTAGAATAAAGTCTGTTGGCAATACAATTCAAAAAACATCTCCGGATGTAGCATTTGTCTCGTCTGAGTTATCTTACATGCTAAATTGGAATGTAATAAATGAGAACTTAGGAAGTGATCATCTTTTCATCAAAATTAAGTTTAGTTATATAGATTCCGTTAATTTGATACAAAAACGTAATTTTAAATTAGCAAATTGGAAAAAATACAGTAAGTCATTGAATGGATATTTTTTGCAGCCCATAGATAATGTTAGTGTGCAATTGTTATATGACAATCTTATACAACAAATAAATAAAGCGGCAAATGAGCATATTCCCATAACAAAAGTATGTACTAATCCAAAAGAAAATTTTCGGCCCAAGCCCTACTGGAATTCCTCTCTGTCTCATTTAGTAGCACAGCGTAGATTGGCCTTATGCCAGTTTAGGAAAAACCCTACTCCATATAATCTTGACATACTTGAATGCAGAACGGAAGCTGCTAAAGTAGCTATAAGACAGGCAAATTCAAATTATTGGAAAGAGTATTGTAGCAGTGTAGATGAACAAACAACTAGTTCTGAAATGTGGAAACGTATGAGATGGGCCAAAGGTTTTAAGTCGTCTGGTATTAAGTCACAGGCAGCTAAAGAACAAAAACTTGAACTTCTTAGTAGCCTCACCCCGGATTATGTTTCTACAAAACAGCCAGACTTTAGGTCAAATAACTTATTACTAGAACAAAAGTTTACATTTCAGGAGATGTGCAATTGCTTTAAGAAAAAAGATACAGCGCCAGGCCAGGATGGAATAACTTATTCTCTCTTATATCATCTGCCAACTAGTGCAAAATTATATTTGTTAGACTTATACAATTGTATTTTAGATACAGGTGTGGTACCGGAAGAGTGGCGCGATATATTGATAACACCTATACCTAAATCATCGCCAAATGGTGCGATTAAGCTCAGACCTATCTCATTGATATCGTGCGTATGCAAGATTTTTCATTCTATGCTGACCAGGCGTGTAGAGTGGTTTATTGAGAAAAACAAATTGTTTTCGCCGTACACTTCCGGTTTCAGGAGAGGACAATCTTGTCAAGATTGCTTAGTAAAATTAATTGGCCAAGTTTATTTAGGATTCTCAAACAATACACCAACAATAGCATGTTTTCTCGATATTGATAACGCTTATAATAACGTGGGCATAGATATGATGGCTGCAAGATTGGATGACATTGGGATTGGTAAAAAAATATGTAGGTATCTTTGGAATTTCTTAAGCGAAAGACATTTGAAAATAAAAGATGAGGGTAATTGCAACAACTATTTGGTCAGACACACAAATAAAGGATTAGCTCAAGGTGATCCAATCTCTCCTCTTCTGTTTAATATTATAACGATTGAGTGTTTTCAAGGACTAGAAAATGTTGTAATGTGCCAATATGCAGACGACTTCGTGTTGTATTGTACCTCTAGGAATCTTATTCAAGGTAAATATTATATTCAAGCAGCTTTGGATAAGTTTTGCGATATTATAACTAAGATGGGTTTGGAGTTATCTGTAATTAAATCAAAAGTTTGTATTTTTACTAGAGGTTTTAGAAGATTGGAAATTGATTTAAAATTACATAATTGTACACTGGATTTGGTAGATAACTTTAAATATTTGGGTGTTTGGTTGGACAGGTCTTTGCGTTGGGCCAAACACATAAATGTTATTGTAGAAAAAGCGCAAAAAAATCTCAAGTTACTTAGAGTTTTGGCAGGTGCGTCTTGGGGTTTGCACCCTAAACATTTGCGGCACATTTATATTTCACTGATTAGAAGTCGTTTAGACTACGGTTGTTATTTGTATGATTGCAGTGCCAAAACTCATTTATACAAAGTGGATAAAGTTCAAAATCAGGCTTTGAGGATTGTAGGTGGATTTATTAAATCCACTCCTATTCATGTTATGGAGAGTGAGCTCGGTGTGCCTCCACTGCACTTACGGAGAAAATATCTAGCATACAAGTTCTGTCTTAAATCTAAATCTATGGAAAATAATATCATGCATAGACTATTATCTGACCTTCAAACATTAAGTAACAATAATTATTGGAGAAACAAAAAGATTCCTTTGCTCGTGTCAGTGTATAATGAAGTCAAGGAAGAACAGGTGGCTTCTAGTGATCCCTTAAAAATGTTTACGTTAAGAACATGGGTAACAAACCTTAATGTTAAAAAAATTATTATGTTGGATCTAGACTGTGTAACAAAATCGAAAAAATCTTATGAAACCAATTTGTTAAATAAATTAATAATCCAAGAATTATATTTTAAATATAAGGATTGGTACTCATTATATACTGATGGTTCAAAGAGTGAGAATGGTCAAGGGGCTGCTTTTTTCGTGCCAAATCAACCACTGATTTATGATAATTGTTTCAAAATTGGTAAAACAGTTTGTATAATGACCCTGGAACTTATTGCAATCTCAGAAGCATTATCCTATATTATTAACTATTGTGTGCAAAGGAAGGTGGTTATTTTGACAGATAGCAAAAGTTCGCTACAACATATAGCTCGATGTGCCTCTGGATGCAGAGGTACATCGCTAGCTTATGTTATTCTATCTCAGATAGATCAAGTGATTCAAGGAGGCGTGCATCTGAGATTGCAATGGGTTCCATCCCATATTGGTTTACGGGGTAACGAAGAGGCTGATGTATTGGCGAAATACGCTGTTACCGATGGGAAAGAAATTAGTATTATACCAGACTATTCAGAGTTTTTGCCTAAATATAAGCAAATATGTTACGACAACTGGAAAGAGTATTTTAATCAACGTTCTTTAGAAAAGGGTATATGGTATAGAACCATCCAATGCCAGCCTCTTCGTATTCCCTGGTGTGCAAATACTAATTTAAATAGAAGGTTAGTTGTAACTGCGCATAGACTCAGATCTGGACACATACCATGCAATAAATTCTATTTCATGATGAGAAAGACCACTTCACCAAACTGTGAGGATTGCGGTGTATATGAGGATATATATCATTTGTTGGTGGAGTGTGTCCGATATGAGTCAATGAGGGCATGCATGCTGAGTCTCTTTGAATTTAACAGACTGGATGTGGGTAAGTATAACGAAATTTTAGCTCAACCTAATTCCGAGGTGGCAAGGAATTTGTTTTATTATTTTTTGTAAACTGTAAAATGTTGCTAATTGTGCGACAGGTGTTATTAGGGTATAATGGGGCTGGTATGCACATAGTGTAAAAGTCCCGAAAAAAAAAAAAAAAAAAAAAAAAAAAAAAAAAAAAACACACGATTTTTTTTTTACCTTATTCCATATGCATAACTAGTAATAAAATTTTATCAGTAGATAATTGAATAGAGACGTGCCAACTTGCCAAGATTATTGACTAAATGACAAGAGAGAAAAAACTATACAATATCCAATATCTTGCCTGTCACTTGGCGTCGAAATAGCCAGTAAGTAAGCCGTATTTTTCCGTTGAACGAAGACCGCCAAAATAAACTTATCATTCCAAATAATTACCGTCATCAGCACTCTTATTAATCGCCCACATCTCAAAGTCAGACGTGGAACAATAATTTCTGAAAATAACATACCATAGACAGTGCATTGTCTACGAGTCGCTTTTAATTCCCATGAAGTGTTTCAATTCCGCCATTTTGTTTCCACACAATGAGTTTCTACATTTTGTGAGCAAATAAAAATATTTTCAACGTTTAGAATTAATTCTACAAATATAGAGGCTATAATAACATTTGCGCTTCCGCACCATAAAATATGCATTATTACTTTTAAACATTATGTTATACGTCGAAACTCGATATCCAATATTACGAACTTCACGAAGAGCAGGCAATTTCATCTTTATCTGTTTTACTATAATGTTACATGGTTTTTCTATTCAGTGATAAAAATACATCTGTTCCATAACAAGTACACTACGGTTTTTATATATAACATTCAACCCTCATAATGACATCATAAGTGAAATTGACTGTTCTGGAGATATTCAATGCATGGTTTGCGATGATCCTAGTACGTGTCCAAATTTACTAAAAGTAAATAACAGTACTGTACATCTCAATATCTTGATGACAAACATATGTAGTATTAACAAAAACCTAGACACGTTTTTAGTATTTATTTCCCAATTAAACACAAATGTAGATATTATCGTGCTGACTGAGTGTTGGACTAATCAGTATTCCAATATTCCTCTGTTAAACAACTACGTTATGCACAGGACCACACGCTCCTATAATCAGAATGATGGTGTTGTTATTTATATCAGAGAAGATCTTACAAACATACAGGTCCACGAACCAGAAATTACAGAAGGCAATTGTCTATTGGTTAAGCTTGACGGTCGTTACGCCATTATATGTATATATAGGCCTCCGAGCTTTAAAAATCCACTCGGTTTCATAGAATCACTCAATGACTTGTTAGAAAATAATAATACAAGTGATATTATACTTACGGGTGATATTAATATTGATATCCTACCAGGACATATAGTTGGCCACGCTGCGCACTATATTAATCTCCTCGCGTCCTACGGACTGCGGCAAGGTATAACAAAACCTACTAGGTTAACAAGATGTCTTGACCATTTCATGGTTAAAACAAACAAGTTGGCTCGTACGATTGTTTTTGAACCGATAACTGACCACAGTCCGATACTGTTATCTCTACAAAATCTTTCCCCCATTCAAAAAGTTAAAGAAATACGCAATAATTATAAAATAGACATGAAAAAGGTAGGAGATATAATAAAAAACATAAAGTGGTACGAATACTACAGGATAGATGATGTAGATACAGCAGTCGACTTCTTAATTACTGAACTGCATAAGTGCATATCATGTAGCACAACAAAAAATACAATTGCAAATAGGAAAAGGCCAATAAAACCCTGGATCACTATAGGAGTAGTCAAATCAATAAGAAAAAGAGACAAAATGCACAAAAACCTGCGGAGAATGGGTGATACAGCAAGCATTGAGTTGAAAGAAAAGTACATAAATTATAGAAATACATGTAATAGGATAGTGAAAAATTTAAAACGTGACTATTATAGGGACAAACTTAAAAATTGTGATGGTAATATCAAAGAAACCTGGAGAACAATCAAAGATATTTGCAATTTAAATAAACAAAAAAATAAACCTCTAGACCTACTTAAAACTAAAGACACACCGGAAAACTCTCTCAATGACGTCAATGAATATTTTACATCTATTGGATCGCAACTGGCAAGCAACATAATGAATAAATTAAATGAAAATGAACATGATCTAGCCAAAAAGGCTACTATGCCTGTAGGGTTAATGGACTCAATGTTCCTAGCACCTACAGATCCTAGTGAAGTAGCTCGAACAATATCGACATTAAAAAAGGGCAGTGCACCGGGATGGGACAACATTACAACTGAGTTACTTCAAACCTACTGGAAGGAAATATCACCGCCTTTATCACATATGTGCAATCTTAGTTTTAGTACTGGTATTTTCCCTAAGACAATGAAGAAAGCCATAGTGACCCCTATACACAAGGCAGGTAATACAGCCACACCATCCAATTACAGGCCAATATCCCTTTTGTGTACTATATCTAAAGTAATTGAAAAACTTGTTAATACAAGACTAGTAAAATATTTAGAATCGAATAAACTGATCTCAGAAAATCAAAAAGGTTTCAGAAAAGGCAAAAGTACTGATGATGCTGTGCTCAAGTTAACCACAGAGATAACTAATCACCTTGATAACAATTACAAATGTATGGGTGTGTTTTTGGATCTTCAGAAAGCATTCGATACCGTGTCAGTGCCAATTCTCCTGAGCCGGTTAGAAAATTTAGGAATTAGGGGTACACCACTGTCTTGGTTTCAAAATTATTTGTCGAACAGGAAGCAGGTCGTTCGTGTGGATGGTTGGATGAGTCATGAAGCCAATTGTACATATGGTGTGCCGCAGGGCAGCACGTTAGGTCCAACACTATTCTTAGTGTACATAAATCCACTCTGTAACCTCCAAATAAACAGGGCTGAGGTAACTATGTTCGCGGACGACACAGTTTTATTGTTTCATGGTAAAGATTGGGAAGCCTTGAAAAATACGGTAGAATTGGGACTGACTACGGTTACCAGATGGCTAGAGGATAGCCTACTATCGGTTAACGCCTCTAAAACGAATATACTATGCTTTAATAAAACATCCATCAGCAACCCCACTGACTCATACAGAATAGTTATGCACTCACATCCCTGTAATAAAAGGATAGATAGATCAGATAGCTGTGACTGTCCAAAATTAAAAAGAGTGGACTGTGTCAAATATTTAGGTGTCCTAATAGATGATAAGCTCAGGTGGGATCAACACATCACGGCCCTTGCTAAAAGGGTTCGGAAACTTATTTTTGTGTTCAAAACTCTGCGGCATGTAGGTAGCCCACAGCTATTAATAGAAACATATACTGCCCTGGGTCAATCGATACTAAATTACTGTGTTTGCTCATGGGGAGGTGCCAATAAGACACGCCTTATTGAACTTGAACGAGCACAACGTGCTGTACTAAAGGTGATGCTCTTTCTACCTTTTAGACACCCAACAACATGGTTGTATGATAAAGCCAAGGTACTTAGCGTAAGAAAATTATTTGTTTACAAATGTATACAACGCTATCATCGAATGACAGTCCCTAAAATACCCTTGCTTAGAAAAAGGATTAACACACTCCCTGTACCACGTTTAAACTCTGCAGTTGCCAGGCAGCACTATACCTACCTTGCGCCTGTATTATACAATAAAATAAACAGCCAAAGTAAGATCAGAAACGTCAGCAACCATCAGGTGAAAAAAATAATTAGGACTTGGTTAGATCAAATGGATTATGAAAGCACTGAACAGATTATTTTAACGAATCGTTGATGTGCCTCATATTTCGTAAAAATACACTCTCACATACTCTCATACACGCATACTCTCACACAGACACACCCCCACATGCTCTTTCACACACCCCCCGTACACACACATTCAACTAATCTAACATTGCATTTCTTTCTTCTTTTCTAAACAGTTTAACTATTTTATAGTGGTTACCTATTTTAATAACTTTAATGATTCTTTTATTTTATTTTTGTTTAACGTTCATTTGACTTATACATTGTATACAGGAATGGAACTGGCTTCGGACATACAGGTCACCCTAGTTTAGAAGCCAGGGCTACACTAATTTGTAAAATTGGACTAAACAATAAAGTTAATTTAATTTATTTATTTAATTAATTAATTATTTGCTAATGTAATTTAATCATCTAGTCTACCTACTTATTTAGATTCTTTACGAATTTGCAATATGAAAAAACCGGCCAAGTGCGTGTCTGATTACGCACAGGATAGGGTTCCGTAGTCAGTACAGGCTATACAGCATGCTTGCAAGTTAATTTTGCAGTTCATTTATAAAGAATTTACATGGACTTTATAAGCTTAATATTCGCAAACGGATCCCGGAATCGAAAAATAGTTTTGACATACCTGCAATATTTTTGAAAGACATATCCAACGACACTCACTCCATGGGATAGAAGACGAGAAAAAAATCATCCCCACTTAAAGAGAAGGGGAGGTAACATTTAAAAGAAAAACGAAATTTTATTTTACCACTTTGACGGCGTGATTAATATGTATACCCAAGCCTAATTACAGCTTTCTAGTACTAAGAGTCTCTGAGCTAAGCCACGGACAGACAGACAGACAGACAGACAGACGGACAGGCGTGGGAGGGACATGGCGAAACTATAAGGGTTCCTTGTTGACTACGGAACTCTAAATAAGCTACCTGCAGACAGATGACTGAAATACGTCTATATTTTTAGATTGCATCGAAATTATTTCCCCTTTCACTTTTTAACTACTTCAAATTAATTTATTCAACAAAACAACGACATGTCCTATCCAAACAATAACATGACTCACTTCCTACCTCAGACAATCAAAATCGCTGTCTAAGCAACAAAACTGCACACCCATCCGAAACCCGGCCGTGACATTACGTGCCTTTACTAGGTCAAACAGAACGTTACATTTGCTGATGTTGTAACACCGTTTTATAAACACACGCATGTTTTAAAATAAAACGCATTGTATTATTTTTGTTTAATTTTAGTAGTTAGTGTTACTTTGTATGTTATCGTCAAAGTTATGGAAGCTAATAGGTACATATAATAGGTTATTTTGTGTCCATTTCAAACAATGCGTGGATAATTTGCATTAGATGCGGATGAAATATCAGTAGTTTTTAAAAAACAGACCTCCCCATAATTTTTTTCAAACCACTTAACTAACATGCTTCATGTAAGCGACCCAAAACCCGGAATGAAAAAATACAAAAAAAAAATGATTATTTTATACTATAGTTTGGTTCACTTACTTTTTACATAAAAAGTTTTAGCTGTAAGAAGTATTTATGATGATTTTTTTATGATTTTTTTAAGACCTTGACCAAACCGCCTTTTAAAAGAGGTCGGCAAACATGTACTTTTTGACAACCGCCTTTAAAAGGCGGCTCTGCAATCGAGGGTTTAAGCCAAGAGGTGAATCTACTAATAAATAAAATTTCTTACCATGGGAGCAATCATGAAATCGCAAAAAAAAGCAACTGTTCTATATACGTACTGTCGAGCAACATCGATGTATTTGTAGGAAACAGCTGATCTTATTTTTAGGTAGATAGATGTAAGCGTGAATTGTATACCTAGATACTTAGCCAGAAGCGTTCTCTATAACGTACGTTTGTTACAACCTTGCGTGATCAAGTACCCTTTGAGGTACATTCGTAAGGGCTTCGACACAGACATTGAAAACTTGGCTATCATCACTAAGCCGAAAGTTGATCCATGCCAGAACTACAGGACTCAAGGCTCAGAACCTTAAAACAAATAGACCATAAATGGTTAATGGATCGTTGTTTGTTATCAGTTATCGCCATTATGACCCCGTTTCCTCAGTTGACAAAGCATCTTACGACTCGAACATTGTGTAGCATAATAACTATACTGCAGTTTGCAACTAAGAGCCACTTAAATATGAAGGTAGTTCGTTTTTTATGATTTTTACGACGAACCTTTGGTAGGGCTTCTTGAGTCATCATCCTCAGAGCCTTTTCCCAATTATACTGGGGTCGGCTTCCAATCTAGCCAGATGCGGCTGAACATCAGTATTTTACACGGAGCGACTGCCATCAGACCCCCGCAACCCAGTTACTGGGTAATACTGGCATTCGGAGGTTAGACCAGTTGTCAAACTTTCAGGCTTCTGAATACCCGTAACGACTGCCATAGATATTCATACGACATCTTAACGTGCTCTCCGAGGCACGGAGGGGTCTCGATGTGTAACGAAACGGTCACCTATCCAGACTGACCACGGAAAGTGCAGCTTAACCTTGCAGATCGTATAGTTGCCGGCACGAGTCGTGAGCACAGATTCCACTACGTAAGTGGTCGAATCTCTGTTCACAGTACAACAGACCAGAAACTGGCACTTGCATTGGCTTAATTACATGATAATGCATAATTAAATATACGTAGAAAACGGAATACTAGAATACGGTGACGACAGAGAATATCAAGCAGGTACAATTTGTGCTCACGTCTCGTGCCGGGAACTATACGATCCGCGCAGTTGTTGCTTCGCTACGAGCCCCTCGGTAGGGCTTTTTGAGTGTATTATTTATTTATTAATCGCTGTAATAAATGGACATAGCATGTTTTATCAGAATCACTATGCTTGGCACTTGGCATTGGCAGACGTGCTGAGGAAGAAAGAAAAACCTTTATTTATATTGATAAAAATGGCATATTAAAACTCGAAATAGATTTAAAAACTAAGTAGGCCTAGGCAGTAATAGCTACAGAAACCAAAGGAAAAAAAATTGTTCTTGACATACAGACATCAGTGACAAATCATGCGTTGTGTGTCTTAAAGTTGAGACAAATGGGTGTCTAGCTCAGCAAATGCCAGGTTATTAAACCTGATGATGGTATTCGGCTGGTCCCTGTATTTGGATTTCCTAATTGCTGATTGGTAATTTAGCAGACAGAAGGTCGCTGCTGTCCATCCTCCTGGCATTATCTCTCAGCTTTCAATCAATAACAAGCAAGCCATCACCGCCACTCATAAACATCTGCAAAACCAGGCAGTCACCGATGTTTTGCCGACCTTTTAGAAACATTTTTACTTGAAGGCTTCTGTCGAATTTGTTAAGGAAAACCGCTGACGGAAATTTGTTCCCCAGTTTTGCTATACGAGGCAAAAAAATATGCAGTGTGAATTGTACAATACCGCCAACCATGAAAGTGTGACTGGAATTTAGATTCGCCGGAAACCAAACGGTAAGGTAGTACGGTAGGCGGCCTGATAGCAGCTGGATGAGACTGGCCGAGGATCGAGGTCAGTAGCGAGAGACCTATTATTATTTATTTTATTTATTATTTATTGAGAAGACTGAAAAGGACAAAGCCTTTTGAGTTAGTGTAGTGTTAAAATAATAATAGTGTTAGTGAATATTATAATTAAAGACATGAAAAAAGTGCTTCGCCTTAAGAGACGCTAAGATAGTGCCAGTGGACACATTCTTAATAATATAATAGGTATATTAGCTAGCAGTTTAAGTTAACATAAAATTACTTAATAGTCTTCTAGACTGGATCGTAATTATATTAAGGTACTAATAATTATATATTAAGAAATTAAGACCTTATATATTAAAAAAAAAAAATTGAGGGACCTATGTCCAACAGTGGACAACTATAGGCTCAACGTGTATCAGAAATGCGTGCTCATATTTTAAGAGCTCCTTCAACAAATTTTACTACGGGGTCAACCCTGAAATCGCGAAAAAAAACAGCTGATCCATACTGACAAGCGACATCGCTGGTTTTCTAGGGAACAACTGTTTTTAGGGTTCCGAAGTCCTACAAGGAACCCTTATAGTTTCGTCATGTCCGTCCGTCTGTCCGTCTGTCCTAATCCTTTACAGCTTAATAACTTCTACAGTTATAAACATAAGTAAATGAAATTTTGTTAAAAAATAGTCTACATATAGATCTCAATTTTAAAAGAATAAAAAAATAGTTTTTACGTATTTTAGGGGTGGCGTCCATACATGTGAAATGGGGATGAATAATTTTTTTTCGCTGCACCCCCTCGTGTGGGGTATCATTGAATAGGTCTACTAAAATGAAGGTAATGTTTCATACACCACTTTTTTATCAGGTGTACCATCTGCGAAATATAGCCCGCCAAAGTGGCTTGCAATGTGTCCCCCCCCCTGCCATTTCTAAACTATGCAACGTAGAAACTTATAATCTTCCACATTGATAGACCTTTGTGAAAACTATCTTTTAAAATTATTTCGAGTATAATGTGATTATAATTTTTTGAGTTATAGAGAGAAAACTGAAAAATACTTAAAACGTCCTAGTTCAAAGGTCATTGACCTTAGAGAAAAATTATCATAGCAAATAATGCTCCATTAGCTACTTTCTATTTTTTTAAATCACAAAAAGTAACTTTGACACTTCTTAAATTTGACTTCTTGAATTTATCGCTAGATGGCGCTACTAACAACACGCTCCGAGTCGCGAATGCTGCCGATTATTGCAAAAACTAAAATAGCCATGATTAATATTCGATTTGATTCGTTTGTAATTACAGCTACTTAAGGAACCCTATAATACTGAGCATGGCCCGACATGCTCTTGGCCGGTTTTTAATTTTTTTTGCGATGTCAGGATTGGTCCCCGTATAAAAGTTATTCTATGCTATACCCTGAATGGGCTCTTAAAATATGAGCACGCATTTCTGATACACGTTTACATTTATATAGGATGATGAAGATAATAAAGGTATTCTTATCAATAGGCTCAAGTACAGGTATTTAACAAAAAAATCTTTAGCCGACTGTATTGTCATAGTATCGGCGGCGTGGCAATAGCCCTGCACACAATGGGCGGTTGACAATGATCCGCATGCATTAGCGGTGCCGGGCCGTGCCAGCCTGCGCGCGCGCCGGTCGTAGGGCTGCCGAATACGAATTAGTGTTAGTAGTGGTTTTGACTTGAAAATTTTACCGTATAAATATTGTAAAATATTGAGGAGATTATTATATTTAATGTGGAGATAATTAGGTGTTTTGATTAAGCTGTGATCTTATATCTAAAATTAATCTAAAATTGGTAATTCTTTACACTAATTTGCATCGATTCTAGAGGTATTATTATTATTATTTGAGGAAAGAGGTAGGGTCTTGAAACGCCCCTAAGCCACTGCGACCTAAAAGATCTATTGTGACGCCTCTTGCAGCATTACAGCACTTCCCCAAGCTGCAAGTCAATCATAAAGTCGACTATGACCTTGGGGGAGGAGGATTTGATCTCCTGCATTGAGATGACGTGGCCTCCAAGATGCTGGCTTCTGATGTGGTGCACTGCATCACATTCGCATAGGATATGGATGGGCGTCTCATCCTTTTCGCGACAAAACCTGCAAACTGTGGTATCACTGAGGCCCATCCTGTGAAGGTGTTTATTCAGCTTGCAGTGCCCAGTGAGGGTTCTTGTCAGGATTCTTATCTGATTTTTGTTCAACGAAAGCGCTTCTTTCGTAAACCTTTTTTTGAAGCCCACAAGTAGCGCTTTCGAGTGTTCTTGACCTGGGGATTTTTCCCAAAGGCTAATACTTTGGTCAGTTCCCCAGTTTTTAAGGTAGGCTGTAGTGGTGCATTTAGGAATGCCACAGATTGGCTCCGGGCCCACATTGGGGCTTTCAGCACCAGCTCTAGCTAGTTCATCAGCGGCTTCGTTGCCTCTAATGCCACAGTGTCCAGGTACCCATCCTAGTGCCACCGAGTTTGCCGCTCCTAGTGAGTTTAATAGCTGGACACACTCCTTTACAAGTTTGGAGTCAATTTCCTCTGAATTTAAGGCTTTTAAAGCAGCCTGGCTGTCAGAGAAGATGAAGATTCGCCTATTAATATAGGTCCTCTGCAGACTTAAACGGACACATCCAATAATGGCAAATAATTCCGCTTGAAACACAGTGGTGTGCTGGCCTAGGTTGGCGAATTTTTTTACCTTTGGCCGCCCACCGTGGAATCCGGCTCCTGCTAGACCCTCTTTTTTTGATCCGTCGGTGAACCAAACAACATCAGTGGACTGAGGCTGGCCTGGCGTTTCGTCCTTCCACTCAGTCCTCTGAGGTATGAATACCCTAAACAGCCTATCAAAGCTGTATTCTTTTAACATTGCATCAGTGGGCATGGCAATGATGTCTTTCTTCATAAGGTTCTCTTGCAGTGCCCTCATGGCAGTCGACTTCCATCTTGTCCTTCCCGCTATTCTGGCCCTTATCATTGCTGCCCTAGCGTCCATTTGCACCTGCACATGCAAAGGAACGAGATTAAGCAGAGCCTCAAGTGCAGCGGTCGGAGTCGATGCAATTGCTCCTGTTGTTATGAGACACGCGAGTCTCTGGAGGCTTGAGAGAGCATCCCTGCAGGTAGTCTGATGGGTTTTTCCATGCCATACGACACAGCCATAGGTTATCATGGGCCTTACTATAGCAGTGTACAGCCACAGCGTTGCCCATGGTCTAAGGCCCCATTTCGAGTTGACCAGTCGGCAGGAAGTTCCCAAAGCAATTTTTGCTTTCCTTGTCACATGTTTAATGTGTGCATTCCACGTGAGTTTTTGGTCTAGGATGATGCCTAGATATTTGACCTCATCCGAAAAGTTGACCGTTTTACCGAAGAGGGTTGGTGGTTTTAAGCCATCCAACTTCCTTTTCTTTGTAAAAGGTACAATGACAGTTTTGTCTGCATTGACCGAGAGTTGGGAGTCTTTGCACCATCTTTCGATTATTCTACAGGCCGTTTGCATCAGATCGGAGATGACTGATTGGCATTTGCCAACGGTAATCACTACCAGATCGTCCGCGTAACCTTGCGTGTAATAGCCAGCCCTATTGAGCTCGCTCAGTAAGCTGTCAACAACTAAAGACCATTCTAGGGGAGACAGGACGCCCCCTTGTGGGCAACCCCTGTTTAGTCTCATCCTTATAGTTGTGTCTAAGAGAGATGTTGACGCTACTCTGTTACGCAACATTGCTTCGATCCAGTAGATGGTCGTTCGGTCAATGTTGCGTTGCTCCATACTTTTTAGTATGACATTTGTTGAGGTGTTGTCAAATGCCCCCTCTATATCTAAGAAGGCGCACAGAGCAATTTCTTTGTCCTCAACAGCTTTTTCTATGTTATCCACTAAGTCCATCAATGCGGACTCAGTGGACTTGCCTTTCTGATAGGCATGTTGTCTCACGTGCAGGGGTTTGTCTACTAAGTAGGTAGCCCTGATGTGCTGGTTGAGTACCTTCTCCATGGTTTTGAGCATGAAGGAGGTAAGACTAATTGGTCTATAGGACTTGGGCATCGATTTGTCCCTGTCTCCCCCTTTGGGGATAAAGGTGACGGACACCCTAGTCCACGCTGTGGGTATGTAGCCCCAGGCAAAGCTGGTTCGAAAAACCTTCAACAGCGTTGGTAGGATAATATCCAACCCCTTTTGTAGTAAGGCAGGGAAGATATTATCCTCCCCTCCGGTCTTAAAGGGCTTGAAGCTGTTAATGGCCCATTCGATCCGATCAGGTCTAAATATAAGAGAAGCCATCCTCCAGTCTTCTATCCTTGGTCTGTTGCTCCGAGGGTTTTGAGAGGTATGGCTTCCGTTACCATTTATTGGCACAGAGTCCGGAAAGTGCACTTTAGCTAAAAGCTTCAGTGTTTCCTCTGCGGATCTCGTGTAGGTCCCATCCGGGTATTTTAATAGCCCTAAATGGGATTGAGGAGACTTTGAGATTATTTTGTGGATCCTTGCTGCCTGTGAGGTACTCTTAATGTATTCACAGAACTCGCGCCAGGACTTTCTCTTGGCCTTCCTCAATTCTCTGTTGAACGCGGTCAGCGCCTTTTATTATTCTAGAGGTATGGTCGTGTAATTAATGTAGCCGTATTTAAGCAATACATCGTCATTAATGAGATTCAATATTGATTGGATTCAGGTCAAGAAAAACAATGATGAATAATTTTGTAATTATCTTTCTTTCACGAGTTCACGAGGATCTTCTGTTTCACTCACCTACTGAGAAAATAGACAATTAAGCATTATCATTATTTATCATTATCTAAGGAAATTATAATACAATTAGGTATAGTAAAATGAAAAACTTCAATGAAATGCCTATCAACCCTAGTTACAACGAAGGCCGTTTTGAAAACAACACTGCATGTAGTTGTTTCTTTAGAAAAATAACCCGCGCCATTCAGACCAGACACTTGTGCAAACAAGTACCCTGCCAATGAAAGGTGAGTGCGAGGTTAAGCGATGAACCGCGGCTTGGAATATGATGGGTGGCAGCCGTGTGTTTAAGTAACCCGCGCTAATAACACCCGACACTTGTGCACAGAAACACCACCGTGCCAATGTAAGGTGAGCGTGAGGTTAAACGATGAACCGCGGCTTGGAATATGATGGGTGGCAATCGTGTATAAGTTAACCCGCGCAGCTGAGACTCGACACTTGTGCAACCATGTACCATCTTGCCAATGTAAGGTGAGCGCGAGGTTAAGCAACAATCCAACCAACAACCAACTTGGAATATGATGGCCGAGTTATGAGATGCTTTTCAAATGAAATTCGGTTAATTATTGGGCTACACTTGTGTACAAAACTATAAAACAACTGAGTTCTAGTAACATTTAGACAAAGTTATAAAAGTAATCTCGAGTAGACTTGAGGTTAAGTTCACAAGAAATTGAATTTGGATGTATTGTTATGTTGGATTTTAACTCGCAATAATTTTTTCGAGATTTATGACTAAGCGCGATAACATAATATAAAAAAAACCGGCCAAGAGCATGTCGGGCCATGCTCAGTATTATAGGGTTCCTTAAGTAGGTGTAATTACAAACGAATCAAATCGAATATTAATCATGGCTATTTTAGTTTTTGCAATAATCGGCAGCATTCGCGACTCAGAGCGTTTTGTTAGTAGCGCCATCTAGCGATAAATTCAAGAAGCCAAATTTAAGACGTTTGTCATTTCAAAGTTACTTTTTGTGATTTTTTCAAATAGAAAGTAGCTAATGGAGCATTATTTGCTATGATAATTTTTCTCTAAGGTCAATGACCTTTGAACTAGGACGTTTTAAGTATTTTTCAGTTTTCTCCCTATAACTCAAAAAATTATAATCACATTATACTCGAAATAATTTTAAAAGAGAGTTTTTACAAAGGTCTATCAATGTGGAAGATTATAAGTTTCTACATTGCATAGTTTAGAAATGGCAGGGGGGGGGACACATTGCAAGCCACTTTGGCGGGCTATATTTCGCAGATGGTACACCTGATAAAAAAGTGGTGTATCAAACATTACCTTCATTTTAGTAGACCTATTCAATGATATCCCACACGAGGGGGTGCAGCGAAAAAAATTTTTTTTTCTCCATTTCACATGTATGGACGCCACCCCTAAAATACGCAAAAACGAATCTTTTATTCTTTTAAAATTGAGATCTATATGTAGAAATTTTTTTAACAAAATTTCATTTACTTATGTTTATAACTGTAGAAGTTATTAAGCTGTAAAGGATTAGGACAGACGGACAGACGGACAGACGGACAGACGGACAGACGGACGGACATGACGAAACTATAAGGGTTCCTTGTAGGACTTCGGAACCCTAAAAAACAGGTTTTCTTAACTCCAGTTTTGTTATGAACTTTTAAAAGACCTTGTTTTTATACCTTCTACCTAATATTACTCTTTGGCTCAACAGTAAATGAACAGACCGAAGGTAACTGCAGAATCGTGATAGGTTAAACTATCTTCTAATTGGACGGATCATGTATGTTTTTCGAAAGTTATAATAACTACCTCAGTTAACGTATGGTTTTGCACTTTGGCTTTATCTTAATTTTTGGAGATTACGTTAATTTGTGATAAGTGACTTATAGTCTGGTCATTAATACCAATTGAATAGATGTGTGGATAACTGTGTGGTGCCGGACTTAAAGAATTGCACCACCCTATATATTCTCATGGGTGTTGTAAAAGGCGACTTAGGGATCCACCAGAGGATGGGCAGCAGCGATCTCTGAGTATTTAACCAACCAACTGCGATCGCCATCCCGCCTGCCAAGCGTGGCGATTATGGCATATCCCTCCAAACTGCTTGGGGGAGGCCTATGTCCATCAGTCTTTCGGCTGAAATAATGATGATGAGAAGTTGCGCTTTGATTGAATTTATTACAAGTCTTTCTAATTTACTATGATTTCTTAGTCTTCACTTTTTTTTATCGTTCCGACATCAATGTCAGTTATTTTTAATTAAGGCGCATGTAGCAGCCAAGTGACGCCCCCATCAGTAAAAAAATTATTACTCGCTGAATACATGTTTATCGAAAATTTGTTTTTAAACATTGAAGTACCAGTAGTCATCATCATCATCATCATCATTTCAGCCGAAAGACGTCTACTGCTGGACATGGCCTCCCCCAAGCATCGCCACAACGACCGGTCCTGTGCCTTCCGCATCCAGCGGATTCCCGCGACCTTCACCAGGTCGTCGGTCCACCTTGTCCCCATCGGCCATACGTTCTGCGAGCAATGTGCCCCGCCCACTGCTACTTAAGTACAGTAGTATTGTAGTCTAATCAGAAACTATTAACTCTGTAAATTATAGTTCGCTGTAGTTGTAGATAGAAAAAGTGCCAAAAGCACTGAGGTAGTAATAATACCTCATGGACAAAAGTGGCAGTTTTTCGCACTTTTTCTATCTACAACTGTTACTACAGCGAACTATAATTCTGATTTAAAAACGAATTTGCGATAAATGAGGTATTCAGCGAGTAATATTTGTTTTACTGATGGGGGCGCCACTTGGCTGGTATGTAATTTATGCATTAAAGTTTTTTGCATTTGTTACTTTTAAATACTGCGCGACAGTAATTCGTTTTATAATTAAAAGAGAAATATAATTGTGTAGCTCGCGTGAAATGTTAATAGGATATTTTTACATGCACATCTGAATTCTGAAGCAATTTTTCAATTGATTAATCTTCAATTAATACTTAATTAGTTAAGTTTTTGCCTTCACATAGTATTTGAATTAGTTTTACGGATTTTTTTAAATTATTTAGGAACATCATGATACATTCTACAATTATTTCTATGTATTTTATGGTTTCAGGCTCAGCGATTAAAATGACAATACTGCAGTTTATTTGTATTTATATGTAATCTAAAATAACAGCGCTTTGGTAAATATTCGTGTTAACACAATAACCCGAAAACCAGAAATGTACTTATTTTTATGAATAAGTTAACCCTCCGACCGCTGAAGCCCTGTAGTGGACGCCCGAAGAAAAACCTCCTCTCTAATTTCAATAGAAATTGCTTATCAATTAATTAATTGATTGATTAAAACCTCTGGACTGTTTCAACTAATTACAATTATAGTCATGTTTTTATGATTAATTCTTGGCCCAGATCACTATAATAAGAAGCTATAATTAATGTTTATTAAAAGTCTATGACCATCCTTAAACACAGGTCCTTATTTCCTTTAGTATCTGAGTTAACCATAAATAAATAGACGACCTCAAAGAGAATTAACTCGCATCATTAATTCATTGAAAAAAATTAAGATGATCATTGGATTAAAATTTTTCATGATAGAGAAAAATTATTATGAATAACAATAATTTCTTATTACATAGATCGGACTAACTTACCAAGTGACGTCCGATCCTCGATTATGTGAAGCAGTCTCGTTTCCATATGTACTAGTAGTAGGCACTAATTTGCTTACGATGCACACTTTTTAAAGACGAAAAATTGGATTACAATTTTATAATCTGAAATGAAACCGAACGCAACCTGACGCGCTCTGTGGAGCTGTCACCCAGAACTGTCATTTACTTCAAAGTCACACAGGTAGACACAACTTTCATAAGGGATATTGAATCTAGGATACACTGGGTCGGGTCGGGAATTGGATGGAAACGAGACTGCTTCACATAATCGAGGATCGGACGTCACTTGGTAAGTTAGTCCGATCTATGTAATTATGTGAAGCAGTCTCGTTTCCATATGTACTAGTAGATGTTTAAAGAAGAAAGTTGTGTAGTATTAGTTTAGATTAGATACCTAATCTAAACTAACCAATCACGCAATTGGTATCAAAAAGGAAATCAGAATAATCACATACAACATGATACGATGGTAACAATATCGGTCTTATTTTCTATACTTAGTTACTTGGGTAATAAAAGTAGATGTAGCTATCTTTATATAAAGCAAAATCATAAGTTCACAAGTCAAGTAAAGTCCTTGTGTATGTGTGTTTCATAACAATTACCTTAAACACAATAAACAATTAAAGGAAAAGTAGATTTGTTGAGGCATGCAGGTCTGTAGAGATGTATGGCTATGATTCGTACAGAAATCTTTTATTTTAACTATCTCTGTCTGTATTAAAACTATGAAATCTTGCTATTCAAATTGATCGAAGATTCAAAAGAATAGAATAAGATCATGAGATTAGGTAGGTACACATATGTATAGACAATGTGGATTTTTATTATTAATTTACTTATCATTACATTATTATTATATAACATTATTTGCCTCAAATAGGTGCTTATATTATGTAGGTATAAGAATTTTTATATTGATTGAGTAAAACAAAAGTCAATAAGTCCATTTCCTTCTTAGTTTCTATAAGAATTCCGACTGCAAAAATATCACAGTTAAATTAAGTATTCGTTTTTACTGTAAAACACCTTTAACTGAGGAGTATCATTATTTGACCCAATTGTGTAAACAAAATAATTGGTTTAAATAATTCATCCAATAAATAATTTCCTACTCTATCTCATTCAACTGAGCCACTTGTTAATTAAAATCTTCAAAGGAAGATTTATTTTACCGATTTCGATTTTTTATACACAATTATTCTGCACATCCCTAATGAGCAGTCACTTTTACAACCTAGTAACTAGTAGTAACAGTAGGTGCCTAGTGGTGTCAACTATTTAGTATATCATAATGGTGTACCTACTTCAACGAAGATTTTTATTTTTATTTTGTGTTATAATCTTATAATGTAGGTATTGCGTTAACCGCATTCTACAGTTTATACTAAGGATTATAATTAGAGAGCATAACGAAAGCAAACAATTTTGCTGCTCCCTATTATGTCACTGACTTAGTAAAAAGATATTTTACTAAGTCAGTGTATTATGTATAATAAAATAATTTTGAGCGATGAAAATGTAACTTAATATGTAAAGTTGAGGTCGCATTGATGGAAATCTATCCAAAAAACATCAATATTATTAAGGATTGATCCTCTAACTAAAATATCTTTAGTAAATAATTAAATATTGATTCAGATCGGCCATTTTTAAAGATAAAATTAAATATTACTGGTCCTATTATTATTATTATAGGTACACACTGACTCCGATTATGGATCTGAGCAGGCAGCATTTTTATAACAGCACCTTAGTTCTGTTTGATAAGTAAGCTAGCATGCGACCATTGCTGCTTAAGTAAAGGTCTTGTACAAGGGAAGTTGAGTCCTGATGGGGGATAAAACCAATTTGTGCAGTCAAAACTAGTTCTATCAAACTTATTCGTGTACTATCCTGTATTCAAAAACCATGGTACCATCCATGGTTTAGCGGCCACCAAAATACCCCAACAATGCCCCCCACCCACCTTTTTTGATCCTACTTAGAAGGCCAAATGGAGGAAAGAATGTCTCATCCTATTTTAAAGGGGAGGCACCTATGTATTTCAGGATATCAAAACATATGATCTACCTATTACCTACAATGTATTACTTATCATTAGGAACTTAGAACAGCTATATACGGAAACCATGTCCATGCGCACAATTTGATGCATGGGCAGGCACAAATGGCTCCATTCCGTACAGCTTAAGCACGCCCATGTGCGTGTCGGTGAACATTTGACGTGCTGCTTGCGAGCACTTATCGATTGTTTTTGTGCTTCAACTTTGAGCGGAAATTTGGATGAAACTATCACTCTGTGTCTTATTACTCTAAGATTAGGAATAATTTTATCAGCTTTTCCAAATTTGTCATAAATTTCGCATAACACCTGCAGCGAATTATTTAGCATGGGTAGGTAGGTAGTTTAATTTAACAGTACCATCTGTAAATTTTCTGTATAATACAACAAAATTTTGTGTAATAGTTGTGTTTTTTCCCGTGATTCAGGAACCTTTCATAATTGAAGCAAAACTATGTAGGTAGTGGTAAACGTTGAACTAAAACAAACAACTAAGGATTATTACATTTCCACGCGATTCAGGAACCCTCCGTGATTGAAGCAACACCATCTAGTGATAACCGCTGAACTAAAACAACCAACAAATTGACTCGATTGGTGAAAAAACCACCAAGCTGTGTTCATTGGTTCTTCTTTTATGTGAAATGTGAAAGACTGGATTCTCTACTGCCTGTTATCAAGAGAATCTCACATTATAATTTGCTAGGTACCTACTAAAGTTGGATGCAAAAATAATAATAATTAAATCCACTAATACAATCATTAGGTAGTTGAATAGCTTTTCATGTATTTCTAGATTCATGAAACTGATATTTTATCTTTTCTTAGATCTTTAAGACACTATAAGGTATCCTTAGCTTTCAGTGGTGTAGTACACAATATCTTTCAGTATAAAATGCACAATAAGTAGGTATGAATACCTGCATTTACTTGATGTCCTTTATGATTCCATCCACTTTAGATGGACGGAAACACTAGATAATGAACTAGTGTTCCACAGGTCAACATGTTTCTAAGTTTAGAACAGGATATATTCCTGTTCCTGTAATATCCTATCATATTTAGGATTAGTAATAATACAATACCTACTAATTGGGAAGATATTCTAATCATCCGGTTTGTACCTGTAACATAGGTGGCCCGTAGCGGCCAATTGGATTTTTTTTTGTAATATTTCTTCCATTTAAATAAAGGATGTCTCATGAAGGATTTCTCCATTTGTATGTAACAATATGCTATTGTTATCTAAGATCTTATTAGTATCTTCAGGTATTGCCTCAACCTCAAGTGAACTAATTCAGATATGTCTTCCACTGAAAGTGATAGATGTTCAGATGTTTCATGAATATGGACTGGCTCATTGGCCAATAGGCTCGCCCCCTATTACATGGGACTACAACATAACTGCCATGTTCAACACTACCCTTGTGTAAAGTGAAATCCTCTACATGTAAAAGGTGTTTTGCTGTAAAGTAATATTCATTAACTTATTACAACAGACTATCATTTGTGTCTTACTCACCTGAGGAAAACGGCCTGAGTTAGGCTTGATTTTATTACAAATTAATGTGTAGGTATCACTGCTCTTAGACTGTGACATATGGCCAAAGTTGAACTTTTGCTGGAGCTCCCGCTGTGCTGAGAATATAAATGTTATGAAGGCTGCAGCTGACATTTCATGAAAGCTCGAGGACCCATAAAGCAGTCTTTTCCGCCCCTCCTATTAACATCCTGTTCAAGGAACATGGGGAACATGCACATGTTATGGCCATGGCTAACCTCTCGTGAAAGCTCAAGGATGCATGGAATCTATTCTCTCCATTGGCTGACCTCCCGTGAAAGCTCTTGGAGTAATGGGAACATGTATGTATCATCGCCACGGCTAACCTCTCGTGATAGCTCAAGGGCGCATAGTGAATCTCTATTCTCTCCTTTGGCTGAGCTCTCGTGGAAGCTCTTGGAGTATAGGAGAAATGTATGTATCATGGCCACGGCTAACCTCTCGTGATAGCTCAAGGGCGCATAGTGAATCTCTATTCTCTCCTTTGGCTGACCTCTCGTGGAAGCTCTTGGAGTAAAGGGAAAATGTATGTATCATGGCCACGGCTAAGCTCTCGTGATAGCTCAAGGGCGCATAGTGAATCTCTATTCACTCCTTTGGCTGTCCTCTCGTGGAAGCTCTCGGAGTAAAGAGAACATGTAGGATGTATCACAGCCACGGCTAACCTCTCGTGAGAGCTCAAGGGCGCATAGTTAATCTGTATTGTCTCACTCACTCAAATAAAGTCACGAGAATCACTCAAATAACTGCTACTTATTTTACCAACAAGTTCGAACTTGCTTGATGAATTTACCAATTTCTTGATTAATCGCTACTAGCTGAGCTTAAGACATAAGCGCACAGTATTATTTTGTTACGTATTAACGTATTCACTACCACTACACAGGTAATCATGTTTATAATGATTGAAATTGTTATCACTCACTCCCAAGCATCCCTGACGCCGGCGCCGCCGCGCCGGTCTCTTCTCTCAGTTCTTTAATACTGTGTTTTGTATCGATTTTGATATTCCTTACACATATCAATACGAGTATGTGATTATATATAATATTTACACCTAATAAGTACACTTAAACACTATTATGTTAGTATTTAGAAAATAACGTGCATGCGCATCGCGCACAAAAAAGTACAATGACAGTTCTGGGTGACAGCTCCACAGAGCGCGTCAGGTTGCGTTCGGTTTCATTTCAGATTATAAAATTGTAATCCAATTTTTCGTCTTTAAAAAGTGTGCATCGTAAGCAAATTAGTGCCTACTACTAGTACATATGGAAACGAGACTGCTTCACATAATTGTAGATCTTGGGTCGATAAAAATATAAATACCTACAAAGGCATTGTCTCAGAAGGATGGATCGCGGTCACTCAGTCACGGCATCCTTTTTTACGCTATTAAGTGAAAAAATTAAAACCGCCAAGAGTGAGTCGTACTCGCACACTAAAGTCCGTATTAAAGAAGGTTCCTCGTCCTCAAGTACAGTTTAACTTCAATCACCTGATCACCTCATCCTTACTTGAGCATCAGTCTTATTCCAATACGGTAATTATAAACTTCAATTGAACATCATAACACACGAATATAACCTGAAATAGGATAGAAATTGCTACTCAAGCGTGGTCTCGACCACACTTCAGTGATTACAGATCAAATCTCTCCTCAAATACCGAAACAGGTGACAATATAAAATAATGCTAAACCGTTCATCATGGCCAGTCAAAACACAAGCTGGCAAGCAGCACCTTTACTCATCCGATAAGACTGTCTTCTGTGGTCTCATGACCACAGGAATTTTATCCTTTATTTCACGACCCAAGTTTCAACCCTAAACCGCTACAGGGTGTATAAACATTGCAACCAATCTTGACCACTAAATATTTAAGAGGGCTGCAGCGTACGGAAACTATTTGCGTTTTAAATAATTCAAAGACACGTTTTGTGAACACACTGTATAAAATACATGGTGTTTTACCGAGGTTATTTTAAGGTTTAGGAAGTTTATCGTGTGTGTGCCTTTTTCAAATATTAACACAATAAATAATTCGTAAGTTTACTATGGATAAGTTTACTAAGTAACTTTTATACATACATACAGATAGAATATTCTTTATTGTACGCCAATAACAATAAATAATAATACAATAATAACAAGGCGTGATAATATACATATACATATATTATCACGCCTGTTTCCCATCGGGGTAGGCAGAGACTATGGATTTCCACCAGCTCGTATCACACCTCTTTCGCTTCATTAATAACTAGTAGATCCTAATAACAATGTTTTAAACCAATTTAATAATGATCAGATCAGCGGTCCACGTCCATTATCATAGTGAAATTTACTGTCGGTAAGTAAAATGGCGAAAACTTTATGTTAGAACAAAATGAGCTCCCTTAAAGTTAAATTGGTGCTCACAGGAGTTTTTCCACAGTGCAATGTACCTACCCATGTGAAAAGCTACAGTTTGCCAAAGGCAAAAAATCGGGGTTTAAACGTTGGGAGTTGGAAGACCTGCAGGTGTAGCATAACCACTGTAGGCAAGAGATATTTGTCTACGTTCGAATAGATAAAACGACATTGTATAGAACTAAAACTGTCATTTTATCTATTCTTTCGTGGACAAAACCCTTACCTTCCTTGGTAATAATGCTCCGCCTCGCGCCTGCGGTTGTATACAACATTTATCAGAAAAGCGTTGTCATATTTGAAGATCTTATTCAGAGCATAGTATCGAACAAATTTTACTATAGGACCAACACTGAAATCGCAAAATAATCAGCTGTTCCCTACAAAATCATCGATGTCGCTCGACAAAATGTATGGATGAGCTGATTTTTTCAGGATTTCAGGGTTGGCTTCATAGTAAAAGATGTTCGACAGCATTCCCTGAATGTGCTTTCTTTCTTTCTTTCTTTCATACACGTTGTATACATATGCAAATATGAGCACGCATCTCTGATACACGTTGTATACATATGCAAATATGAGCACGCATCTCTGATACACGTTGTATACATATGCAAATATGTGCACGCATCTCTGATACACGTTGTATACATATGCAAATATGAGCACGCATCTCTGATACACGTTGTATACATATGCAAATATGAGCACGCATCTCTGATACACGTTGTATACATATACAATAATCTGAGTTTACTAACTAAAAGACCCACACCTCACGACTCACGCATATAAATCTCGTGGGTGGTCTGAATAATCTATTCTTTCTTATCTTAACCTAACTGCATCATAATCCTCAATATCGTGACTAAACAAAGCAAACAACAATAAACACACATCGAAACAAAGTTGCATGCGCAAGAGTTTCTCTAGCCTCGCGCTTGCGTGCCGCGTGTCAGAGCTCGGCTAACAGTTCTTTAATTCGCTGTACAATGGCCGCGGCGACGCTCGCTATTATCATAATCATGGAGAGACTATTGTTATTATGTTTTGGTACTGTCTGTTATACTTTTATTTGTGACCTGTATGACGCATGAGGATGAGCTGTCTACTCTTCCTAAGACCATGGTGAAAAACTGACATTTGTCGTAGAAATGGGTTTTTATGAAATCAGAATAAAAATTACTAAAGTTCATAGATGTCGCTGTGTTTAAATACATATAAAGGATGAGTTTCCCATGGTATAATAAGACGGTAAAACATCTTATTATACCATGGAGTTTCCAAGAGTGCTGTAGGAGTACATCCGAACCTATAAAGGGAAGTAGAGAAAAGTTGTCAAAGGAGTCGGAGATAGATTCTAGAGAAAACTAAACTCCATTTTTAATATTTTCGAAAACGCATCTGATTATACCAGGAATCGAAACCATTTGTTTTTGCAAAACCATATCAACAAAAATATTCAGTCTGTATATAATTTACGTTTATGATATTTTATAACATATTTTCAGTATTGCCCAGTATCTGGGTTGCGGGGCTCTGATGGCAGTCGCTCCGTGTAAAATACTGATGTTCAGGCGCATCTGGTTAGACTGGAACCTGACTCCAACATAGTTGGGAAACAGCTTCGAGAAAGGATGTTTTATGAGCCATACAGGAGTATCATCCTACCAATATTTAAACGTGAAAGTTTATGAGGATGTATGGATGTTTGTTACTCTTTCACGCAAAAACTACTGCATGGATTTTAATTAAATTTAGCATACAGATAGAATATAACCCGGATTAACATATAGGTTATCCCGCGAAGATGAACAGTTCCCGAGGGATGCACAATAAACGACACTCACGCGCGCGAAGTCGCGGGCATAGGCTAGTACAAAATGAACGTAACAAACGTAGTCTCGTGTAAAAACCTTTCTGTTAGAGCTCGTCTAGATCATGTAGGCTGCTTCGTTGTGAAGAATTTAATCATAAAGCAGATAAACAATTGGAAATAGGAAGATGACACTTGGGTTTCCACGGACCCCACAACAACAATGGCATATAGAACTATGGCAGAAAACATGGAAAGTAAATAGTTATTGTTATTGACCAGTACTGTAGCTGCAGACCATTGTGGCCGGCCATCATGCCTAAGTGTGTGTCTTGTTATGAACCAATGACCATAATGGACACGTTCGACCGTGGATGGGAAAGTTTGACAACAAATATAGGTTAGTGTTATAGGAAATTGGTAGTAAAGAGAATTGTTTTTTTTCCTTAGTTTTAAAAGAACTAAAACTAACTGGAGGCTAAATATTAAAACGCATGTATGTGATGACATTGGGAACAAAATGTATTAGGTGCCATTGTTGGTCAGAGGCTTTATCCTGGTATTACCATCTAGAGCAGGTTATTAGCAGAATTAGGAGACTAAGGGTCTATTTCACCACCTCCTGATAAGTACCGGTTAACTTATCCGCCAGATAATTTCTTACAAATATACAAATCTTGTTCTATTTTCGAATTTATCTAGCAGTTAGTACCTATCAGGAGGTGGTGAAACAGGCCCTAAGCTGGATTTATAGACACTGTCCTACCACCTTAGCCAAGTTTTATGACCTGTTCTTCTCCTCATTTGGTTTTTCCCAAATCGTTGTGAAAGTTTTCTAGCAATCTAAACCATATTTTACAAGGTTTCTCGGTATTACAGTAATCTATCCAACTCCTACGCAAGTTTGGAGCACAATGGCGGCCCACTGAGCCAGTTTTTTCAATGAGCGAAGTTTTTTCCATCAATCAACCCTTTGAAAGTTAAATTAGTCTGACCCACTAAGTGTCGAACTATTAAATACGGGGCCTTCGCGACCCCACGTTGTATAATCTGCTAAGTAAACATTTGGGTACTACGATTTACGATGATAATCCAGAAGACAGATTAGGCGTGATTTTGATGGCACGGTTTTGAATAACTTAGGTGCAGTCAAAACCACGGAAATAAAGACGCTGTCAAGGTCAAACTATTACTACTGACGATGACGAGTTGGCTGTCGTTTGTATTTCTAATCGGAATATCATCAAAATGGGGGTACCGAAGACTACCTTCAACTTTAATTAAATAATGTTAATAATATAATATGTCTCTATCAAGCCGTCATCTCAGTGTTCACTTTCTTTCTATATATTCATATCATCTTTCACACAATCCATCCATGTTTTCTTTGGTCTGCCGCTTTTCTTATTCGTACTTAAAACTTTACTCCCTCATTCCTCCTCACACATGTCCATACCATGATAGTCTGTTGCTACTTAACTTTTCTTTCATTGGCGCTACTTTCAGACTCGTATACATCTGACAATGTATTCGCGAATTTCAAATCATCTTATTAGAGCAAAATATATTTTAGATCCGTAGTTTGCTCAATAATTCTTTTTAGTAGACCACGGTAAGCGTATATTAATTTTTTTTTCCGAATCGTGCATTGCCTTTAAGACCTCGAAATCCGCTTTCGCACTTTCCATTCTACCGCTACACCACAGGCAAATAACGTGCAACCACGTCGAAACTAACTCCAACAGATCCGTATTCCGTGAATTCCGTCCAACATATTACCATTTGAACGTTTAGCAGACACGAAGGATGCATACAAACATAGCCCCATGCCCTTGAAAGCCTATCACCAGCCATGGTAACTAACTGCCGACGATTTTCCACCATACCCACCGAAGCATGCCAGTCAATGACCTACTCACACAACACTTTCATTTCGCCACACATCCATTGCTGCTTGTATTCGAATGACGACCACCCAAAGTAGTAGTCAACTTTTAATGGATGTAGAACACAGTGATGTTTTATTAAAGTGGGGGGATCGCAGTGGCGGGGTGCGTTGACATTCTTTTGCGCGGACGCAGGCGCATTGGTAAGCGGTCGCCGTACATCGCGAGGCTGTTTTTTGACATTGACAATGCTTTGATAATGTAGGTTTTATTCTTTTTTTATGGTTGTTGAAGGTTATTGGAGCACGCGTGTGTAATAAATATTTGCGTTACAGTATGTAGAAAAAAATACTTTGATGCATTTTTTTGAACCGAGAGAAATCACGATACAAAGCTGTTCAAAGATTTTCATTGCCTTTAACCTGGTACAATGAATGACCGCTTGGTCGATGGATTGGTAATGGATGACAAACAAAAGTGATATACGATCCACAATCTCAAACTTCTCTAAGTAAGAAAATCTCACTTCTTTGGTCACCTGCTACGTCAAGAAAATGTCATCCATCCATCATAATTGACACCTCATCATTATCATAAGTCCATCACCGATCAGACCAATCACAAGCGATCCGTCCAACGCAACGCTGCGACGTAATCGCGTGCGCAAGTAAACACAACTATTCAATCAATTGCTTACTACACGCCTCCTGTTATGCTCTTTCATGAAATAAAACAATTGATTCCGCTGAAGAAACTAACCGTTTATTACTTGAAAAATAGGTACGACATTTTTTTCGTCTGTACGACGGAGTGAAAGTGTCATTTTCGGGTGGGAAAAACAAAAAGAATGTTCTAATCCAGCGTTTGCCAACCTGGGGTCCGCGAGAAAGTCCCAAGTATAATAAAATAAAAATATAAGTCAATAAAAATTACTTATTTTACAGGTGTGAGTGATTATTGCGTGCATCGAAACGATTTTAATTAATAATATTGTACGGTAGATAAAAATATTTTTTTAGAAATATTTGTAAAGACGCTTGTCATCTTAGTCTACCTGCGACCACGAAATGCTGCAAAGCTTTCGAAACGTCAGGGAAACCAATTTAAATAATATACGCGATTTAATCCGGTTAAACTTTGTTTTATCAAAAAATTATAATCACATTATACTCGAAATAATTTTAAAAGAGAGTTTTCACAAAGGTCTATCAATGTGGAAGATTATAAGTTTCTACATTGCATAGTTTAGAAATGGCAGGGGGGGGATACATTGCAACCCACTTTGGCGGGCTATATTTCGCAGATGGTACACCTGATAAAAAAGTGGTGTATGAAACATTACCTTCATTTTAGTAGACCTCTTCAATGATACCCCACACGAGGGGGTGCAGCGAAAAAAAAATATTCATCCCCATTTCACCTGTATGGACGCCACCCCTAAAATACGTAAAAACGATTTTTTTATTCTTTTAAAATTGAGATCTATATGTAGACTATTTTTTAACAAAATTTCATTTACTTATGTTTATAACTGTAGAAGTTTTTAAGCTGTAAAGGATTAGGACAGACGGACAGACGGACGGACATGACGAAACTATAAGGGTTCCTTGTAGGACTTCGGAACCCTAAAAAGGATACAGGAAAACTTTCTTTGGAGAAATTTGCTCTTTATTAATAAAAATGATATTGGCATAATTGGATTTTTGGTCAAGCGCGAACTTTCCTTGAAAATCAATAAAGTTGTGCGTTTTCTGTCAGTCAGTCAGTCACGTTACCAACAGTTTTATAAGTACTACCTATAAAACAGTACCGATAACACGACGAATCACGCACTCGCTGATAATTATCATAATTATCTTGTACTGGCTGGCAGATGAAATAAAATCATGATTTTTAAATTTACTAAAATCATAATGAAATTACATGATATGGAACTAAAAATGACATTTTTGTCTATTCTTTCGTAGACAAAACCCTTTTCATCGTCATGCTATATCGGATACACACAAACTGGCAAGCAAACCCACAAAACAGCGGCTAGCCCACAGCACGGGTACCACTTGGCCTAGCGGATAAACAAGTTCAAGGCGAATGCTTGCCAAACTGGTTCTGCTCACCTCCTCTCTCCCTCTCACTCCTCTAAAGCACGAGCGAGACGCAACTTGTTTAGATACCACTTTAGAATGTTTTGAACTTAGTAAACCGTAGTAATTTTGATGTAAAATCTTCAGTATCTTGCGATCTTGGAATGAGTAGTCTCAAATTCTCATTAGAGTTAGTTGATAAGTCATTGGGCTGGCACTTGCACTGACAGTCAGAGTTACATTGAAAACGACAACTTGAGATACAAGCTGGAGTTGAAATTAGTATTGAATGATACTTAAATCTTCAATCATTTCCTTTAAATGCCTTGCTATGGGAATATGATTGATATTCAGACAGAAGTTACTCCATTAACACAATTTTCACATCATAATCATAATCATCTTTATTTTGCGTTCAATGTAGGTACATCAAACTTAGATTGTCTCAAACTAAAAACAAATCGTTCCTGTTAACACTAAAGAACAATTTTTAAACAGTCTGGTCTCCGCGATTTGATCGCGTTACGTTCGCCGAGGCCGTCCCCTTCCAACTCTTCTATCCACACTCGCTTCGTATACTTGTTTCGTCGATCTCCTCTCGTCTATCCTCTCTATATGTCCAAACCATCTTAACATACCTTTCTCAATCTTTGTCACTACATCTATCGGATGTTCTCGAAAAATGCCAGGTTAAGAGTTCTTTAAACCGACGAGTATGCATGACGAGGTTAATGGACGTAGATGAAGCGAAAGAGGTGTGTCAGGATCGTAGCAGATGGAAATCCATAGTCTCTGCCTACCCCAATGGAAAACAGGCGTGATAATATGTATGTTTGGTCTTGAAAAATTTATGAGACAGCAGTTCGTGTAAATCAAGCATGCATGCCTTTCGCCAATAAATACAGATGATTAACCCCCAGTTTTTGGAAAGCTGATCAACTTGATCTTTTGTCAAATCTAATGTCAGCTCCTATGATTGGTCGGCGAAAATGCTATCAACCAATCACAACACTTGACATGGGATTTGACAGCTGATAAGTTAATTTTGGCGTTGATCAGCTTTTCAGAAACTGGAGGTTAGTCTTCAGCACACAACAAATTTAACAATCTCCCTCCATAGATTTATAACCTGCATGCATCGCTGCAGGAGACTAAACGGTTAGTATATTAAAATGCAAACCTTAGTGTGTGGTCCTAAGCTTTATGTAACTAGTCACAAGATGTCACAAGAGACATCTAATGAATTAACGAGATAAGACATGAGTCACCGATGACTTCGAGTCTTGTATGATATTGATAAAGCACAAGAATAAACAAAATCTGACATAAATGGTTGGCCATGGTGACCACAGCTTGCAGGATTGGTAGCAAAGTTCCGGAAAAGAAACAACATCATTGAAAAAAGGTTTCGGAAAACAAAAGATTTATTTCGATGACAAACAAAAGACTGTAAAAGACAAGCTACAAAGCTGTAATTCAACTTGCAGAAGATTTTTTTATTTGAAGGATAAATAAAGGTATCTGTTTTATTTATATGTACGTATATGTATTACAATTCAGGCTAAAGACTATTGACTAATTTTAACAAAAACTTATACAAAATTAAAGTTCTAAGAATTCGTCCTATAACAATTTTCTGGCAAAGACACTTTGTTCATGCCAATTATTTCTTATTGCATTACAATATCACTCACTAACTATTCACTAACTACACTAATGTAGGGGCCAAAAAACGGGGCCCTTTAACGGCCAAAATTAATATCCAATCTATCCACGATTTGCCCTAATAGAGATAGGAATTTGACATTAGCTCCATACAAAATATGTCATATTTCTATCTCCAGTAGGGTAAATCGTGGATAGATTGGACATTAGTTTTGGCCGTAAATCTTGAGCGAAAGAAGAGTCGTCTTTGATGTCGTAATTATTGTAACTATTCTTCGAAGTTGCTTGTGGGGAAAGCCCATTACATCCTGCAGTGCATGGACTATTGTTATCAGAGTATCAAAAAACCGTTCGTTTAAAAAAACTGAACAATGCAGATAGAAAACACCTGATCACCTAAGTTTGGACTTACTTTTTCAGCTCAATTTAAGTCTGAAAATGACTTCTTAAGATGTTGTTCAGCTACTAAAAAAGCGATTACGTTCGCTTGTCGAGTAATGGGAGCCAGAGAAAGTGCCTCGGTTCGTGTCTGTCTATTGTAATTTCGACCGCTTTTTCACAAAAACGCACACCACAGTAAAAGTTTTATAAAGTTATTTTTTAATTTTGCTATCTCTGCGAGAATATGTACCTATTCGGGGTCAAGTATGTTTAAAATTTTTTATTATTATGTTTTCTAATATTTTTTTATTTGTTGTAATTTGAAGTTAAGTTAACCCACAGAAATAGATTTGAACGGATAAAAGTAGGCAGGTATTCTACGTATTATTAGATCCCTAATGTACGTCAAATTAGGTGTAGTGTATCAAAAGAAAGTAATGCTAAAAGATTGCTTTTCCAATAGTTTTTAAAAGTTGTTACCAAAAGTTCGTTCCGAAAATAGCCTGCTTCTGCGAAAATTCTTTGAACCATGAACCTTATTACTACAAAGCCTACTTTTACTGAGTGAGAGGTATCGCTCGGCGACCGTGAAATCAATTAACGCAAAAAAGCAAAAAAAAATACAATTATAAAGAAAAAAAATACTAACCACGTAACCCAAATTCGCTGGATTGCGGTCAGCCACACAGAAATGCAATTCTCAATTACTAAATGCAGTTCTGTACTCTATTGTCTGAGAATTAAGCAACACATTCGCTTGTGCCAATTCCTAAGCTGCAACTCGTATGAAATTTCAGACGTCTCAGCATTTTGGAGACTAAACATGTTGCGTAAAATCTAAATGTCATTTTATTTGTAGAGGCATAAAGTATGATTTTGATTGTGTTAATGCCCCATTGAGTCTTACTACCGGAAGTGAGTTATTGAGCGGACAACACGTCGTCGCGACGAATCGTCTTCCGGTGGTCAACATTGTCGACGAGTGGTTTCAACTCTCAACTCACGTTTTTGTTGTGACGCCGTTGCTGCCCAAGATGACACATAAGACTCACTCGCATGATAATCTCGCGAATTCGGGATGCATAGTTGCCAGTCCCTCATCACTTACTGCATATCGTCTTGGGGAGGATCCCTTAAAACCATTATTAAACCTGTTGAAGTTGCCCAGCGTGCCATTCTGAAGGTTTGCACCTTTAACCCGATATTGTTTCCTACCACGCTGCTTTACGAATTCTGTCAAGTCCTAACCGTTAGACAGTTATTTCTTCTAAATGTGATAGTTATGCAACATAAGAAGCTAATCTAAAATAAACGCACAAAACATTTGGTCTGCCCACAACCAATCCAGTTCAAAACTAAATTTAGTAACAGATTTATCCCCTTTATCGGCCCCTACATTTACAACAAGATCAATAAAACTCTCAACATATACCCGCTAACCAAGAAATCTTGCAAAATTAAAGTAAGTGAATATCTTCAGAGACTTACGTACGATGAGACAGAAGAATTGCTACAGATACCAATATAAACTATATTTACATTACTGTTTACATATTTATATACAATCTTAAACAAAATAATCTATCTATAATTTAAACTTTAAAACTAACGAAAATATAACAATCACACATGCACCACAACCTCACACACCCTCTCACACTCGCACATGCACACGTTCATAACACACAAAGAGAGGACATTCTGCACACCTACCAAATCTACCAATCTACCATGTAATCTCTTTTTAATCAATAGTATTTATTTTAATTTTTTCTTCATCTTAAATTGTAGTACATCTAATCTCACGAGATCAATAAAAATATGTCTTTCTTATTTATTTGTAATTCAAGGGGATCGGCGTTGAGGGCTGAAATACAGGCTATGCCTAGTTCGGCCTCAAATGCTAATACTTTTGTGTACATAATAATAATTGTTTATAATAATCTTACTTATTTATTTTTTAACGTTATTTACCAACATCACGCCTCACTGATCTACGTTATTGCATTGTGAATTTGTGTCGACGCCGGCTGTCGCTGAAAACCAGCGCTGTGTCTTTGCTCCGTGCATGAGGCACAGCAATATGCTGAGCGGCGGCCGTTTTGTGCGGATGTGACGCATATCTTACCACACTTCTTGACTCTGTACCTGTATTTGTTCTGTGTTCTTGTATTTTTTGGTAATTTTGTGCGTCATTTTTGAAGCAAATAAATATTTTTTCTTTCTTTCTTTCTTTCTTTACATTATCCTAAAGTTAAGTCTTATATTTGTAAAAAATGTACTGTTTTTGAAAAATAAACTTTATCTTATCTTATCTTATAGTTGCATGTAATTATGTAAGCCTAATTAATTATGTACATACTGTTGACATTTTGTTATTTAATATTTCTATTATGTACCCCAAGTATGTTTGCACGTGATGCACGTCATACGTGGCAGGGTAGGTAGGTATATTAGAACATTTAATTTCTGTAACACATAGACATATATATATTGTAACATCTATATTATGTATGGTTCTAGCAAATAAACAATTTTGAATCCGTGGTAAAAATAACTACATAGAATATTAGCATGTAGGAAGCCCTTTATATTTCCCGACTACCGTACCCTAACCATTTGATGCTGTTTTCATGTTATTCACAAAATGACATTAGCACGATTTAAAGGCAAAAGACGGCACCCATCAAGGGCATTACAAAAACACTACAATTAAAATGATAGGTATACCTATAAGACATCAGGAGACCAATTCTCGAAGATAATTAAAAATGTACAAAATACAATAATAATAATGTAATAATGTAATGTGGGTGTACTATACACCTCTGCCTACCCCTTCGGGGAAATACAGGCGTGATGTTTTGTTTTGTTTACAAAATACAGTTTTTTTTTTTTTATTCTTAACGGGCTTGCGTTTGACCGCCACCTCACCTGATGTTAAGCGATGGTTAAGTTCCGATTTAATATCAATCTCATGACAGTAATAACAGTAATTGTTTACGTTTATCGTTTATTTTTGACATTAAGACATTATAGCATAAGCAGTCCATTACAGTCCCACTGCTGGGCACGGGCCTCTTCTCAGAATGAAAAGGTTAGTCTTTACTAGTCCTCAGTCCACCACGCTGGCCTAGTGCGGGTTGGCAGACAACACCCTGTTTTTTTCTTACTTGTATTATTTAGTAAACAATCTTGGTGTGGCTTTTTAACCGACGAAAAAAAGGAGGAGGTTCTCAATTCGACGCGTATATATATTTTTTTTTTATGTATGACCACGCATAACTTTTTACAGAGTGGTCCGATTTTGATGATTCTTTTTTTAATGGATAGGGTATATCTCGAAGTTGGTCCCATTTAAATTTCAAAATCAAAATCCACCCCTAAGGGTAGTAAAACAGGGGATGAGTGTTTGTTCACCCACTGAATTCTTACCTGTTAACCGATTCTGTTGAAACTTGACACACATAAATATAGTTCTAGACACTACGACATAATGGAGACCTGGAGTTAGATTTTAACCACAAAAAAATGAAAAATAAAACTTTTTAACAAAAAATTGAACCGACGAAAAGTGAAACTGAAAAGCGAAAAATAACTATTTATGAGTCGGCGCCAAACAACCAATCAACGAAGATCATTAAATTACTTTAAATAAATAATAAAAACAACGTCACATCAAATACAACGTGAAATTTTCAACGATAAACAATAACTTTCCAAAAATGCGTTCTCCGCTCGGCCACTTGCAACTTACACGCACTTTGCATGTTAAAAGTTCGTTTGGCGCCGACTCATAAATAGTTATTTTTCGCTTTTCAGTTTCACTTTTCGTCGGTTCAATTTTTTGTTAAAAAGTTTTATTAATGCAATTGGTCAATTATAATTATTAAAAGACATTATGTTAAAAAAATTACACACTAAATATTTTTTTTAACATAATTACATGTGTAGAACTAGGCATTTAGTTATTTGAATAAAGAGACATGCCGAGATTGTATACCAAATAAGACAAGACAGAAAAAACAGACTTTACACACACCATCAAGAACTGAATGGAGCATTAATTTAATAATTTAAAAAATACCTCGAAAATCTTTTTCATTGAGTTATTATAATATACATGGACTAGATTGTAACTATATTGTGAACATTTAAATGACGAGAATTGACCCTCAGTACAAAAATAAAGGAAAATTTTAATGGTCATGAAACTGAGCATTTAACTCGTAAATTTCGAACATGGCCGCCAGAACCGGTTTTACCGTGATGGTCAAAAAACCAACCTATAGGAGTAAACTGTCGTAGTATCTTAGACCCCTGGAAACAAATGGCCAATTAGCCGTGACGTCAGCCTAGGGTCACTAACCCGTACCGCAGCAACGACCTCAAATGAACACAAATTTGACCCTCTTGTTTATGTCAAAATGACACTAAAATTATACCCCGCTTTGCAATCCAAGCGGTAGATCCGTTCGACAGCATTTTGATTGTGCATCCGACATTTCGGTTTGGCTTGAAGTAAAATGGTAATCTTTTGGCTTGTCATCGTCATGCATGATGGTAGAATTTAGGGACATAAAAAAGTAGTAGTTTTTTCTTCTAGTCCATCCAAAGGTTGTCTGGAAGAGATTGCCTTTTGCGATAAGACCCCCATTGTACTTACATAATCTATCTGTAAACTACTGTCTTTGTTTTCGTTTAGTGTACCTATGTAACAACAAAGAATATAATACCTAAACTATTGACTCAGTGTTCGGCGACCATTACAATAAGTTTACTAAAATGTTGGTTGAAAATCACTAGTGCGGTAGAAAAGACTTCAACGAGCATCGCTACTGTCTTTTTGTACCCACATATTGAACAATTTTCATATTTCATGTCGTAGCGCGTTTAAACTAAATATTTAAAAATATCATTATTCACATGTGTTCCACTGGTTCCTATTTGTTGGAATTGCTGTAAAACTAAAATTCTTAAGTGTTTTCAGAATAAGTCGTAATAATACTTCAGTTCTGATCTCAACTCACGTTATGATAATTTTCTGCAGTTAACTTTATCTCAAGCTTCCCTAACTTAGTTTGGAGGTTAAAATTCTTCCGTTTTGATGAGGCATGATAACACAAAGTAGGTAGCTACTACCTAACAAACTTTAAAGTATTTAACTTTCAACTTAATAAATTTATATAGGTACCTATTACCTAATAAATTTTTGAATCCGTTAAAAAATGTATGATTCAGAGCCTGTTTTTCCAAAAAATATAATACCGCAAATACCATACATTTTGGTGTGTATTTTAACAGTTAATTAATATTCACAAAAGATGGTCGAACAAAAAACGCGGCAGTTCAACGGACACAAGTCAGCCGCCATTCATTCCACGATCACGTACCATAGACCATTGTCTATGGCTTTTGTGATGCAAACACTCCGTTGTTTAGTGTACGACCAACATCGCTAATTATAGAACCTTCACGCCCGCCTAATGGGGTAGGTAGGCAAATCTGTCAATAGAATTTATGTGTAAAATGCATAAGCTAGCAGTTTATCACTCTTTCAACTGTAAGTTTTTGTTCAAAAACAGGTAAGTAACATGTAGTAACCTAAGCCTTTTATTCATAAATAGGTAGGGGAGTTTTTAAAAACAAAAAATTAATGTTCGAAATTGAATTAGGTAGGTACCTACCAGGCCCAGATAGGGCGAAACGCAGCATCCCCCGCCGCCACATCTGGCAGGGGACCTCCGGGATCGCGGACGTTAAGAGTTGGGGACTCGAGGCGTCTATTAAGCGATTCTAGGGAGGATAGCAGTACGTGGTGGTCGCGTGCTGCTATGAGGGAAACAGTATTGTTTCCCGGGACGTGCTAAAGGCGTAGCACTAGAGGGCACCGGCGCGGTCCATTGGAGTTCCCGGAGCTCCTCTATTTTGTGCCGAGGATGGCCACCGTGTGGTTTTAGTCGGTAAGAGTCCGACATACCCCTCCGCCTTCCCCAGACGGAGGATATCCATGAGGATTTCCACCCGAAAACAAAAAAAAAAAAAAAAAGGTACCTACCTAGGTTGTAGGATGTCCAAGATAACTTTTTATGTATTTTATAAAGTATTAAATACAATATATACCTACCTACTTTTTACGCTTACCTACATTTCTACCTGCCAGAGCTAATTTATTTTTTACTAGCTGAATTTAAAAAGCTTTATCTACAAATTATAACCAGTTCTCATTTCCAATTTCTAAAAAATACTAGAAACTTCTTTATGTTTTCAAAGACAACGGTTTTCATAAAAGTTGCTAAGTAGGTTACCCAGCATGACGAGAAATATCTCCGACCGACATTTACCGTTATTATCTATAATACCCAAAGAATAGTAAAAATAATGTACTTATAATTTTCCTTCTTGTTATTCAAAAAATATTTTTTTAAATGCGCGGTAGTTAATAAAAGCATAGAATAAAAACCAGCCTCTATTACATATGAAAAGTTTTCAAAAGTTGCGTTCCAAATTCAAACTAAAATGCTATAGGTACATCATTTAGTTTTAAATTAAAGAGCATTGTTCGTATTTTTTTGTAAAAAAAGAGTAATTTAGTATTCTGACCTGATAAGTGCCTCGTGTCAATCTGTGCTGCGGCTGCAACAGCCAGCAACAGGAGGCAGAACGCCTCCCAGGCGCTCCGCATCTTCACTTCACCTCAAACCACATCAACACTTACAAACACTCACAAAAATATCAATAAAATTGGGCACTCGCGTTATTATTTTATATTAACAGGACGTGAAGAAAGTTAAGTTCGGGTTGGAAAGTTTTGGTGACGTGTCGTAGCGCGCCGCACAACGACTAACGTGGAATCAAGACGGACGCGGACTCACGACTGACGCGACGCTGCCGTCGCGCTGCCGGCCGGCTTCCACTCAGGGTGGCCAGACACATCATACAAAATTGCACAAAATAATATGTACTTTTCACGCCACTTGGGGGCCATTCATTTATTTCGTAAGACGATTTAGGGTGGGGGGGGGGGGGTCGACCATGTCTTATTTTTTCTTACAAGGGGGTGGGAGGGAGTCTCGATAGTTCTTACGTAAGATCACAAAAAAGCGCAAAGTTAAAATTATACTTTGAAATGTATAAAAATAAACATTTACATAAACATAAACTTTGAAATATACAAAATAAAATGCAAATAAACATTTCTAAACATTGTTACTTTGAAAAATAAACATTGAAATAAACCAAACGTGTATTCATTTTTCCCTTTAGATTCTTACGTAATAAATATTTAACGGGGGGAGGGGGTCGGCCTATTCTTTTTTTTTCTTATAATATATATATTTATAGGGCGTCAAAAAGTAGCGAAAACAGTCTTACGTAATAAATGAATGGCCCCTTGGCAAATAATGAATTTTAGGCTTTGTATTGTTATGTTGAAGTTTCTTAAAACTTGCATGTGGATTTATCGGTAAAGGAATTCAGTGTATTAGATACCAAACCAAGAAATATATAGCAAACTTGTTTAGTTTTTAATGATAAAATAGTTACAGGTAATGTTAAAAAGTATTTAAAGTGTTTTAAAGTGGCATATTATGTACGATTTTACTCTCGTGTATTTTATCAAATCTACCGGGTTTGCCCGACTAGTTAACTTACGAAAAATATACATTTATAAATCCTTAGTACTAATAATAATATTTAGCTCACTTTTCAGAATAAATGAAAATCTGGAATTACACACAAACTATTTCCTGTAGAATTAAGTAATTCTCTTATTTATTTTACCAACTGCCTACTGTACTTACAGTGGTCCAACACCGTAGGCAATGTATAATATAATAATTATGTACTTATGACTGCCTCGTTGGTCTAGTGGTTGCAAGCGCGACTGCTGAGCGTGGGGTCCTGGGTTCGATTCCCGGGTCGGGCAAAGTGTTATTGGGTTTTTTCATTAGGAAATTCTCAGTAGCAGCCCGGAGTCTGGATTTGTGCCCGGTCAATGGCAATAGGCTCGCCCCCTATTACATGGGACTATAACATAACTGGCGAAATGTGGGTGTACTATATACCTCTGCCTATCCCTTCGGAGACATACAGGCGTGATGTTATGTTATGTTATGTACTTATAAATCTAATCACATAAAAATGTATAACAAAAGCTTACAACAATTACCTGCTTATTTTAATTACTTCGTTACTTAATTAAATCCTTGACAGTAATAAAATATATTCGAACATAAACCATTTAGGCATATATTCACAATAGTTATCGGTACAAAGTTACTCTTTCGTTTAGAAAACTCCCCAAAACATGGGTTAATTTCTTCGCTAGCAACCCAGACTCGCACAGGTGGTCACAGACTCGCAGGGTTGCAGGTAGGCGGTAGCGGGCAAACAGACTGGCTACATTGCCGAGTGCCGACTGCCCCCGGACCCAGGATAACGGGCTGTGCGTGCGCATCCCGAGTAGCATTGTTGAGATAACGAGGATCATAAAACTTAATAGTTTCTTAGAAAAAATAATAGACGCTTGTTTTCGAGATCCTGGGATTTCCATTCTTTTGGGTATGATAAGAGTGATATGACTGCTACACACGACCGACTGCCGACAGCCGTGTCGTGACTGACCCAAGCTTGAAGCCATCTTTATTGAGATAGTTTAGTTTGTATAAATAGTAGGTACCTATAGCGGAACAATCTTGGATCAATAAAATTTTGTGGTTATTTATTCTTTGAAAATGACAACAACCTATAGATCGTTTTGGCACAGAATATCTAATAGTACTAACGTAGTTTTGGTGACTGTTACTCCAGAGCTGCCAAGTTCAATCACAATAACATAATGTAAAAAATCAACGACATTTTGTAATAAATTCTAATTATTAATTTAATTTTTCGCCTAATATCATTGGCGTAATCAAAGCACAACGTTTGCGATGGCTCGGCCACGTCGAACGTATGGGGGACGATCGAGGAGCCAAGAAAGCGTATCTGGCTGGGGCAACCAACTGGACGTAGACCAGTAGGTCGCCCCAGATATCGCTGGGAAGATGCTGTGGAGGCTGATCTGCGTGAGCTTCAAGCTACCAACTGGCGAGATATCACGCAAGATCGAGGAAAGTGGAGAGTTCTCGTTTCGGAGGCCATGACTCACTGGGTCGCTGAGCCAGAGGAGTAAGTAAGTAATTTATTACACTATGACAATAATTAGAATCAATGCAAAAATATCAGTGTAAATGAAATACCGGTGTAGGCCCAGTGTATTTTTGACGACACATTTTGAACTTTAATTACGGGACTTTTCGCGCACAATGAAATCAAAACAAAACAAACATTTTTTGACGACACGATAGGTGCAGTGACTGAGGGGTCTTACTCCCGACTAGTTCGAGTTTTGAACCAAATCGAGCTCGTGTCAATTCCTTAGTATCACTAATAGTATAGTAGCACATTATAAGGCCCATGGTGTTAATGCCATGTAATATGCCATACCTTTTTAGGTCCCGCAATCGCATTCAGTATAGTAGTCATCAACGGTCAATGGAGAGGGCTATGCTCGGAGTGTCCCTGCCTGATCGAATCAGAAATGAGGAGATTCGCAGGAGAACGAAAGTAACCGACATAGCCCGAAGAATTGCCAAACTTAAGTGGCAGTGGGCGGGGCACATTGCTCACAGAACGTCTGGCCGATGGGGCAGTAAAGTTGTGGAGTGGCGACCGCGTACTGGAAGGCGCAGCGTGGGTAGGCCCCCCAGTGGACCGACGACTTGGTGGAGGTCGTGGGAAACCGCTGGATGCGGAAGGCGCAGGACCGGTCGTTGTGGCGATGCTTGGGGGAGGCCTATGTCCAGCAGAGGACGTCTTTCGGTTGAAATGATGATGATAGTAGTCATGGGCGTACCCAGGGGGGCAGGGGAGGGGGGCAGTTGCCCCCATGAATCGAGCTTGCCAGCATTGGATGGTAGATAAAAATTGGACATAAGCAAGTGTTCAGAGCACATCCAAACAATATCAACTGTGGTTAGTGGCGTTTTGCGCTCTTCCCTATTAGGTCGCTATGAAAAACTTTAAAAAACATTGCTTTAAAATTTATGTCACATTTGTTTTAAAGGGCGCTTCAAAACAAAAATGCACCAATTTGATATTGGCTTTTGAACTTAGAGCCACTGGCCGATATTCAATTTTTTTTTTTTTTTATGATACCTATTTACTTAATGTATACAAGGCGGATTCAATGTCAGTTAATCAAAGAAAATTATATATGTACCTAAATTATAACTTGGCCTACTGTACGTGTTGTGCAACTGTAAGTACAATAGGCAGCTGTTAAATAAATAAATAAAGAGAAAGAAGCCTTAATCGCGCTTTTTTACATAAAACACCAAATAAAATCGCGCTCGCGCCACTTTTTTCTACGCTCTTCGCTCGTAAACTTTTAAAATGCACAATGATTTTGAAAAACCCGTCTTTTTTTTACACACACAATTTAGGATAAGGAACCAGGGGAGCGGAGCCGCCAGTAAAAGCCACAGATTACTATATTAGTAGCTAGCTAGTAAAAGCGCACGCAACGCAAGCAACTCACAGGACGGGAAAATTAAAGATGTTAGGAATACTCACAGTCACCGTTCTTGGTCGGCAATTAGTCTTGAATTATTTACGACTTGAGTTTTTAGGTGGACGTCCCTGTGTTGTTTAAATCACTTAAAACATGTCAGTTTTCTTAATGAATTGACAGTTTATTGCAGAGCCGGTTAAAAAACCGCCATTGTTGATTGTTGAGCGAACGAGAGAGCAGTGTTGCCAGGTCCGATTTTCAAAATCCGGGAGGCTTATTATGAAAAAAGCGGGAGATGTATTGAGGAAAAATTGAAAAAATCGGGAATGTTGTTTTTTAACAAATACATAAGTTTTTGAAGTAATCACGGTATTATATTTTGTCACCATTGCAGCTGTAATATTAAAATCAAAGCAATTTTTTACAGTTTACTACCCTGTTTAATGAAAAAAATTGAATGTGTTTAGTGAACATACGATACACTGGGAGTGACGGAAATATTCAGGGCAGCAACTTATCAGTCTGTTTCATTTTATGTAGTTTTTTTTGCCAGGTTTTGATCTTATTCCTATTATTAGGCTTTATACAGGGATTGTTAAAAATCGGGAGATTTTTGTCGAAAATCGGGAGACCGGGAGATTTTTAGAAAAATCTGTGAATCTCCGGGAAAATCGGGAGACCTGGCAACAGTGCGAGAGAGTGAGGCCATGGATTTGAATGGATGAATTGATTGAAGGGAGACAGGAATACGGAAGGAGGAAGCTATATTGTGCATTTAAAGGTGGGCACTAACGATGTATCCATTCGGACGTCGTTTTAATGACTACTTCAAAAAAAAGTCAGTTGCACCCGTAAGGTTTTTTTTTTTTTTTTTTTTTATGGTATAGGATGGCGAAACTAGCTAAAGGCCCACCTGATGTTAAGCGGTTACCTTTGCCCATAACAACTGCAATACCACCTAGGCTGTTACCTAAATGGTATCGCAAGTCGGTTCGCCAAACTGAGACATGAAGGTGGAAAGTCTCATGTGATTGTTATATTGTGATTGTATGATTATAATTTTCATACATTGACAAGTAGTGTGGACTAGTAACAGTAGTAGGTATACCAGTAGGAGCGTATAGTAGGTAGTTAGTAGTTTGGGGGCCCCCATTCGGTCCATGGCCCATTTGCTTAACTGTCCCTTATTTATTTATGTATAATTTGTGTACACGCAACATATGAAAGGAAACAGCATTAAGAGTCCGCACTACGGATTTTGCTCGCCAAACTCTTATCAGAACTCGGATATCTACGAAAGCTACGAGCAACGATCAGAAAATTGTTACTTTGACAGTTGTAGGTATGTTATGTTGCTGGCTGGCTCAGATGCGAGGGACCTGAACCAGGAAGCGTTACTGGCTCGCGGGGCCAGTAATCACAATGGGGGGAGAGAACTATATTGGACTGTATCGATTTGCTGGCTATAGGTTTAGAGTTTAGGTGGGGCTGGGATATGGGAGCACTTACTTAGTATCTGGTGGTCTGGCTCCCAAACACCACAGCGCGGTTGCCGTAAACGCCGAGGTAAGCGATGGAACCGTCGGCTTTAAGCACAAGTTCACACAAAACACCAAATATGAAGCCTTCGGGCTAAATTAGCGATAATGTTAGTAAGCGGGTTAGTCAATCATGTCCTTTGGCGGAGCGCGGCGCGGCGGCGGAGCGTGGCTTTACTCACAGAACAAATATACTCGAGGAGGCTTTACTTCATGGTGGTTGAGCGGGTGCGGGCACCACAGACCAAGTAGAGATGCTACGCATGCGGGCACTGCGCGAGCGGCGCGGTGTGTCCAAAGATGGCGGCGGACGCCAAAGAGTATATAACCACTACGTTTAGCGGACGCGACAAGGCGGTGGTGTTGGGTTTTTGCGGGAAACCACACTGCGCGATAGCGTCTTCTTGTTCTTTGTGTTGGTAGCCATGTCGCGTAAGACCATTCAGCGTTGAGCGGGAAAGGGCAAGGAGAAGTAAAAGGGCTGTGATTGGATGGGTAGGGTATTGAAAGTAGGGATGGAAGAAGCCAGGGGGATGATTCTTGCGTCGTAGACATTATCTCGAACTCGACATAATGTCGAAACAAGATGGCTAATGTCGATTGAAAATAAATTTTCGTATTCTCAGAATGTCACGTTTGAGATATGTCTACGCCTAGCGCTCTAAATACAAAGAGTGGTTCACAGCAGTTGACACTACCGGCGACATTTTTGTGGAGATTTAAAATTAGAGATTATCTCGAATTAGACATTTATCTCTATAACGCGAGAATTGGGGCCCAGCAAATCTACCTAACTTGTTACTAAAGCGATGCGGATTGCCAGCCAACTAAATCTAATTTAAGGCCTAACCAGTTGTTGTTGTTGTTATGTTTTGGTTTCCCGTCTATTTGTCACTTGGGATGCCCACTGAAAATCAGCTGTTTTGTGGCACTTGTGGCTTGCTCTGTAACACAGCATCATGCTGAGTAGGAACCTCATTGTCACGGCTACGGCGTGCAATTGGCCAGGCGTCTTAAGAATAAACGGAGATTTATTTTATCTTTATTAATTTTTACGTGCGGTTGACCGCACGTCAGTGGTAACAGTTTGACGTCGACAGCGCATTTATTTCGTAAGCAGTAAGGCCGGTTTTCTTACTCAGGTGTTGCCACTGTCATGCCGCATGCGGTCGACTGTACTTTCCTTATACTTTATGTCGACTGTAATCTCCTTATATTTTATGTGTTTTTTCGTCTTACTTTCTTTGACCTGTGTGTGTTTCTGTTGCACTGTTATTTAAATGTTGCGCGACGTTAACTGGGAAATAAACCATTTTTCATTATTTATTTTCTTTTCTTTAAATGAAAAAGTGTGAACCATTCACATGCAAGAAAAAGACCCTTCTAGGATCACAGTCATGACAGTTCCTTATATGACCCTCGTGTATGGCTTGCGAGATGTCACTGACTGATATTGATAACTTGCAAACAAAACGAGTCCCAGCTGTGCCGTCACGGCGCGGTGGCCTGGACACTCATTGCATATCCCCACTGTTTCATTATGGTCTGGTCATCGTGTGCCGCGCAGTGGAGTGATTTTCACGTCGTAGACATTATGTCTAACTCGACATAATGTCGAAACAAGATGGCGAATGTCGATTGAAAATATTTTTTTGTATTCTCAAACTGTCACGTTAGAGATATGTCTACGCCTAGCGCTCTAAATACAAGGAGTGGTTCATACTCATAGCAGCTGACGTTACCGGCGACACCGGCGACATTTTTTTCGTAGAGATTTAAAATTAGAGATTATCTCGAATTAGACATTTATCTCTATAACGCGAGAATTGGGGCCCGTCATAAGCATACAAGGTAACTAATAGGTAATCTGTGATATAAGTAGGTACAGTCGACTGCATGACAGTGGTAACACTTCAATTCGAAAACCGCCCTTACTGCTTACGAAATAAGGATGCTGCTAATGTCAAAGTGTTACCACCGACTTGCGGTCGACCGTACGTGCGGTAGCTGAAGAGTAACTAATTATCACAGGGTGATAGGACAACTAGAAAAAACCGGTCAAGAGCATGTCGGGCCATGCTCAGTATTATAGGGTTCCTTAAGTAAGTCTAATCTAATTACAAACGAATCCAATCGAATATTAATCATTGCTATTTTAGTTTTTGCAAACAGCGCCACCTAGCGCTAAATTTAAGAAGTGTGTCATATCAATGTAACTCAAAGTTTCTTTTTGTGATTTTATTAAATAGAAAGTAACTAAAGGAGCATTCTTTGCTAAGACCATTTTTCTCTAAATCAATGACCTATGTACCTAACTAGGACGTCTTAAGTATTTTTCAGTTTTCTCACTATAACTCAAACATTTATTCTCACATTATACTCGAAATAATTTTAAAAGAGAGTTTTTATAAAGATCTATCAATGTGGAAGACTATAAGTTTCTACGTTGCGTAGTTTAGAAATGGCAGGGGGGGACACATTGCAAGCCACTTTGGCGAACTGTATTTCGCAGATGGTATAACTGATAAAAAAGTTATGTATGAAACATTACCTTCATTTTAGTAGACCTATTCAATGATACCCCACAAAAGGGGGTGCAGCGAAAAACCATTTTCATCCCCATTTCACATGTATGGGCGCCACCCCTAAAATACGTAATTCATCAACTCAGCCTATCGCAGTCCACTGCTGGACATAGGCCTAAAATACGTAATAAAGATTTTTTTTCTTTTAAAATTGTGATCTAAATCTAAACCATTTTTTAACAAAATTTCATTTACTCATGTTTATAACTGTAGAAGTTATTAAGCTGTAAAGGATTAGGACAGACGGACAGACGGACGGACATGACGAAACTATAACGGTTCCTTGTAGGACTACGGAGCCCTAAAATAAGTAAATACAGAGTAAATAAATATATTATACCTATTACCTCAGATTAAAAACCTCCCTATTACGGTACAAGCAATAGGTACAAAAAACATTACCCTCCTTCTGTGGCAGTCGGGTAAAAACACAATCCAACTAATTTATAAACGTGAAAATTTGTGAAGATGTTTGTTACTCAATCTCGCTGAAACGGCTGAATGGATTTAGATGAAATTTCAAATTCAAATTTAAATTCAAATCATTTATTTTGTGATACACAGGTAATAAATAGGAATAAAGATTTTTTTTAATTTGGCACACAGGAAGATCATAATCCGGATTAAAAATATAGCCTACCTTTTGTCCTGTAAAAATAAACAGCTCCAGCCAGAGGGATACGTGATAATTATTTCTGTGATTAGACAAATTATATGCGGGCGAAGCCGCGAGCAAAGTCTAGTACATAATAAACATAAGTAACAAAAGTCCTCTCACTTTTTCCCCTTGAATTAATTGTTGGCTAAAGGTAATTAGCCCCCCTAGCCAAGTTGACAATCTACAATCGTCAACGCTAATAGAGAACAAACAAAATGTATGGGAATGACATATCTCAACGTAGAGGTGACGTGTCCAGAACGCTAAGGTTACGTCCGCACTGAACGGGTGAACCTGCGTGTAGCGAAGTGAAATAAACGTGTTTGTTTTTTGTAACGAGATACTAGGCATTTTTTAGGTAAAACAAAAGGATGAAGCATTAATTTGCAGCAGTTTTCAAAAGAGAACCCTTTGGAATCCATGTAAGATCTACGTAAAAATACACATTAAACTCCTCATGAGTTGATCTTGACTCATTTACGCCATAAGCCCAAGGTAAGATGGATAAGGCCATTGCCAAGGCCAAGGCCAAGAATTCGTAGCAGATTACGATATATTATTAAAAGTGATATATTGACGTGCCAACATGCAAATTACTGTAGGCTCCTAGCGACTCAACACGCAATCCACCACCAGTGCGGCCACCGTGTATAGAAACAAACCAGAAACTAGTAAGAAACCAGATGGATGGCACTAGACTCTAAGCACTAATAATAATAGTAAGTCATTTAATTCAGGCATCATACTTAGGCCCATAAAAATACATAAAACAATAATATAAAATACTATACCTACATAAATAATAATGAAGAAGTTATGACTAAAAATTATTTAACAGAATCGGCGCCGTGTGTCGTGCGGTATTGGGTATCCGGCCTCGTAATCGCTGGAACACCACACTCTTGGCCAACAAATTTCCTTTGTGAAGACAAATGTTCAGTAAAAAGCTAACCACCTCTCAGTGCGGACGTAGCCTAAAATATTTTTCATCCCCCCATCTCGGAAAGAGTATTTTTGCTCTTCGATATCTGAGTGCAAAAGCCGTTTTTATCCCCTAGAGGATAAAGTAAATTGAATTTAGAACATCGTGTGCACTAGGTTTGTGAATTAAAAAATCAGTCTCGGGGTAGTCTGCTGCCCGACCAGCAGCTGGCGTAGCTGGCACAGCCGGCGTAGTTGGCACGGCTGGTAAAGGCCCATGAGGTGAAGTGGCGTGCAGTGTTCCGTGTGCGCCACCTAGGAGGGTGCGGCCGACGTTAGGCCGCACGGGGAGAAGGGGCTCGCCTGCTTGTGGCGGGCCAGGACCTGTCGGGGGTGGTTGTGTGAATACTCACGGGTTCCCACGCCCCCGGCTAAGGTAGTTGAAGGAACACCGTGGTGGTTTTAGTCGGCAAGAGTCCGACACTGGCTCCGCCTACCCCGGGGGGAGTGCGTCCATGAGGACTGCCCCAGGCCAAAAAAAAAAAAAAAAAAAAGGGGGCAGATTCGTCTCTATTTGTGTATGTAAATAAAACAGAGCACTAGGTATCATTATAAACACGCAACACGAGATTCTTTGCATTTCGCTAATATCAAAATATGTAAACTACGATAATAACCTTACACTAGGTATTTCTATTTTTGTAACTAATAACAAGTTAAGAGAGATTCCATGTAATACAATTTTTAATAATATTAACTAGGTATCACGATTAACAATTTAATTCAAACAAATGGCTGTTTATTACCGCTTATCAGCGTGAAATAGCTAACACAATACAATAACATATTTAATTTTATTTTCACAATAAAAAAATAATCACGACTTTTCCTACTTAGGTGCGACCGTGCGACGCATCTAGTCATGACTTTTTAATTTTTTAACGATGTTTTTACAACACTCAACGCTCTATGTAGGTACCTACCTATACCTATTATGGTTGACAAATAACAAAACTGGTTGAGCAATGCACTTTATTTAGGTAGTACATACTTAAAACGTGACAATCTTTCATATTATGTACTACTACAATCAATCACTTTCCTTTTCTTGGACAACTGAACTTTTTCAGATTAGTAAGCGCAGAGCTGCGCTTACTAATCTGAAAACCTTTGAAGCTGAATTTTAGAAGGAAATGTGACATTGTTATTGATAAAACTACTGCAAAAAGCGATTATTATAATATTCTAGATGAAATTATATTTATCTTTATATTATCAACGACTCTTAGTTACGAAATAAGTAATCACAAGTTCCTAAGTTTGACTGTTTGACACTTACGAATACTTTCATAATTTTCATATACTGGCGGATACGTGGGGGAACTACTGAGGATTCTTAGTTGGCAACTGGTTGTGAAACAAGAATAGAATATCTATATATAAATATAGTAATAATATATATATATATATAGGTTGCCTAGTGGTTCGAGGGTCGGACTGCTGATCACGAGGTCGTGGGTTCGATTCCCACAGGACACAAATATTTGTGTGATGAACATAAGTGTTTGTGTTGGTCAGGGTGTTTCTTATGTATTTTAAGTATATATTTACAAAAAAAAAAGTATTTTATTATTATATCCATTGTCTAGTACCCATAGCACAAGCTCTGCTTAGTTTGGGACTAGATGGTGCTGTGTAAAAATGTCCCAAAGATATTTATTTATTCATTTATGAATGAAAGTCAACGAAAACTATGATTTTATTCGTAAGTGTCAAACTTGAACTACTTCAGCCAGGTGGACCGACGACCTGATAAAAGCAGAGGACCGAGTGTTGTGGCGGTTGCGCAACTTGGGAGAGGCCTATGTCCAGCAGTGGACTGCGATAGGCTGAGTAGTTGATATAAACTACCATACAGAGAAGTCGAATTGCATCATTCATGGGCAGGGTTGGTACGTGTAGAAACAGTATTATTAGGGAACTGGCTAACAGGTTGCATGCCACACGTGTGTACAAGAGATGGCTGGATATAGCAGCGTATAGTAGCCGGCATGAGTCGTGAGCACAGATGGACAGTAGTGGGTGCAAGTTCGCGCATGTACACTTTCGACCAAAATGATTTAGTATCTTTATTCACTAAATTTCACCGTTAGCGTTTTATAAGGATTATGGGTAGTTATAGAAAATACAAACTCTCGAATTTCACCCATATTATGATTTTGGGACTTTTTTTTACGCACCGATAAATAAACAGAAAACATTTTGACTTTTAATTTATGTTTTACTACTTAGTTATCGATGGACAGGGTTTTTAACTCGCATTCGTATTCGCAGCAAGTCCTTTCATTTGATACCCATATTGTACAAAATTTCAGCTCAATAGGTTGAAGATATCTGCTTCAAAATTGAGTTGCAAGACTCCACTCTAACAAATATATTTACATACGTACATACATTGCAAGTTAAATACAATCTTGTAATAAATAAAGGAAGATGAAGAAGAAAAAAAAACAATTTTTAATTCAAAACATTAAACACTCAAAAATCAAAATATAAATTAATTACAACAAAAGAAAAATAAACTGTTTTAAATTCGAAAATGTGAGTCAATAAAGTTGAACCGAAAGTGTACGGAAACCGAATGACACCTAATTGTCCAATAGACGACGAGCATAGACTGTCGACCAATCGCGTAAATGCAATGTTCGGCGTTAACACCCCGCGCTCCTGTCATTCCACCAAACAGATCTATAAACTCTTGAGTATAATGTTCTGTGTCTATAAATGAACATCTGCGCAGGTGAAGTTTATGCTCACGACTCGTGCCGGTATCTGTAAAGAGGAATGTATTTTGTTTTTTCTCTTTCAACAATTTTTAATTCGTTTAAATTATAATGTTTTAAATTTAGTTTTGTTTGTATGGATCTTTGAATCCGAAATGAAGAATTATTTATTATTATAAACTCGTACTAAGCCCCTGAAGCATTAGAGCAGTTGTCAAAAGCCGTCAAAGAAAGAAAGAAAGAAAATGTGTTTATTGGCACAAACAATCAAATTAACAAAAATTAAAAAGAACATAAAAAATAAAACATATGTGAGTGCCAAAGGTGCCGTCAGGTGTTCAAGCACAGAGAAAATAATCACTATGTGTTCAAGCTTTTCAAGATGACTATGTCATTATATCAACATTCTGCTCCAGAATCTAAATTCAGGATATACCTAATTACATATGTATTTACTACTACACTAAATATTTTTTGTTTCGACAACACTCAGGTGAATCCCTATATTCTTTGAAACTCGCAAAGATTTCCAACAAGCCAACAATGGATGTGTTACATCCGTGTTGAACTGCTGATGATGCTGTATAAGACGAGTGACTAGTAAACAACTAAGTAGGTACTGTATGATTATAATTATTATGGAGTAGTTATTACATTATTTAGATAATACTAGACTATGCCTGCGGCTTCTCCCCCGTATAATTTAGTTTATCACAGAAATATGTTATCGCGCATTCTTCGGGATCAGGCATAGGCGTAGCTACGTAGTATTATATTCTCTTTGGGCGTAGCCAGGGCTTTGTTATGAGGGGGGCCTGGCAGGGGCCAGCCTGCATTTTTTTTGGGTTTTCGAGGACATCCCTCCACTTAAAGTGCATTTTTTAAAGGACGGGTTTTGTCTTCTCATATATTGGCCATTTGAGCCAACTTGAGCTGTGCATGGTATAATAAGATGTTTCACCAGGTATTCTCTTCCCGCAATGACAGCGCGATGCTTCCAAGCTACGTCACGATCAGTGGGCCTAGTACGAGTTTCACACTTACGAATACTTTCATCGTTTTCGTCGACTTTCATTCATAAATCAGTAGCGCCCCTGGCGGATACGAGGAGGAACTACAGATTTATTAATGAAAGTCGACGAATACTTTGAAAGTATTCGTAAGTGTCAAACTCGTACTAGGTACACAGTGCTGCCATTGATTGATATCTTCAATATACTTAAGGAGATTTTTGTTCATAATGAATATAAAATAAATACCTAACTAGCCTAACTATTTGTTATCTCATATTATTCATCTAATTAGTTAATAATGGAAACTATATTAAATTACTAGTTAAAAAGTGATTCTTTATAGAAGAAAGTAAATGAAAAAATGCATTTTGCTCGGGTAATTTATTTTCACAAAGTGGCAGCACATCAAACTGACAAGTGTCACGCTAACAGCCCGCTATTGGCTCCACGGCCGATGACGTAGTACGGAGGCAATCACGTGACCTAGCTGTCACCGGAAGAGACTACCTGGTTTTATTATACCATGGAGCTGTGCTTGAACAATCATGCGATATGCAGGGGACAGATAATATAATACTATAGTACAGGGTAAGTTTTTAAAATAGTGCTGGAGCGCCTAGCAACCTTATCAATTGGTTCAATAAAATATAGAATGATATTTTCTTGCTAAAAGGATTAGTTTCGATTCCTGGCCGAACCAGCTGCTTTTTGGCCCTCCAGCACTATTTTCAAAACTCACTCTGTAGTGTCTATTCAATGTACTCTGTGTTTGTTGCATCAAATTGTGCGCGCGGATTGGGTTACTTTTGTGTTATTAATCTATGTAAAAGACATTATGTTAACAATTTCACCCACTAAATATTTATTTTATTATATACTATTTATTTTACAATTGCAGAACTAGTAATTTATATTTTATCAGTAGTTATTTGAATAAAGAGACATACCAAGATTGTTTACTAAATTAGACAAGAGAGAAAAAACAGACTTTAGACCAAGGAAGTTTTCATCATCAAGGGCCGCGTTCAGTTATATCGCCCGACGTCGTCGGACGACGCTCGGAATGTTCCTTGGGCGTTCGTTTGTATGATTGCGCCTTGAAGGAACCTCCTAGTATTGCACTGAGTAACTGAACGACTAAAGTACGCTCCGGGCGACGTCGGACGATAATATTGAACGCACCCAAACAAATTCTTATTTTTCATCACACTGGTCGCGTTCAGTATTATCGTCCAACGACGTCCGGAGCGTACTTTTGTCGTTCAGTTACTCAGAGCTACACATAGACTTACCACAGTCTAAGGCCAGTATTACAGAACGATACTCAAGCGTTGATCTCTGTTTAAAACTAGTTTAAAGTTGAGCTTTGATTTTAGAACATTCCTCAAGCAGAGATTTGTTGATCACAGTTCAGCTGAGTTTAGTTTTGTTTTATTCTGTCACCTGTTTCGGTATTTGAGCTGAGATTTGATCTGTAATCATTCAAGTGTGGTCCAGACTACGCTTGAGTAGAGATTTATATTATATTTCAGGTCAAATTCACGTGTTATGTTGTTGAATTAAAGTTTATAATTACTGTTCTGGAATAAGACCGATGCTCAAGTAACGATTCTATCCTTAAGTAGTGATCAGGTGATTGGAGTTTAAACTGTACTTGAGGAAGCTTCTGTAATACGGGCCTAAGACTAGTATAGTATTATATTATCTGTGGTCTAAGGAACTCTAGTGCTCTTTCAACGGCCAAACAACGCTCCGAGCGTCGTCCGACGACGTCGGGTGGTATAAGTGAACGCGGCCCTTTTATTAAGGGCTACGTTCACTTATTACGCACTCAGTGTGAAAGTCACCCGGTGCGAATATCAGTCGATCATTTGCGATTTTGTCAGACTGAACGACTTCGGGCGACTTTATGAAACTGACACTAGAACAATGAAGCACTGACAATTATGACAATCGAAAACTCAAATTATCTGTCATTTCATACTATTATCTGTCAACATGACAGCAGAGCGTCTTTTACCCTACTATTTCACGGGGTGACCGGTGCGTTCGCTCGACGACGCCCGCTCATAATACTGAACAGTTTGGTGTGAACGTCCGGACGATCACTCCGAGTAACTGAACGACCAAAGTACGCTCCGGGCGTCGTCCGACGATAATAGTGAACGCACCCAAGGGCTACGTTCACTTATTACGCACTCAGTGTGAAAGTCATCCGGTGCGAATATCGCTCGATCATTGACGATTTTCTCAGAAATACTGAACGATTTCGGGCGACCTCATGAAACTGACACTAGAACAATGAAGCACTGACAATTATGACAATCGAAACCTCAAATTATCTGTCATTTCATACTTTTATCCGTCAACATGACAGCAGAGCGTCTTTTACCCTACTATTTCACGGGGTGACCGGTGCGTACGCTCGACGACGCCCGCTCACAATACTGAACGGTTTGGTGTGAACGCCCGGACGATCACTCCGAGTAACTGAACGACCAAACAACGCTCCGGGCGTCGTCCGCCGTCGTCGGACGATAATAGTGAACGCACCCCAGGGCTACGTTCACTTACTACGCACTAAGTGTGAAAGTCACCCGGTGCGAATATCGCTCGATCATTGACGATTTTCTCAGAGTTACTGAACGACTTCGGGCGACCTCATGAAACTGACACTAGAACAATGAAGCACTGACAATTATGACAACCGAAACCTCAAATTATCTGTCATTTCATACTATTATCTGTCAACATGACAGCAGGGCGTCTTTTACCCTACTATTTCACGGGGTGACCGGTGCGATCGCCCGACGACGCCCGCTCACAATACTGAACGGTTTGGTGTGAACGCCCGGACGATCACTCCGAGTAACTGAACGACCTAAGAACGCTCCGGGCGTCGTCCGCCGTCGTCCGACGATAATACTGAACGTACCCCTGGCAACATATTTCTTGTCAGAGTTGTCAATGTCAATTGTCATATTGATTTGTTTGGTTGTCAAGTTCACGGTTCAGTATCACACTAATCGATAAATCTATTTAAAGCATAGAATTATATGCATCTCACTCTTCCGTAGAGCATTTTACTCGAAAAAAATATCGCACTTGCACGCCGGATGCTAAAACTCTAATAATTATTCAAGAACGTGCTCGCACGATTGGACCTAGGACGACGCGTTGTTGTTTGTTAAAATAAAAATGTTATAATTTATTATCAACAAATTCAGTTAATCGCTGAATAAAAAGCAGCAATAATGTCGGTGAACGAACAGCCAGACCTTTTGTTTTTCGATACATTCTCCCACGACACCAGTGAGGTAAAGTACTCGTATAATAATTTTCGCTGTACTTTTTGAGAATATTTACCGTAATCCTCTGATTATATAGTCAAAGCCGTAATCTGAGATAAGTTTATCAGTAATATTGATTTGTTGTTTCCAGGAGCTGAATCTAGACTTGGTGCAGTTCCCGAAGTCAGTGTATGTGAGGGAAATACGTATAATTCCTCTGGGAGCCCGCGTGGAAGGTGATTTTCCCGGAGGGGTTCGACTTGGCGCTACGAATCCAACGAAATTTCACATAGATTTCTTCGTGAACGACCTGAGCAAGCCTGGGGCGTCCACGTTTGAGGCTCTCGGCAGCTTGGACTATTGTCAGAATGGACAGATACACATGGAGTGTGGTAATGGGTTGGATCAGCCAAGGATCCCAACTGATGGACTTGTTCTTAGAGGTTAGTTTGATGTCCTATAGACATTCTTCTACATATCTTTTCACCACTCTGTCTAGAGCAGTTCTTACAGCGCCACCCTTCATTTTGTGTACTCTTTTATACTGTATGGCTTCTAAAAAAGATGCATTAAAACTCCTTGATTGGGCTGAAGTGGCATTGAAAACTCCTTGGTTGGGGTGAAGTGTACTGTTATGGAAAAAAAATTAAATTATAGCATTATTTTGTTCAGCAAACTGTATTGTAATGATTTTTTTTTAATTCATTACAGGTGCATGTGCGTAAAGTATTTCACATTACTTTTGAGTTCATAATTCGAATTTTACGATATGAGTGTAGCTTAAAAATATTCCTACAATGATAAATATAACCAGGTATAACCCACACATCAAGGAATAAACACAAACATCTCAATGTCACATGAATTAAATATCACACTAACCTCCAAGATACAGGTCCAGGCCTAGTTTGCGGGTTAGTATCAGATTTCTTGCGATACATAATATTATATGATATCGATTGTTAAAATTTAGAAGCATGTATCTATAGCGTCAAATAAAATTCAATTCAATTCAATTGTTTATTGCGAATATAGGTAAGGTAGGTGTTACATGAATATTGTCATAAAAACAATCTTTGTGCAGTTATATTCTACCATTTAGCATGCAACAGGAAATACACAATTCTACGCCAAGCTATTAACTGAAGCGTCTAAAGCAATAAAGCATAATACATTACATACATCCAGAATAATACAATATCTTAATGTCAAAGTGAATATGAAAACATGTCAAATGTAAATAATTAAAAGTGCTTTATTGTGATGTCAAAAACTATTATACAATGCCAACGTAGATTTAATTTTTCATTAAGATATTCAACCACACTATAATATGCCTTGATAAAAAGAAATTGTTTCAATTTAAATAAACAAACATTCATTTTAATCATAGACCAGTAAGCCTCTAGACGCCGGTTAGCTGGACACCCCCGGTCACAACGCATATGCTCTACCACTGCATATCAAACGTCCCTCCGCCAATCGGAACGTCACTCAGTCAACGAGCGGCACCAATCATAAGGAATCATACCACCGAACTTTTGAGCCGGCCAATCATAACGCGCCGTCCGCCCCCCTGACCCCACCAACGTTTTACGACTGCGTTCGAATACAAAACTTTGTTTATGCGGAGTCTTAAAGCTTACTGGTCTGTGATTTTAATAAACTTTTTTATTTTTATTTGAACAATGACAATGACAACCTAATGAGGTATTTATAAGTTTAAGTTACATTGTGCATTACATTTTTATTTTATCACAATGTGAATTTAAATTATAAATATAAATAAATTCAGATTATCAAAAGGAAAATTAAGCATTATAATAAAACAAAGTTCATTTCAATTCATTTCATTTATTTTGTAAAAATGTGGTAAATACAAGTGGTAGGGTACTAAGATTAGTTCGACACATTAACCATTTCATTTCAGTTTAACCGGATTAAATCGCGTATATTATTTAAATTGGTATTCCTGATGTTTCGAAAGCTTTGCAGCATTTCGTGGTCGCAGTTAGACTGAGATGACAAGTGTCTTTACAGATATTTCTAAAAAATGTTAATCTACCATACAATATTATTAATTAAAATCGTTTCAATGCAGCAGTAATCGCTCACAATATCTAAAAAAAAAAAGCAAATCAGCACAAAAAATCTCACAAACATATTTCCTTAAATTACAGGTAAAAATTTTAAAGATAGACAAACTTTGACATAGTAATTTGATTTGTGGTATTCCCCCTAAACTTAAAAGGAAATTAAAACTTGGTTTGCTTTTTATGATTGCAGTTTCTTATGGCAAAAATGTTTTGAAATTATTTCCTTGAAGGCTTTTCCTCATGTTCAGTTTTAAGAGATCTTAATCTTTTGGAGTTATCGTCCCTACAGCCCAATAGATGTTTAATGTTGAATATTATGTGTACAATGAATCCTGTTAACTGAGGCTGGGTATTGCAATCCGATTGGCCCTACATTTTGACGGCTCACATGAGTGTTCAAAACTGATTTGTAGTTTTCAAGTGGCGAATAGTGGTGACCTACATTAGTGAAACAAAGTTTAACCGGATTAAATCGCGAAACGTCAGGAAAACCAATTTAAATAATATACGCGATTTAATCCGGTTAAACTTTGTTTTATTATAATGTGTAGTGATCGCGAAAACGAAGTTATTACATTCGTGAAGTTTCATAGATGTGTTGTCAGACATCTCGGTCGCCTGTTATGAGGCATCTATGGGGTGTATAGTCCATGTTTAGAGTGGTGTATCAAATGATTATTTTAAAAAGAGTGTATCCATAAAGTTTCTTGCATTCGGAACCATGCAAATAGAGTCAAATGTTTCATAAGTGCCTGGGTCTATTAAAAATAAAAGCAATTTGGATCTGGTGTTAAAAAATAATGGAGTTAGATGCCGAAAATACAACATTCTTTTTGAGAAATCACCATCATAAGCCGAAAGACATTCACTGCTAAACATAGGCTTCCCCCAAGCATCCCCGAAATTAAGTGGCAGTGGGCGGGGCACATCACTCTCAAAACGGATGGCCGATGAGGCCGAAAAGTTCTATAGTGACGACCGCGTACTGGAAGGCGCAGCGTGAGTTTGAGGGATCGAGAATCGTCAAATGTAATAATATGAAATTAATTTTGCGCCATATGCGAGGCTTCATATAATTGACGTTCTTGACCACTTAAAGCGCAAAACACACAGGACGCGTGCGGGTCAGGCGACGTTGGTGCTCGCGCAACGCACGACACACGCCCGCGTTTCATGTGTTGTCACCCATATAAAAACAGGTTAATAGACCCGCCGAACGCCCGAGCCAGCCCGCGCCCGTCCTATGTGTGTTTTGCGCTTAAAAAGAACGTCGCCGCGTCGTCTGTTCGTCACCGTACTGTATACTAACTGTCTCACTCCTCATGAACTTATTGTTAATAATATCATATCACTCTTATCACTGAGTAAAAATAAAATGATTATAAATAAATTATTATATCAAGATATTAATTATTAATCAAAATTAACATTATTATTATTATTATTTTTCTAGGTTGGTATACAACAATCACCTTAGCTGTTTATGGCAACCTGACACAAGTACTGCCAGAAACCCCAGTGGGCGCAAACCCTCCTCCAGTAGTGCAAAGACCTGTAGTTGCCCGCGAAGTTCCACCACCTCCCCCAGCAACTGTCACTCCAAACCCTGAATGGACCCAAGAACCCTCAGTCCCAATACCTGCTTACACTGGCAACGTAGCCACAGCCAATCCTGATGCCTATGGCCCTGCTAACTATCCTGAGAACTATGATGGTCAGATGTATAGAGCCGATTTCTATGAAACTGAACCACCCAAAGATCCTCGGACTTATCAGCATATTGAAGAAAGCACCTGGGAGAAAAGAGATCTTAGCTGCGAAAGAGATGCTGACAGACTGCGTCATAGTCCCCGTTCCATCGATCATGACAGGGAAAGGAGAGATACGCGAGATACGCGCAGTCGTAGACGCTCTCTCGATAGAGGACGTAGTCGCGAGTCATCTAGAATTCGCGATAGAAGCAGGGAGATCGACAGAATGGATAGGCTGCGCTCGCGATCCAGGAGCGGCGATAGAGATTATGTGGTGAAGGGAGAATATCGTCCGCTCAGCCGATCCAGGTCCCGTAGTATCGACAGATTGCGCGCTATATCCGGCGACCGCGACTGGGACAGAGGATCCTATAAGAAGGATGACTATCGCCGGCATCGCGAACCATCCTATGATCGATCCCGCGGCGGATCATACGATAAAGAACCGGGTTCGTATGAACGTCGGTCCCCTTACGACAAGAGAGCTCCATCTTACGAAAGAAAAATTCCGTACGAGAAACGTTTGTCACCGTACGAAAAGCGTGCATCATCGTATGAAAGACGTGCTCCATCTTACGAGAAACAATCTTCGTATGATAGGAAGCGTCATTCGCCATACAGCCGTATCAGGGGATCCAGTTATAGCAGTCGTTCTCCGAGTCGCGATGATCCAAGGAAGAGACCTAGGACTCCACCAGGGGAAAGCAGTCGACGACCTTTGTCGCCGCGAGAAGTGGACGCATCTAGCCCCATTAACTCCATAAGGTCAGAAGAAGGTGGAGAATATGATAGAAGTGGAAAGCAAATCCCAAGAGTCGACTTTTATCACCAGAGTTATAGACACAAAACCTCTATTCGTAGTCCTTCTCAAGAAGCCGAAAACGCAGCTTACATCGAACAACAACAACATTCTAGTTTGGTTACAGTCCAAATAGTTGACAATGCGACCGCTAAAGTCATAGAGTCGCCAAATAGGAATCCTGAAGAAGACAGGTCTATGGATGCGGAACAATTTGAACCTATTCTGTCCGATGAAGACATCTGTGATGATCTTGAAGGTCCAGCGTATATGGAAGTCGACTACGACGTGAACGATTACTGTGGCGTAGATGACATCATCAAATATTACAATCCATTCAAATGTGATTGGAATAAATATGAACATGTCAATAAAATACATTTACTAGGCCCTAAAAGAGAAGGCATTAAAGATGTATTGAACGCGACATTTGATGAGTTATGTGATGCTAGCCCTGAGCTTTTCAAGATATCGGAAATGGCAAAGTCCAACAAGAAATTAGATCAAAAATACTTTGCGAACACTTTCGCTGATATTGACAACACAGCTAGAGAGGAGTGGGTTCACCAATGCGAACAACTTTACGTCTCGATTACGACCCTTTGCAAAAACACCGATATCATACTAAGAATATTCAAGAACCCAAATCGTAATGATATACCGGATGAGTTTACGGAGATCTTTTACCTACTTATAACATTCTGCAAAATTGGATTGAACTTTGAAATTGCATTGGCTCAGCAACAACCAACATACAAGATAAGACACATAAAATGTGGTATACGTCTCGCTGAAGCCCTCATGGGTCATAGACATAATGGAGAAGTAACGAAAGTACTTCTAACATCGGGAATAGACATGTCCATGTTACTATTAGAAATGTATTCTAAAGAATACATGGCGTTGAGCATTCGCCTCATGATTTTAAAAACTTTAAACGCTTGTCTATCATCAAAGGAGTCTATAGACCACTTCATGAAAGAAACTGTGTTCCCGAAGTTCGATAAAAATGATGACAGAAAGCCAAGAAATGGTTATCAAGCGTTAATTACAATGATGCAAATCAACCCTCTTGCAAGGCTGAAATTTTCTATCAGTGCGTTGATAAAGAAACTGAATATTTATGAACTGCTGAGCAAAATGCACGAATTGGTTGTAAACTTCAGTAAAACGGGAAGTGATTCGGATCTTTCAGAAGCTGATGCACACTTCATAGTGAATTCTCTGGAAGAGATATTGCACATGTATCGGTCGCAGTGTTTCCACTTATCGCAACCGAAGCGTTTCCTCCCAGTCTCAGCCCAGTTTGAGATTAACAAAGAATGCTCAAACGAAACCTTACTAGAATTCTTCAACATTCACCAACTTCTAGAAATCTGTCTATACTTGTTAACCTGTCCTTCGACTTGCAATAATCTCGTTGTGGTCAGTCCAATTCATGATTTGATCTACGAGCTAATAAACTCTCAGAATGGACTTAATTTCCTATACAAGAACATGGAAATTAGTGGATTGTTGTTCAAAACGTTGACCTTGCCTTACAGCCAACAAAATACTGAGGAGTTTTTATTTCCTCATGACTTGAGTAATTACAGCGATCTGCAAATTTTGGGCCTAGAACTAGCGTACAGATTGAAGGCTTTGTATTACTTGCATTCGATCTGTGATCAGCAAGCTGGGAAGCCTGATGAAAACGAACTTATTGATAGACTGCAATCTCTATACTGTATCAGTTTTGGTAGCATCGGTAGAACTGCTGTACCAGATGTGGTCGTCATGGGAGATAACGCCGAATGTCTCATGGAAGTATTTGAGAATGATTTAAGAGTTAAGACCAAAACCGACTCGCCTTTGAAACAAAAGTCGCCAGCAAAAGGATATGCCATTGAGCTGATAGTTTCGGCTGTACGCTTCGCGGCAAATGTACCGTTCTTGAAGAAATACGGACAAAGATTGATTAGCGTTTCGAGAGAACACGATAGATTTGAGCCTAGCGTTTCCAGTGTATTACAAGAGGTGATACCATATCTAAAACCTGTTGAAAAAACAACTGTTTTGTCAGGAGAAGATATGGCAGAGTGCATAGAAATCTTAAAAGCAAGTTCAGAACACGCACCTGACTTGCCAGGAGAACTTATGACGTGTTTGAGAATCTTGAGACACTACTGCATTTCGGACTATGAAAATAATGTGACGATTGCCTGTGAGTCTGCTACAGAGGAATATGTGGAACTCAAATATAAGTACAATGTGCTTCAGCTGTTCTCTTTGGATGGCATGGTTTATTTAGCAAGCGTGCTTGATCGCTTGGCTACACACTTTGACCAGCCAAGCATGCACACTTCATTATTTGCATCAGTGAAAGGGCTGCAACTGGCCCAAATATTGCTACCCTGTCTGAGATTGCTGGACGCAATGCTAGCAAGAGTCGTTCGCTGTCGAGGACCAAGATTCCGAGACTTGACCGCAGCCCCTGTTTTACTGAAAACATATGGTATAGCAAAGTCATTCCCAGTAGGATCCGTTGGACACAGAACTGCTGCCAAAGCAGCTGAAGCTTCAGTAAGAGCATTACTGGCGTACGCCCAACCGATAGCTGATGATGCAAACGGTGGTGACTCTATCCGTCGAGGACCTTGGACTTCGCTCTGTTCTGAAGTCATTTCGTACATCACGACAGCACCTTACACTTTTGTTCCTGGTCTACTAGTCTTTTCTGAACTTTTACCTCTGCCGCTTCCAATGCAGACTAAAACAGCCCCAACGGACCGAGAATTAGCTGATGCTTCTAACGAGAGACGTCTCTGGTCAGCGCACCTTCACGCTTTGTCAAACGACTTGACAGACATGATTCAGATAATATGTATGTCAACATATAGACCTGTGGTGCATATGCTTCGTCGGGTATGTGTCCAAATTGCTGACTTAGCTCCCAACACGGCCGCTACAGTGGCCCGAGCTGCTGTTGGAGCTGTCACACGAGAATTGAAGCCAGGAGAACCGGCTTCAGCCAGCATTGCAAGAGTTTTGGGCTTTTTAGCATGCTTAGTGTCACACGCTCCCGTCAAATGCGCAGTCCTACATGCCATGAATAGTGGAGGACCAAGAGCAACTGATGTACAAACGGCTCTATGTTCTGTACTGGGTCTTGCAAACGCATCTAATGAACATGCAGCGGCACAAGAATACGCAGCACATGCTTTAGCTGCCTTGTGTGATGCTGAGATTACCCTGACTCCACTTAACGGAGCTTCAGACATAATTTTATCAAACTCCTTGCCTAACAAGGACGCATTGGTCGCATTTTTATATGGAACAGCAGACTGTCTTGAGTCAACAACTAAGACTTGTTCCGTTGCGTCGTCTATACTTCGAGCTTACTTCGTGTTGACAGAACATGAATACGGTTTCCAGCAGTTTAGGAAATTTGTGTCAAAGAGGAGAGAAAGCCTGGGCAAATTCTTCAAATGGGCCCTGGAAGGTCAAGGGGAAGACAAGGCAGAATGCTTGAGTTTGTACATAGATTTGATAAGGATTTTAAAGATGGAAGAAGGCGAGGGTATTGTGGGCCGGAAGACCATGCTGACGGTGGGAGAAATGGCTGACATGGTGGGATATTCACCGACTGATGAAGACCATCCTGTTTTGAAACTGGATAAGATTTTAAGAGTGAGTTTTGTTGTTTGCTTATGTTGTTTATTGTGTATTATTTAATATTTAGTTTTTTTTTAAAGAACGAAGCTCAATTTTATTGTTGTTTCTATACCAAATCGAATCCAGTCAAAATCTTGGATTTGATTAAAGATTTCAAGATTTTGACTTTGAAATTTCTAGTTAATTGAGCTTCGTTTTACCAAAAATCAGCATGACCTTTATAATTTGATAAAAAATACATGTACTTTATTATTTTGTGTTTGTAGTCGTAGATATTAAGAGTAGACTTTCCTTCCACAGCCAAGAGAACAACACAGCATTTTTAATCACCGTTTTCAGGAAAGAAACTCCGACGAAGATGCCTTAGCCAACGCCAGCTTCCTCGCCAGCCACCTTCAAAAGCTGAAGGCAATAGATGAACCAGCCACGCCTCCTGAGGCCCAGGACCTGTTGCTACCAGCTCCAGAGAGTCTTGTGGCGCAGTTCCAAGCCAGGACCATATACTCTATAGGAGAGGCTAGCGATGAGAGACTGACGTCAAGTTATTGGTTGAATGTGCCGGCTGCGGGTGGAGAGGATGATGTTAATGATAGCGAGCTGGTGAGTGAAACACGTTTAAATGTTGTAAGTATAATGTATCAGTGGCTTAGCTATGTAACAAGTAACCAAGAGCCCCGAGAAAAAAATTAAATTAGGGCACAATGTAAACTAAACTTGGGTGCAAAATTACTTCATAATCAGCTCCTTATCGCCAACTGCAGGGCATAACAAAGCAAAGCTACTAAGTATTATGGTGTGACGCAGCAGATAATATTTAATCATACTTCCTAATAATTTTATAAAGTTTGTTTGTTTGTTACGCTTTCACGTAAAAACTATTGGATTGATTTGGATGAAATTTTTCACACGGATAGAGCTCGACCTGGGTAGGAATAAGATACTTTTATGCCGGTAAAAGGATCCCGTGGGATATTTTTCAATGTTTGTCCATACACGAACGAAGTCGCGAGCGGAAGCTAGTAAAAATAAACAATGACAGTTAATGATATAGGTAGACAATAAAATGAAGGGATACCGCAAATATTTACGTAATGTAACTCCAAAACTGAGACCTAACGTAATCTGGATATATTTACTCAACGTTTACGCAAATAAATGCAATAAATAAATTATTATTATTTTTTGAGTAATCAATATCAATAAATAATATTTAATAACGATTAAAATACTTGGTTACGTAATATCAAATCATGCATGCAAGCTTGAACTTCAGAGTGCAATTGCATTTGGATGGGATCTATGGTGATCATTTGTTTAGGGTAATTAACACCCTACACAAAAAATTGAGTTGCCATGTTTAAAGCCGTGTTACACCTTGTCATGCTTATGTTCTGTAGGTGGGAGAAAAAATTGTGATTTCAGTTTGACCCGTTCGAGGTTTCTGAGTCAGACAAAAAGTTAAAAGTCGAAAATTCTTTATTCTAGTTGAATAAAGAATTTTCGGCTTTATTATATAACTTTTTCATGGAGGCCGAGGGGCCCCTTGAACTTGGGGGCCCTAGGGCACGCCCCATTAAGCCCCGCGGTTTCAGTGGTTAAAATCCACCTTAAATATTTGTCGCATGTATTTGTTTTCGTTCTGCATATCCAACTCGTGTAACGAATTTTTCTTTCCACAATTTTTATCTTTAATAACTTTAAAAGCTTTTGTGTAAAAAAAAATCGTTTATTTACGATTTTATTGAACTACTTGATAAAATGTTCATCTAGAATAAATATCACTTAATCTTCCGAATTGGAACTGGGCTGGCTGGACACATCTGCCGCATGCCAGACAATCAATGGGCCAAACTTGCAACCCAATGGGTCCCTAAAAATGGCAAACGCCAACGCGGTAGGCCCAGACAGAGATGGCGGGATGAACTGGACTCCTTCCAAAAAGACTGGTCTATAACAGGCACAGATAGAGAGAGGTGGAAAAAGAGTTGAGTTAATAGTTCTTAAGGCTCTTAAGAATAATAATAATCTTCCGAATTTCCAGGTTTCTTGCGACATAATGGAGATAGCTCAGGGCTACGTGTGTGGCGGTGCCGAGGCGGTGAGCGGCGCCGTGCGGCGGCTGGCCGGCTGTCTGCACCCCGCGCACTGCGACCCCTCGCCCCTGGACGACAAGAGACCCCCGGGTATGTGTGTAGCACCCCTAGTCCCCTAGGTGACGACAAGGCACCCCCGCTATGTGGAAAGTACCCCTACTACAGAAACCCCCGGTACGTGGACCCCTAAATGACGACAATAGACCTCCCGGTATATGGAAAATACTCCTAGGTGACGACAAGGGACCCCACGGCTCACGGTATGTGGAAAATACCCCTAAATGACGGCAACAGATCCTACCGTAGACTTATACCCCTAGGTGACAACAATATACCCACAGAAATAGATAGAATGGTTGTAATCACAATTTTACTTGCGATTCATGCGTGGTAATTTTCGAACAAACTACGCCTCCCATATTGACGTCATTAATTTAAAAAAAATAACTTTAATCAAATGTACTTTACAGCTTTTGTTTCTTCAGTTAGAAACAGCGCAATAAGGCATTTTTGCGGGTTTTGTTACAGTATTTACAGAAACAAGTCATAAGGCGTGCTGAGAAAGGCTTTGAATTGCACTGCACTATGGTGCAGAGTGCTGCCACGCCATGCCATGTCATTTTTCAGCCGAAAGACGTCCACTGCTGGACATAGGCCTCCGGACCGATGTATAAAGCATTTATTTAACTTTTCCAGTGGCACTGACGCGCGTGCGCACAGAGGGCGGCGCCGACGCGTTCCGCTCCCGCCCCCCCAACACGTCCCGCCCCCCCTCGCTGCACGTCGACGACTTCACCGCCCTGCACCAGCCGTACCCTCCCACACAAGTCACCAGGTAACACATCCACTGCACATGAAGGTTTTTAAGCTATTGCATAGCTTCTATCGCGGGCCTTGAGCGTGGAGACCGAATCCAGAAATTCCGTAACGAAAATAACCTAACACCTAACACGGTCTTAAACCAATAACAGTAATTAAAGATAGAGGAATGATACATAAAATACATAGTGAATTACACATCTTTCATAAATCTCTCTCGCAATGCTTCAGGCATACTAACAGAATCTTCTTCCAATCATCCGCAAACAGATCATAATTCGGATTACAATCCAAGAGTTCGTTGAGAGCAGTGAGAGTACGAGGTACTGGCGATTTAGCTCGCGCTACAGTGAGACATGAAGGCTCGGCAAAAAGCTTGTGCTTCCTGTTGCGGTGGTAATTGTTCGGTGCAAAGAATCGTGCCAGCTCATTCTGCAGATCTGGTGCATCAATGGACCCGCAAAGAGCATAGACTTACGACCAAGAGTATGGAACTCAAGGACGCTCTTACCTACTTCAGTATATAGAATCTAAAAAGGGTATTTATGATAAAAAAATATGGTAACCTTACAGTCTTGTGTTATTTTCTATTAGTTTAATATGTTGCCCTTTTATTTATCTACTTTTTTTACTCTCTTAATTAATTTAAAGTGTAACGTCAGCATGCTGTGTTCTGCGTATTTAGATTAACTTACAATTAATACTTTCTAATTACTCATGTGGTATATATTTTTGATTATCACTTGCTTTAACGGTGAAGAAAAACACCTTGAGGAAACTGCACACCAGAGAGTGCTCCACACAGTTCTCAGTCCGCCAACCCGCACTAAGCCAGCGAGGTGGACTAAGGTCTTAAACCTTCTCATTCTGAGAAGAGGCCCGTGCCCAGCAGTGGGACAGTAATGAGCTGTTGATGATATACTTTGAGTAATTATTATTGTTACACTGTTACTTTTATCATAAATTTGTTGTATTTTTTTTAGTATTTTTGGTGATTTTAGTACACCAAATAAATCAAGTTATAGGTTCTTTTTTATGACATATAGACCGGCTCTTGACCGCAATCTAGACATTCGACGAATCTTTGTTATGATGTGGTCGACGATGGAGCGAGCAAACCTATTAGGTGCCGATTCACTCCAGCTTTAAAAGCGTTAGGGTTGTAAGTGCCCGGAAATACAGATGCCGGCAGTGAATTCCATAACTTGGCTGTGCGCATTATGAAAGAGTTCTCAAAGCGCTTGGTCCTGATAGTAGGGACTTCTACCAAATGTAGATGATATCCTGCAGTGCAGCGTGTAGTCCGATGGGAGAAAGGAGAAGGTGGAATAAGCTCATGGAGCTCTTGCGCACACTCCAAAGTACAGCCTGTAGAACACTGACAAATAAGCAACTGTGCGTCTATGGACAAAGTCCTGTAGCTTGGATTTTACTAGCAGTTCATCATTTCGCAGCTCTTTATGAGCTCAAATATTCGTGTTAGCTGTTTGTTCGTTTTTTTCATATGTAAACCCCGTGTGTGCAGGGGCATGCGGCGCGGCATCGCGGTGTCGGACCGCGGCCGGTTCGCGTCGGCCGCGCCCATGCACGCTCACTACAGGCATCTGTGAGTATATCACCATCTTATTTTTCTCTATAAGATACTAAAAAACGTGTTAAAAAACATCATGATTAAAGTAAGTCACGTGAGTGGTTTCTGTTGTACCTCAGCAAGAAAATGGCAATACTTATTTATCGCCGCCATCGAGATGTACACCTATTGAGGTGCCCTATTCTTCTATATCCACATTGTTTATACAAATATATATCAAAATCGTTATAGAAATATGAGAATATATACTTTGTCTCTTGTTAACCAACGTATAATGTCGTCTAGTGAAAGAGATAGCATGCTATTTGTATGTTTTGGCAAAAAAAATACGTGACGTCAGAATATTTATTCCGCGTGGCGAAAATCCGCCATTTAAAGAAAAAAAAGGGCAATGGTTTTGTATGTGTGCTGTCAAGTAAACAAACATTTTGGATTTGGATAGCGATTTTTTGCTTTAAAAACGGTCCTAAATTTATCGTTTGTGCTGTGGACAACAAGTAATGCAAATGTAATGTGGATTATAGTATGTTTCGATTACTTACATCCCTTGCAATGGCCGCCATTTTACGGGCCCGGATAGTGTAAGTATAGCACATAGACGTCTTTTTTATGCCACGCGTATTTCGTAGGTATTTCTGGTCCATAGGTTTATATCTGTGACCGCCGCTAAGTTTTTCGTACTATGTATGATAAATCTTGACAACAGTTTATAAATAACACATTTCCACTAGAGGGTGGTATATTATGTCACATTTCCACTAGATCCCTCTAGAGTTAATATATCACATTTCCAGTAGAGGGCGGTAGAATGTCACATTTCCAGTAGAGGGCGGTAGAATGTGTCCCTTTTGCAGTAGAGGGCGGTAGATAATGCGAGCGAATAGGGCCCACCTTATCACAGTAACCGATCAGAGTTTCAATTTTTTTATCATTATACGTTTTAACTGCCAAAGAACGCACGGTGATTGCTACTGCTCTACGCCCAATGACGGGGAATATCTTCATTACATATATTTTAATCAATTAAAATGTGTATAATTACAAGATCTGTCAGTAGAGCTTTTCATGCGAAATTACAGGCTGTGCGACTACCAACACGCTTGCCTAAAGATGCCTTTGTCTGTTACGATAAGCAGAGCTAATCTTAATGTTATGACTATCGCAAAAAGTTATTAAACTTTAATACAAAATATCTGATTCCAGCCGCGGTCGTGGCGCGTGGGAGGTGGGAGGCTCACACTTCGGACACTTCCCGCCAGCCTCGCAATACATGATGGGTGAGTTTTTAAACATTATCTTCATAATTGCCGGGTCAGATAGCCCTGGTCACTCCAGAATCCTCCTGACCCACCCTAAAATTAGCTTGAATCATTTTAGGGAATCCTGTTTAAAGTCAGCCCAAGTAACACAAAAACCGTTTAAATATAAAAGCATTGGCTTGCATGGCATGCATCTCCAAATCTTACCAAAGATGTTTAATGGCCTCCGCAAAGTATTAATTCTGTATACTGTGTGATTTTTTCAATACTTAAAGTTGTATATGCCACTTTAATACTTCGCGGACGTCATTATACATCTATTGTAAGACTTGGAGATGCATGCCAGGCAAGCCAATGCTTTTACCTTTAAACGGTTTTTGTGTTACTTGGGAGAATTCTCTGAATGTCTTACAAAAATCATTATTATGCTCTTATTGCTTATTCGTTGCGTCTTTGATAGTATAGGTGACGCTGTTTTAAATAAACCAGCCGTAGGATACTTCATCAGTCTCCGCATAATATCAAGATAACTTGTTTTCGTATAACTATGTAACCATCGAGCATTAAATCCTATAGAGATGAATTCAAAGTCAAAAAAGCAGAATTATTGGCAACACACAAGTTGCGGATGTCTATGGGCGGCGGGGATTGCTTACCATCAGGTCAGGGGTGGATCTATATAAGGTATTTTTGGGCTGCAGCCCCGGGCCCCATGAATATAAAGGGCCCCCAGCCCCCATCCTACTATCGAATCAACATGAGCTACATAATGATAAATAATCATTCATAAGAAAGATTATCCAGTCAGCGGGTTGATAGCGGGGCTGACTGCCCAGGGTGCGCCGGACGATCAATTAAATATCGTCACTCGTGGAGACTTTTTTAATGTACCCCAACCACTTTTAGTAGAATTCAGCTATTGTTTGGTAGAATTTGGTAAGTTTCCACCCTATGTTGCAAACAAAATGGCAATTAGTTGATTAATTAGGCAGGCCACCAAGTAGTATTAGCCCAGGGCCCCACAAACTCACGGTCGGCTCCTGCTTCAGGTGACCCGCTTGCTCGTTTGCTCCCCTCTGTTGTGAAATAACTGAAAACCTCGTAATGGGTCATTGTACTCATCATTATAACGACTTTTACTATGGGACCATCACTGAAATCGCGAAAAAAAATCTGCTGCTCCATCCATTTATGTTCGCATAACTCGACAAAATGTAAGCCGCAATATTCTTTTGAGATTTCGGGATTGGTCCCATAGTAAAAGTTGATGAGTACCCCATGAGATTTTCAATTATTTCAGTTACACGTTATACTGGATTATTATAAATACCTTAGATATTTGGACTGCCTCGTTGGTCTAGTGGTCGCAAGCGCGACTGCTGAGCGTGGGGTCCTGGGTTCGATTCCCGGGTCGGGCAAAGTGTTATTGGGTTTTTTCATTAGGAAATTCTCAGTAGCAGCCCGGAGTATGGATTTGTGCCCGGTTAATGGCAATAGGCTCGCCCCCTATTACATGGGACTATAACATATCTGGCGAAATGTGGGTGTACTATACACCTATGCCTACCCCTTCGGGGAAATACAGGCGTGATGTTATGTTATGTTAGATATTTTATAAAATATTATTTGCTGGTTTTATTTTTATTTGTTATTTATTAACGAAAAGACTACAGTAGTTAATACTTCTCAAAGTTGCGCACGTTATTATTAGATACACTACGAACATTCAGGCCTGAACCTAAGGTAACACTTTGCTGTTGTTAGAGTAGTCGGAACCAATAAAAATGTCACAAAATATACATATTTTTCTTTACCGATTCTGTTATCGATTCTAGTTCAGAGAAAAAAAATATTAAGGCTTTAATAATAATCCTGTATAAAAAAATCGTGTCCGTAACGTATCGTGACGGTTGTAGGTGGGCTGGGCTGGGGCGGGGCGGGCCGCATGCCGCGCCCCCCGCGCCACCGCGCCTTCATGCGATGACGCGCGCCCCCCGCGCCGCGCATGCGCTGCCACGAGTGACGCACGCAGCACAGCGACAACAACTTTCAATATTAATATATTAACATTAATAAAAGTGCGACAGTATTGGACTTATCAGGGTCAGCGCAAACCGACACGGAGCGACAGCGAAGCGGCTTATTTAGTGACAATCGAAATTCAACCTTATTTGCTTCAACATACGACTGAAATTTGAATAGCGAAATAAAATCTCACAGTAGGCTCAAAACGCTGCGTAGAGCGGTCGAGCGACTACAGCTACAAGCGTCCGTAAGAGCTGTCAGTCTCTTCGTCGGTGTGAGCTGACCCTTATGCTCATCTTTGTCGTTGGGATATTACGTGGAATGACTCAATATTTTGTGGCCCTTATAAATACAAGGTGTATGTAAGTATATCAGTTATGAGGTTTCCATTGTTGGATAAAAGTCGATCAGACAAATAAATAAAAAATACAAGATTATTCAATTGTAACATCTTAAAGTCATAATTTATACAATGTTGTAAGAAAATTTTCCATACTTCACATACGACCAACTTTATTCGTCGTGATAGGTCGATCCTGTGCTCGAAACGTATGTAGGTGTAAAACTAATAAATATAATACTATAAATATTATGTACAGTGTTTTATTTTATTAGCGAGTCTACTGCTAATCACATATTTCCATAAAAACCTGTGTATGCGCTGTGTCCAACGTGCTACACGCGCCAAGTTTGGTATTTCGATTTAATTAATATTTAAAAATGGCGTTTACCTGATCGTTAACCCTTTAGATCAGTCGGATTTATCCCACAAATATTTTCGTGTCCATTTGTGTCGTGTTTTTTTTTTCGTTAGGTATCCGTGGTCAGATCAGTTAGTTAGATTGATCTGACCACGTGTGCGTCATCCCAGCGAAAAAGTGTCGAATTTCTTAATTCGAGATAAGTAAATCGTTAGTGTATGACGTCGTGTAATTGTGTATGAACATTTCAGATTTGTGTGTCCAACCCTTTTTGGGATATTCATCAAAAACGTTTTCCGCTGGAACGACGTCTTCCCAGCGAGACTTTTTTTTTTCCAAAGGACGTAAGTAAAATAAAATAGTTACATGGATTAGAGTATAACGAAAGGTAAATGTGTATGCATAAATGAGATTTGTGTGTCTAAAGACTCCGAAGATATTCAAGTTTCCGCTGCGGTGACGTGTGGCTGATTGCTGGATATCATAAACGGTTAGGCGAATAGTTGTGACTTTTTTTACACATGTAGCGATTCTTTTGTGTGTAATGTTTGTGAAAACAGACTTCGAAAAAAAATTACAGCTAGGAAGCTATAAATTTTAAAATGAAATCAGGTTATTAGGTCCTAGTACTGCGAATATGAGTTCCGAAGCCTAAATGTTAAAGTTTATTTGTACCTTATAAATGCTCACAATGTCATGTTAAGTCTCATCGATGTACTGTAAGTAAATAATGAATTATGAACAAAATTGCTAGGTCTGGGCCACGATGTTGTTCGCCATTCGATTGAACGAGTTTACTATGGGTTGGCAAATTAAAAGGTATCCCATTCGTTAGTGTATTAGTTCAATTATCCATCTGTAAAATTGTAGCCCAATACACTTAATAATTAAAGAAATATAATCAAAAAACCAATGAGAAGCGCAATACAGAGATAAACCAACCAAGTTTGAATGTGTACTAAAAAGCGGCCGCGCGATACATGGTGCTTACCTTCCAAAATTGTTAGTATAGTACCGTTTTTATTTTGGTACATGTGCGTACACAATTCTTTAGTTTTTATTTTCTCATTTTACTTTACACAGTCATCAGTTCAATTATTTCAAAATAAGTAGGTACTATTCAGTTATTGACATGGGGTCACTAAGAACAAATTATAATATTGTAAAGAGACCACGACTGTGGTGCTAAAGTTTTACGTATTATGTGAGATTTCCATGTAGGTAATTAACATTCTTGGTTTAGAAGTTACAAAGTTCTGACAGACAAATGGATTTGAATTTCTTTTTTTACAGGTTCCGTCCGTGTGTCCATCCGTTTAACTTAAAGAAGTAAAAACAAAAAAATCATACAGTTAGTGATTTGTATGATTATTTTGTTTTTGTTTTGTAACGGACACTCAAGCATAGTGAATTTTTGTGTTTTATTGCGAAAAAAGTTATTAAAAACTTAAGTTTAATTTTTTTCTTACTTCCTTTGTTCTTCAATTTTTTTTTTTTTTTCTATCAAGACAAAACATAGTGATACTGGATTATTTAAAAATTAACACCATGTCTTGTACATCATACCTATGTTTGACAAATAAATAATTTTGAATTTTGAATTTCATATCGGATTCAACATAAAACTATCTCGTGTTGTGTTTCCTAGCATTTTTATTTATGCTATCTGTGTCGATCTAGTATAAACGTACCTATGTTTGGCAACATACATCCAAAGTCGATAGGACCCCGTACGTTGACAGTGGGCTAAAATAAAGTGGTAAACAATGAACCACGGTTCACTGTAGCTGCTAATGTTCTCGTCTATTCACATTTACAATTAATTTCACTGCACTTGTGGCATAGTCGTTAAGGTGGTCACCTCTCTATTGACACCACGCCAAATGTTGTCGGTTCGATCCCCACATGCAGTTAATTTATTATCTACGTAGAGCTGGTTACGAATAATATACATAATCTTTAATTTTAATAAACATAACAACCTACATTAATGTAGATACCTACTGAGCTTATGAATGAGTCAATTATTGTAACTGATCTGTGATTTTAAACATTAAGTAATTTAATTAAAATAATAGCTATACTTATTTTTTGTATCAATACTTTTTCTATATCTTTTATGTTGATTTTAGTATGTAGATTTTTTAGGGTTCCGAAGTCCTACAGGGAACCCTTATAGTTTCGTCATGTCCGTCCGTCTGTCCGTCTGTCCTAATCCTTTACAGCTTAATAACTTCTACAGTAATAAAGATAAGTAAATGAAATTTTGTTCAAAAATGGTTTAGATATAGATCTCAATTTTAAAAGAATAAAATAATCGTTTTAACGTATTTTAGGGGTGGCGTCCATACATGTCAAATGAGATGAAAAATTTTTTTTCGCTGCACCCCCTCGTGTTGAGTATCATTGAATAGGTTTACTAAAATGAAGGTATGTTTCATACATAACTTTTTTATCAGGTGTACCATCTGCGAAATATAGCCCGCCAAAGTGGCTTGCAATGTGTACCCCCCCCCTCCTGCCATTTCTAAACTATGCAACGTAGAAACATATAGTCTTCAACATTGATAGACCTTTATAAAAACTCTCTTTTAAAATTATTTCGAGTATAATGTGATTATAAATTTTTGAGTTATAGATAGTATTATATTATCTGTGGTTATAGTGAGAAAACTGAAAAATACTTAAAACGTCCTAGTTCAAAGGTCATTGACCTTAGAGTAAAATGATCATAGCAAATAATGCTCCTTCAGCTACTTTCTATTTGAAAAAATCACAAAAAGTAACATTGACACGACACACTTCTTAAATTTGGCTTCTTGAATTTATCGCTAGATGGCGCTACTAACAACACACTCTGAGTCGCGAATGCTGCCGATTATTGCAAAAACTAAAATAGCTATGATTAATATTCGATTTGATTCGTTTGTAATTACACCTACTTAAGGAACCCTATAATACTGAGCATGGCCCGACATGCTCTTGGCCGGTTTTTATTATTTTGTTGTTGTTGATTTTTTTGCACGAGTTTTTAAGTACCTATACATACACATATCTACAATCGATAATAATTAGTAAATTGATACTTTTGAAAATAAAACTAATTAAACTGCAGTTGTTTTTCATTTTTACTAATTATTGTGTACGCACCTGTACCAAAGTACCACACCAATAACAATAAGTATGCTAACAATTTTGGAAGGTAAGTACCATGTATCGCGCGGCCGCTTTTTAGTACACATTCAAACTTGGTTGGTTTATCTCTGTATTGCGCTTCTCATTGGTTTTTTGATTATATTTCTTTAATTATTAAGTGTATTGGTCTACAATTTTACAGATGGATAATTGAACTAATACACTAACGAATGGGATACCTTTTAACTTGCCAACCCATAGTAAACTCGTTCAATCGAATGGCGAACAACATCGTGGCCCAGACCTAGCAATTTTGTTCATAATTCATTATTTACTTACAGTACATCGATGAGACTTAACATGACATTGTGAGCATTTATAAGGTACAAATAAACTTTAACAACATTTAGGCTTCTGAACTCATATTCGCAGTACTAGGACCTAATAACCTGATTTCATTTTAAAATTTATAGCTTCCTAGCGGTAATTTTTTTTCGAAGTCTGTTTTCACAAACATTACACACAAAAGAATCGCTACATGTGTAAAAAAAGTCACAACTATTCGCCTAACCGTTTATGATATCCAGCAATCAGCCAAACGTCACCGCAGCGGAAACTTGAATATCTTCGGAGTCTTTAGACACACAAATCTCATTTATGCATACACATTTACCTTTCGTTATACTCTAATCCATGTAACTATTTTATTTTACTTACGTCCTTTGGAAAAAAAAAGTCTCGCTGGGAAGACGTCGTTCCAGCGGAAAACGTTTTTGATGAATATCCCAAAAAGGGTTGGACACACAAATCTGAAATGTTCATACACAATTACACGACGTCATACACTAACGATTTAATTATCTCGAATTAAGAAATTCGACACTTTTTCGCTGGGATGACGCACACTCTGACCACGGCCACTGTTTAGTGTCCTTACAATTAGATTCATACAATCTAACCAAGGACACCGTAGTCAAAAGGTATCCGTTGTTAGATCGCTTGATTAAGGTGACCACGGCCACTATTCAGTGTCAAATATTTGTATGATGAACATAAGTGTTTGTGTTGGTCTGGGTGTTTCTTATGTATTATAAGTATGTATTTACAAAAAAAAAGTATATAAGTATTATATCCATTGTCTAGTACCCATAGAACAAACTCTGCTTAGTTTGCGACTAGATGATGTTGTGTAAAAATGTCCCAAAAGTATTTATTTATTTATTTCGCCTACGTCGTGTTTATACGACACAAAACTGTTAATTCTTTTTTGACTAGATCATTGCATTCGTCGTATTTATTTGAAGATTTTTGACCCAGGTTCTAGAGGCACGGCAACTAGCTTTTGTCCGCGACTTCGCATGCGTGGTATTCGGAAAAAAATCCACCTTCCACCCCCTATTTAAGGTTGATTTTCCAAGAACACAAACACATGTCTTCTTTATTTTTAACCAAAAGCCAAATACGAATTTTCATATATCTAACTTCAAAAATGACGGATTTTCATACAAAATTTCATCCCTTTAGGGGATACGTTTTCTAAAATCTTGCTCATCTACGTTATCTAAGGAACGCCTGTGCAAAACTTCATCCTCCTAGACCCACCGGTTTAGGCTGTGCGTCGTCTGTTAGTCCATTAGTTTTAGGAATTTTATTAAGTTGATTGTTAATACTGAATGCGATTTACCCTCTTGCTTGACGCACGAGTTAAGCCTAAATACTTCATCACTTCCCTAGATGTCGTAGACAATGACGAGGGAATAATAACCACCATTTCTGAAGTCTGTTAAAAAACAAGGATGTATTAATCTTGCAATGTATGACATCATACTGTCATCATTCTACTAGCAATCTCGGTGACTATGGAGAGATGAGTCAACCTATTTTACCTTAAATAAGGATAAAACACAAAGGAAACAATTTTAGAAAATTTAGAAACAAATCAACTTTATTATCAAGATGAAAAAGATCAAATCATATATTATTATAAGCTTAAGAAACAGATATGTAAACCGCGAGAATCACAGTACTGCACTAACATAACCCTTGCTTTATATACCTTACTGCAAAACAAAACAAACGTTCACTATACATAATATAAGTATATTATAATTTACATTATACATATCAAATAAAAACAAACTATCATTTTCGCGTTGAACTAAAAGTTGTAAAATTTACAATTATTATAATTAATACTCCACCGAGAATTTCCCATAGCGTTTCGTTTTCTATAATTGTCTTTGTTTTTTTTCTTATTTTTGTTTATCATTAAACGGTAAAACATCTCACTAGCATAATATTATATTTACAAGGCCCTCGGGCACAGTCAGTTCAGTATAAAAGTATCACTCGCGACATGGCACGCCGCGCCACGCCGCGCTCCTAGTCGCCGGGGTGTTCCGGGCACGATCTGTTCACTTCGAACCATTGGTCTATACATCTGAAACAACAAAGGGATACATGTTAATACATATTTTTTACTTAGAACCTATCGTATGCCGCAGTTCCAGACACAATTAAAATTCCATTATGTCTCGCGTGGATCCACATCAGTCTTGGCATGTCTCTGGTATTCAAATAACTACTGATAAAATATAATTACTAGTTCTGCACATGTAATTAGGTTAAAAATGTTAGTAATACGTGAAATTGTTAACATAATGATGTCGATTCTCTTGTTCACGAACTAAACTTATTTTAAACTATCGCTCTCTTTTACTAATAGTAGATAAAGAGATGGCAACAATCTTAGAACTGTCAAATTAGTTTACGTGATATTTTTATTTGTATTTTAGTGGGCACATTCCGAGATCACGACTAAACTTGTATGGAAATCTAAATTCCGACTAATTTGACAGTTCTAAAATTGTTGCCATCCCTTTCTTGTATCTTCTATTCGTAAAAGAGAGCGATAGCTTAAAATAAGTTTAGTTCGTGAACAAGAGAATCGACACCAATGTCTAGTGACGAATAATTGTTAATTATTATTGACGAATTGCATTAAAAAAAACATGCCAAGATTGTTTACTAAATATGAAAAGTAAGTAAAAACAGAGTATACAGAGTTTATTGTTTTTGTATTTATGAATGATCGTCTCTTGTTTTGATTGATCTCTAATAAATAATATTTCTTGGAGGGGAGGGGGAATCTAGATATAAAAAATATAACAAATTTTAAAGATAAACTGAACGAACACTTTGCAAATATAACCTAAAGACTATTGGAATTTATTGAAGCATTTTCATGATATATTTATGTATGCATAATTCACCCCAGGAAGTGATAATTAAAGAAAATGTGCTTCATACCTATTACTACTGGCATCTAGTATAATTACACAAAACACTAATTGCAACTGTCTAAACAGATGGCGTGCAAGTCATAACTCTAAACGCATTTTTCCATTGCAAGTAGCTGCACATAGCTATCCAACAACAGACTTAGACTCAGTAGCAGCAGGGCATGCACGGAACAGGTCAAACGCCCTCGAGGCGAGTATCGGCGACCTAGATCGCCGAGGGCCTTATCGGGCCTTTGTCTAGGTACCGCCCTTTAAGCCCTGTTGAGGGTGAGCGCTGAAGAGTAACTGTGAGCTGTGTTGCTAACTGTAAGTTTGCACTGACGAAACATTCACATAAAAACATGTCGAAAAGTCAGTTTTCTGTCAATGTATCGAATCGCGTTTGCATTATCACACAACTTGTTGAAACGAAACTTGTTTGACATTTCATAGTCTATTGACATGTTTCACAATTAATTTCGATACACTTCAAAGTATCTGCTTTCGGCCATACATGTTTACCGACCTCATTGGATAACACAAAAAACGAGATTTATACAAGTTTTGACACATGATTAAGCATCAGTGCGAACGTCAGCCGTGACAAATCTATAGACAAACATGTCAATGTATAAGTTTTTAGGAAGTGCAAACACAGCCAACAACAAATCTTGAAATCTGTCAAAGAATTTACCCAGTATTCTGCAGTGCGAACGCAACAATCAACAAAACAAGTTGTGACATTAGTTTCATATGACAAGTTTCGAGACATTACATGTTTAATTTTTTTTGGTGCAAACCCACAGTAAGAATGTTCCCTGTGTTGTAAATACTCGCATGATACTGGGGGTGTGGATGAAGTTTTATACTTGAAAAATAATATTTTTGGCATATAGCCTTTTGTCTAAATATGCATTTAAAAAATCTGCAAACTTACTAATAAATTTTACAACCTTATTCTTAGTTTATACTAAACCTGTTAAGGGGTCATTGTACTCATCATTATGAACTTTTACTATGGGACTAACCCTGAAATAGCGAAAAAAATCAGCTGAACCCTACATTTGTGTTCACATAAATCGACAAAATGTAGGGTTCAGAAGATTCTTCGCGATTTCGGAGTTAGTCCCATAGTAAAAGTTATTCATAACGATGAGTACAATGACCCCTTAAGAGGTTTCGTATAAACTAAGAATAAGGTTGTATATTAAAGTTTAAGTGAAGTAATATTTGGATATTATAATAAATTATATATATATATTATTCGACTGGCTCGTTGGTCTAGTGGTCGCAAGTGCGACTGCTGAGAGCGGGGTCCTGGGTTCGATTCCCGGGTCTAGCATGGGTATTTTTCATCAGGAAATTCTCAGTAGCAGCCCGGAGTCTGGATTTGTGCCTATTTTGCCCTCTTACATGAGACTTATAATTGGCGAAATGTGGGTATTACCCACTGGGTAAACTTCTGCCTACCCCACCGGGGAACACAGACATGATGCTATGTACCTATGTATGTATTTTATTTAAATAAAGATATGTCAAGATTGTTTTTTACCTTTCCTAAACGTTTTGAGTATTAGAGATCTTACATAATAATATTTGAAAATACTTTAACAGAAACTATGAATACCTACTGCTTATCGTCTTTCAGAAAAAGGGTAGTTATTTTACACGTAGTTTGACGTACCGTCTTTATTTGGTGAAATTTTAATGAAATTCAAATAATTCTGTTAAGGGTCGGTCTTTCAATAGCCAGTTAACTTTTAATTGAGGAATAAGTTTGACATTTTGACAGATGTAGTATAGAAAATCTTTCAAGACGTCACATTTATTCCTCAGTTAAAAGTTATCAGACTATTGAAATATCGGCCCTTAATGTGGTGGACAACTGGTGGAGGAGGCGGGGGGGGGGGGGCATAATAGTTCAGCAATGAACTACGATAGACTGACTTAGAATGTGTAGACACTAATTATTATTTATTTATATTTATTATTTATATATGCTTTATTGTACACCATAAAAGACATTACATTGAATATGCATTTAAACTAATAATAAATAAACCAATAATAATAATTAATATAACCATTAACTCAGCTTGACCCATTAAGGATAATAAGGTATGTCGTATCGTTCAATATCTCTCTCTACCTGTGAAGATTTGTAAATGGCACAGGATTACCTATTTTCAGCATTATATAAATAAATAAATAATAAATATCTTTGGGACATTTTTACACAGCACCATCTAGTCCCAAACTAAGCAGAGCTTGTGGTATGGGTACTAGACAATGGATATAATACGTATATACTTTATTTTTTTGTAAATACATACTTATAATACATAAGCAACACACCCAGACCAACACAAACACTTATGTTCATCACACAAATATTTGTGTCCTGTGGGAATCGAACCCACGACCTCGTTATAGATTTCGTTTGACTGTAAATCTTCCAAACTATAAATAAATAAATATTTTGGGACATTTTACACATCACCATCTAGTCCCAAACTAAGCAGAGCTTGTGCTATGGGTACTAGACAATGGATATAATACATAAACACATTTTTTTTTTTGTAATTGCTTAAGTACTTATAATACATAATAAACACCCAGACCAACACAAACACTCATATGTTTATCACACAAATATTTGTGTCCTGTGGGAATCGAACCCAGCATCGTGATCAGCAGTCCGAGACCCGAACCACTAAACCAGAGGTCAAAAAAAAATACTTTTCAACAACAAGAGTTCACTTCAGTACAAAAACTTGATTCTACATAAACACGCATAAAGCCATTAATAACTAGTTACAACATCGATATGATATTACGAGTACTCGTTAAGTAACATCAATTAATTCATGATAGTATTGCAAGTTTAACCAGATAGCTGCATGTTTTATTCACTTCTTCGTAATCAATAAAATCATCGTACACCTACTATCTACGACTTCTATCAGTGTGATCAGATAACGGGGCGCTATCGGTTAATTGATTGTGAAACCATCATTTAGGTAATAATATCTGTTCAACCTTCGGTTACGTGAAGTTACAACAAGACCTTTACATAATAATATACATAATAGATAGCTTGGTATCCTCCTGTGCACTTATTTCAAAATTCTGTGATCACTAGTCAACAGTGCTATTCGGTTAGATCTCACTAGCTAACTCACTTCTACATCCACAGTCATCGTACTCCTGCCGTTATCCCAATTTATTTGGGGTCGGCGCAGCATTTCTTTTTCTTCCAAACATCATTATCAGCCGTCACCTCAGTGTTCACAGCCGTCACCTAACTGTTCACTTTCTTTCTATTCATATCATCATTCACACAATCCATGCATGTTTTAGTCCGTGTGGTCCCGGACTTAAAGAATAGCACCACCCTTATCTCTTCTCATGGGTGTCGTAAAAGGCGACTAAGGGATTCACCAGAGGATGGGCAGCAGCGTTCTCTGAGTATTTAACCAACCAACTGCGATCGCCAACCCGCCTGCCAAGCGTGGCGATTATGGCATATCCCCCCCTTAATTGGGGGAGGCCTATGTCCAGTAGTGGACGTATTTCGGCTGAAATGATGATGCATGTTTTCTTTCAACATTCTGTGATCACTAGTCAACAGTGCTATTCGGTCAGATCTCACCAGCAAACTCACTTCTGAAGCCACAGTGAAAAGTAGTTAAAACAATACGATGAAGTGTTGAGTTTTTCCTAAACTCACTATAATTTCAACAGCATAACACACCAGATAATAATGTATAATATGTTTAATTAATTAAGTACTAATATTTGCATGCCACCTGTGGCAGCACACAGAGAGCCTACCTATAATGTACCTAACACCAAAAATACCTGTATACACAAATAAACATTTTGATTGATTGATTGATAGGTATATCTATATTGTTATTTTATTTGTCTACCGTCACACGAGATTTATTTCGTAATCGCGGCTTTTGTCTTACTATCCCCCAGTTTCTGGAAGGCTGATCAATTTGATCTATTGTCAAATCTAATGCCAGCCTCTGTGATTGGCCGGCAAAAATGTTAACAACCAATCACATCGCTTGACCTGAGATTTGACAGCTGATTACCTAGTTAATTCTTGCGTTGATCAGCCTTTTGGAAACTGGGGGTAAGTGTGTGAATGTGTGCGTGCCAGCCCGTACTTTTAAGCGAGCCGTCTTACTATGGATGCTTCACTTATTGTTTAGCGAGATTCCGTCCGCTTTTTTTATGTGTCCATGTTAAAAGTATCAACATTATTTTCAAGAGTAACCCTAGATTGGCAAGCGAGGCTGCGAGGTGATATGTTATTATGACAAGGTTTCCCTCAAGAACGTGTATTTAAGCGGTCTAGTAGGACGTTTACAAAGTGCTGATAATGACCAATCACTAAGTAATATCAAAATAATGACACATAAGTAGGGTTGCCATAATTGCAGAACTGATGGGACATTTATGAGCTAAATAAATAAAAACATGAAAAAGTGGGAAGGCAATGCAATGGTTTATATCAGCGAACTATGTCTATTACATTTAGCTGGTTATACTCAGAAAATAAAGTTTAATCAATCATTGATTGATACTCATCATCATCATCATTTCAGCCGAAAGACGTCCACTGCTGGACATAGGCCTCCCCCAAGTATCGCCACAACGACCGGTCCTGCGCCTTCCGCATCCAGCGGATTCCCGCGACCTTCACCAGGTCGTCAGTCCACCTTGTGGGGGGCCTACCCACGCTGCGCCTTCCAGTACGCGGTCGCCACTCCAAAACTTTACTGCCCAATCGGCCATCATTTCTGCGAGCAATGTGCCCCGCCCACTGCCACTTAAGCTTGGCAATTCTTCGGGCTATGTCGGTCACTTTCGTTCTTCTGCGAATATCCTCGTTTCTGATTCGATCACGCAGGGACACTCCGAGCATAGCCCTCTCCATTGACCTTTGAGTGATTTTGAGCCTTCTTATCAGCCTCTTCCTTCCTACTTCCTACTATACTTCCTTTTTATTATGGGCCGGGTTGATACTCAAATCAAATTAAATAAACTACGAAACACAAAAAGATCCAGAAAGAGGCTTATCTTTTTGCCCAGTCATTTTTCTTCCGCCACCCGGCCTTTACGCATAGGTATTTCGAAGAAAAGGAGACAAACTGGACTCGATCATGAAATACGGTAACAGTCCTGTATATACGGAACGTATGGCTGGCAACCCTACATAAAAGGCCTGTTGGTAAACAAATAGGAATTCCACGTAACGATGACTATTCAAGATAGTCATTTAATCTGAGCCGTTGACTACTACAGGGCAATTAACTACTGATGATTTATCGTATGTGTCATCATTAAATCCGAGTTCTATTACTGCGCAAAACACTCAGTTTTGCGTTTCTAGCGAGACAATGAAGTAGCGTTTTATTGTTATTGATGTCGATTCTCTTTTCACGAACTAAACTTATTTTAAACTATCGCTCTCTTTTAATAATAGTAGATACAAGAAGGGGATGGCAACAATTTAAGAACTGACAAATGAGTCGGCATTTGGATTTCCATACAAGTTTAGTCGTGATCCCGGAACGTGTCCACTAAAATATAAAGAAATGTAACACGTAAACTAATTTGACAGTTCTAAAATTGTTGCCATCCCTTTCTTGTATCTACTACTAGTAAAAGAGAACGACAGTTTAAAATAAGTTTAGTTCGTGAAAAAGAGAATCGACAACATTGTTTATTAAGTTGATTGCTTCCACTTTATCCATAATGAAATAAGCAGAGTTCTAAATACGTGCCCTTATAAAACCAATTACTGTCGCTTAGGAAACCAGGAAAGCTTGGTGATTAAATAAATAAATATTTTTGGGACATTTTACACATCACCATCTAGTCCCAAACTAAGCAGAGCTTGTGCTATGGGTACTAGACAATGCTTTTTTTTAGTAAATACATACTTATAATACATAAGAAACAACCAGACCAACACAAACACTCATATTTGTGTCCTGTGGGAATCGAACCCACGACCTCGTGATCAGCAGTCCGACACTCGAGCCACTAGACCACAGAGGTCGTCTAATTGTTTCCAGTGTAGCAACCAAAGAGCCCTTGAAAAGTAGGGACGTTATTTCTTATTTAATCTGTCCCTTTAATAACACAGCATGTATTACTTCTTATCCTATCCATAAACCAACCGCGGTCTGTCTCCCAAAAACGTGTGGGTACTAAAGAACCTCTAACCTTCGTACACTGATGACAATGCTGCCCATGACCCATCACCACACTGCCAAGTTTGTTGGATACAAATATCCTGCCATCGGTCAGTTATCTGAACCTTATCATGATCTATCATTATTCCATACAATTACACAGTGAACGACGATCTTACCCCTTGTGGTAGATGCAAAGGCAGGGCAGGCGGGCTATGGTGTCTCCAGCAGACAGCTCCTCCAGGCAGATCACACACTCTCCCTTGGAGTCACTCAGCACATCCTCTGAAACACCACATTATTTTATAAGAAAAGGTACTCTGATATATATAAGAATTCTGATACTCAATTGTTTAAACAATTAATCAATACTGGAAATTGGCCCCAAAATAGATACAATGAAATGAGTAGTTATACGATTTGACAGAGACAAAAACATAGATTATTGCCATCTCCATAAAACAGCTATGAGACACGCTATCATCATCATCATTTCAGCCAAAAGACGTCCACTGCTGGACATAGGCCTCCTCCAAAAAGGGGGGATATGCCATAATCGCCACGCTTGGCAGGCGGGTTGGCGATCGCAGTTATAAATAAATAATAAATAAATAAATATCTTTGGGACATTTTTACACAGCACCATCTAGTCCCAAACTAAGCAGAGCTTGTGGTATGGGTACTAGACAATGGATATAATACGTATATACTTTTTTTTTTTTGTAAATACATACCAGGCCCCTCAGAAAGTATTGCGAAAAAAAGTTTTTATATATGGGAGACTGGCCAGTTATAATGTTTTTCGAAAATATGATTATTTATAAGTAAAAATAAGTAAGTTCCAATTTCAAAATTTCCCTCCACATTTTTTGCGAGTTAATTCAAAGTATTGTGTCTCACTGAAATATGGATCTGCGCCGGGAACATTTTAGAGCTATGATTTTATACGATTTCAAGTGTCGCCTGAAACCGGATGAATCGTACGATAGACTTCAAATGGCATTCATGGATGAAGGCCCTTCCAAGGCAACCGTGTATCGTTGGTATAACGAATTCAAGCGCGGTCGACCAACTTTGGGGGATGACGAAAGAAGCGGTCGCCCTTTGACGGCTGTTACCGAAGAAAACGTGCTAGCAGTGAAAAATTTAATCCAAGACAATAGGCGAATTACATATCAGGAGATTCAACACATATTGAAGATTGGATCGGGAAGCGTTCACGAGATTCTACACAGCCATCTTCGCGTGAGGAGGATAGTATCACGCTGGGTGCCGCACAACCTCACCGATGCTCAGAAGCAGGCCCGGGTGGAATGGTGCCGTGATATGCTTAACAAATTTGAAGCAGGCTCGTCTCGGCGTGTTTACGACATCGTTACAGGTGATGAGTCCTGGATTTATCAATACGACCCAGAAACCAAGCGCCAGTCGACTGTTTGGGTGTTTCAAAATGAGCCAACGCCTACCAAAGTGAAGCGATCTAGAAGCGGGGGTAAGATTTTGATCGCTAGCTTTTTTAATTTGACTGGCCACTTGGTATCAATTCCCTTACGGGATCAAAGAAGCATTAATGCCGAATGGTATACTACCAAATGTTTGCCAGAAGTTTTCTCTGTTATAAGCAACAAGCGACCAAACACAGGGCTCCGCGGGCTACTGCTCCACCACGACAATGCACCTGCGCACACCGCACTCAAAACGAGGGACTTCCTGGACAGCACGCCAGTCAAACTCCTGGGTCACCCTCCTTACAGCCCTGATCTAGCACCGTGTGACTTCTTTTTATTCCCAAAAATAAAAAATCAGCTCAAAGGGATACAATTTTCGTCGCCGGAAGATGCGCTGGCTGCGTTCGAGCAGGCTGTAAACGAGGTGTCTGCGGCGGACTGGAAAAAGTGTTTTGAAAACTGGTTTAGGCGCATGAATCTTTGTATAGAGGCTGGTGGAAAGTACTTTGAAAAGATTTGATAAAAATATATGTACGTATAGAACAATTTTTTTTAGTTTCGCAAAACTTTCTGAGTGTCCCACGTACTTATAATACATAAGCAACACACCCAGACCAACACAAACACTTATGTTCATCACACAAATATTTGTGTCCTGTGGGAATCGAACCCACGACCTCGTTATCAGCAGTCCGACACTCGAACCACTAGACCACAGAGGTCGTCAAATACTCGTTGGTTGGTTAAATACTCAGAGAACGCTGCTGCCCATACTCTGGTAAATCCCTTAGTCGCCTTTTACGACACCCATGAGAAGATATATGGACACGCTATGCTGACAAAGAATTTTGAGATGGCTCAGCATATCCTACTTTTTACTAATATTAAACGTGAAAGTTTGTGAAGATGCATGGATGTGTAGATATTTGTTACTCTTTCACGCAAAAACTACTGTATGAATTTTATTGAAGTTTGGCGTACAGATAGAACACAACCCGGATTAACAAAAAACATTCGTAAGGTGCATCGTCACCCGACAGATACGAAGCTTCTGAATGGATGGGACTGGACTGGACTTCTGATGGTCATAATTCTCCTAAACTGTAGTACTTAGACCCGTCGTGTTGGTACTCGAAAGAAAGGGCTCGACGAGCTGTAGCGAAATAAATGGTCAAAACTTCTGATGGCCATTTATCCTTAACTTCACTGAAAAAAAAGAATTGTTGAATGTACTAAAGTAGCGTAGGTTGACTAATGAACTGCCATAGTCAACCCTTTTCATAGTTAATTTTACTATAACAAGAGTGAATTTAACAAAATCCACTTTGTTGATTTTACATAACAAAACAGATTGACTAAAACTATTTTAAGTATAGTAAAATTTATCAAACACATATTTGAATACACTAAAGAATGTTTGTAAAATACTTTCGTAAGAGTTCTCTAAATTTCCAACAGGTGACGATACTAAATTTGTTCGTAACACTAACAAATAAGAAAGTTGATTTTACTTGACACAAATCATGAGATACGTTTAATATAATTAACACTAGAAATATGTACATTTTACACAAGCTTGTCAATAAAATCAACAAAGAAGTTTTGTTTAAACAACAGTACGAGTTTCGCAACACAGTTCTCCAGATATCCGATAGGTGTCGCTTGCTACTCTACTAAAGTTGTTCGTAAAATCTAACAAATTAGGAAATTGATTTTACTTGACACAAATTATGAGATACATTTCATATAATTGACATTAGAAATATGTTAATTTTACGCAAATTTGTAAATAAAATCGACATAAAACTTTTGTTTAAACAACAGTACGAGTTTAGCAACACAGTTCTCCAGATATCCGATAGGTGTCGCTTGCTACTCTACTAAAGTTGTTCGTAAAAACTAACAAATCGGAAGATTGATTATACTTGACACAAATTATGAGATACATTGAATATAATTGACATTAGAAGTATGTTAATTTTACGCAAGTTTGTAAATAAAATCAACAAAGAACTTTTGTTTAAACAACAGTACGAGTTTAGCAACACAGTTCTCCAGATATCCGATAGGTGTCGCTTGCTACTCTACTAAAGTTGTTCGTAAAATCTAACAAATTAGGAAATTGATTTTACTTGACACAAATTATGAGATACATTTAATATAATTGACGTTAGAAATATGTTAATTTTACGCAAGTTTGTAAATAAAATCAACAAAGAACTTTTGTTTAAACAACAGTACGAGTTTAGCAACACAGTTCTCCAGATATCCGATAGGTGTCGCTTGCTACTCTACTAAAGTTGTTCGTAAAATCTAACAAATTAGGAAATTTATTTTACTTGACACAAATTATGAGATACATTTCATATAATTGACATTAGAAATATGTTAATTTTACGCAAATTTGTAAATAAAATCGACATAAAACTTTTGTTTAAACAACAGTACGAGTTTAGCAACACAGTTCTCCAGATATCCGATAGGTGTCGCTTGCTACTCTACTAAAGTTGTTCGTAAAAACTAACAAATCGGAAGATTGATTATACTTGACACAAATTATGAGATACATTTAATATAATTGACATTAGAAGTATGTTAATTTTACGCAAGTTTGTAAATAAAATCAACAAAGAACTTTTGTTTAAACAACAGTACGAGTTTAGCAACACAGTTCTCCAGATATCCGATAGGTGTCGCTTGCTACTCTACTAAAGTTGTTCGTAAAATCTAACAAATTAGGAAATTGATTTTACTTGACACAAATTATGAGATACATTTAATATAATTGACGTTAGAAATATGTTAATTTTACGCAAGTTTGTAAATAAAATCAACAAAGAACTTTTGTTTAAACAACAGTACGAGTTTAGCAACACAGTTCTCCAGATATCCGATAGGTGTCGCTTGCTACTCTACTAAAGTTGTTCGTAAAATCTAACAAATTAGGAAATTTATTTTACTTGACACAAATTATGAGAAACATTTCATATAATTGACATTAGAAATATGTTAAGTTTACGCAAATTTGTAAATAAAATCAACAAAGAACTTTTGTTTAAACAACAGTACGACAACACAGTTCTCCAGATATCCGATAGGTGTCGCTTGCTACTCTACTAAAGTTGTTCGTAAAAACTAACAAATCGGAAGATTGATTATACTTGACACAAATTATGAGATATATTTAATATAATTGACATTACAAATATGTACATTTTACACAAGCTTGTCAATAAAATCAACAAAGAACTTTTGTTTAAACAACAGTACGAATTTAGCAACACAGTTCTCCAGATATCCGATAGGTGTAGCTTGCTACTCTACTAGAGTTGTTCGTAAAATCTAACAAATTAGGAAATTGATTTTACTTGACACAAATTATGAGATACATTTCATATAATTGACATTAGCAATATGTTAAATTTATGCAAGCTTGTGAATAAATTCAAAAAAGAACTTCAGTTTAAACAACAGTGCGAGTTTAGCAAAACAGTTTTCCAAATGTCCGACAGGTAAATCTACTAAAGTTTAAAGTTGTTCGTAAAAACTAACAAATTGGAAGATTGATTTTACTTGACACAAATTATGAGATACATTTAATATAATTGACATTAGAAATATGCTAATTTTACGCAAGCTTGTAAATAAAATCAACAAAGAACTTTTGTTTAAACAACAGAACGAGTTTCGAAGTCAGTTCTTCCCGACGAAAGTTTCTGTCGGTTATTAAAAAAAAAGTTGATGTTCCATACATTTTGACCGCGTGCGTAGGTATTGCACTTTTCTGTGAAACTGATGTTTATTTTTTTGATAACCGACGAAAAATTTCTTCGCTAGAGGGTCTACAATCGTGTGCTGAATTCACGGTTAAGTACAGTTTGCGCGTCGATGTCCCTGCCACCCTGTATATTTGAAAAGTGCTTATTAGGCCCTTTCATTTGGTACCCATTTTTTTTTAACAAAACGTCAGATATCCTATAATATTACAAATGCGAAAGTTTGTGAAGATGTTTGGATGTTTGTGACTCAATCACGCTTATGCGTCTATCTATTCACGATTTACCCTACTAGAGATAGGAATTTGACATTAGCTCGATACAAAATATGTCAAATTTCTATCTCTAGTAGGGTAAATCGTGGATAGATTGGATATTAATTTTGGCCGTTAGGTACCTACATTTTATCTCGGAAAAGGATTGGAGGATTGGTAGGATTAAACAAGATACTATAGAGCTGAAACAAGATATGAGAATTCCGGCGAAGACGTATGGGAAGCCACTTGAGCTTTGTACGAAATTCATAAATGTGATCATATTTACGCAAGCCAAATATAAATCATATGCAAAAGTTTTGAAGTCGCTCAAGTTTATCTAGTTGTGCCTCAGTGAGATCGAGATAACTGACATCAGCATAGTCAAGGATAGGAAGTAAAAGAGATTGCGTAAGCGCAGTTTTAGTGGCAGTTGGAAGAAAGTTCCGCAATCGTCTCAAAAATTTGGCAGATGCAAAAATTTTGCGACTTACGTCCTGCAGCTGGGGACCCCAAGAAAGATGTTTGTCAATCCAAACCCCGAGGTTCTTGACTTTTTCGCTTATCGGAATAGCAATTCCGTTGAATTTTACCTGGGGAAGCTGCGACCAGTTTATCTTGGAGATCATCCGTATCAAAAGTATTCTGTTAATCCAGATCATATTCTATATGTGTGCGAAATTTCATCCAAATCCGTTAAGCTGTTTATGTGTGATTGAGTCACAAACATCCAAACATCTAAACATCCAAACATCTTCACAAACTTTCGCATAGGTAATTATAATATTAGTAAGATTAAATATCAACAACCCAACCCGCCTGCCAAGCGTGGCGATTATGGCATATCCCCCCCTTAATTGGGGGAGGCCTATGTCCAGTAGTGGACGTCTTTCGGCTGAAATGATGAAGATTAAATATTAAAAAAGTAGCGATTTTACTCTAATACCAATATACCTACCTACATGTTACTTAATTAAAATGTTGATTTTACGAAACATCTTTGAGTTTTTACTAAACTTTATTGTCATTTGACGTGACGTCATATTACCAACCTACATGTTACTTAATTAAAATATTGATTTTACGAAACATCTTTGAGATTTTACTAAACTTTAACGTCATTTGACGTGACGTCATACCTATTCTTCCAAATATTCGCGTTGCGTTCGCGTTCTCGACTCGATACGACTTAGAGTTGCCAGATTAACACCTCTCCACCCTTTTTAATTTTATTATAAGTAATTTGACGTAGGTAATGACGGGAATAATTTTGACTAAAATTAAACGTTTTTAGGGTTCCGTACCCAAAGGGTAAAAACGGGACCCTATTGCTAAGACTTCACTGTCTGTCTGTCTATGACCAGGCTGTATCATAGGCTGCTGTATGATAGCTAGGCAGTTGAAATTTTCGCAGATGATGTATTTCTGTTGCTGCTATAACAACAAATTCTAAAAACAGAATAAAATAAATATTTAAAGGTGGCTCCCATACAATAAACGTGATTTTTTGCCGTTTTTGCTCGATATTAATAACGATTGGTACAGAACCCTTTGTGCACGAGTCCGACTCGCACTTGGCCGATTTTTTAGACATTTTGTGTACCTACTGATCATATCATGTCCGGACGTTTTTAGCGTGACAAATAGTATTCCTGTAGATTTTGGGTTGTAGGTACCGTGTTTTCGCGTCCGCATAAGTTTTTTTTTAATTTTCATGATATTTTGACACTACTGAACAAGATAAGAAAAGGTGTCGCGCTGACACCCTTGAGCGTTTCGTATAAAACTCATAATTATGCCAAGAAGCTACCGACATTAGATAAACTTCTGATTTTAAGATTTATAATATCATGAAAATAAAATCAAAAAACTTTTATGCGGACACGAAAACATGCTTCTCCCTCATTTGTTCCGAGCATCTACAGAAATAACGTAAAATCTAAATAATGGAAATGAAGTACAGAAAATATGGTCAATACCATTTCTAAATACATTTTGGACTGAAAAAAATGCCAAGGCATGTTAATCGTGCGATTTACCAGATGAAGTAATCGTAAATAAAATATATAATTTTGTTGGATTTTTGGCGGAAAAATTCCAACTTGCATAGCGGAATTCAAAATATCTCGTTGGCAACACTGTTCTCGGTCGGTCGGTTGTCGGGGCGTGCGTGTGACGCGTGCGCGGTGCTCTGTGTTGGATTAGTTGGATATAATCATTCATAGTTACGCTAGAGTAATAGTAGTTCATACTGAGTGAAAATGGACTCGACGTCACAAAATACGTTAGGATTTACATTAGACTCCAAGTTCGCGATAGCACTTCTCGATTCCTGGGGAGTCTCGAAGGAAACACAAGCTGTATTTCAAGGTAAGTTCTAAGTTCCTACTTATTATCAACTTAGAATGGTAGAATAGGTACCTTCGCCCTAACAGGTCAGTATTATCGTAAAGTACGCGGTCGCCATCCAACGGCGACTGCCAGTTCTATGTACCTTGCCTATTGCCACTGCAAGCTGGTTTGCTATTCTGCAAGCTAAGTTGGTAACCTGCAGATCTCCTTATTTCTGATTTAAACGCGCAGTAACTCCAAACATAGCTCGTTAGATAGTCCTTGACCTTTAATATGACACCCTAGTTAGCGAATATCTGTCTGATAACCACAAAATATTGTATTTTTTTGTATCTAAAGTATCTACCTACACACCGCATATTATTTGATACAAATATTAATATGTAATATAACTAGGCAGATACTTTAGATAAATGTTTTCCAAATTTTAATATCACTCCCTGGGCCCTGTTTAATAAATGCTACTAATTGTAAATTGTAATTGTATACAAGCTACAAATCTGCAAGTTTCTGTTTAATAAATAATACAACTTACTTAAATAGCATTTGTAATATAAAATATTTGTAAGATTTTTATGTGCAAAATTCTCACTATTTGTTGTGTTTATTAAGCAGTACTTGTAGTACAATTCAACAACATTTTACAAAATTGTAGGATTGTAACGTTTATTAAACAGGACCCTGCCCTGCCACCAAATACAAATTTGGTGATGTCAAACTGGGAAATTACCAAATTATTGTTTCCTTCTTTTTTTAGAATATGACTTGGATGTATTTTGCATAGAAAATATTTCTGATTCAGATATAAATGAGCTGATTCCAAAATCAAGAATAAAGGATAGAATTAAATTCAAGGCTGAATTAGCTCAATTTAAAAATGAAAATAAATCCCTGGTGAGTTATTTGAAGTATATACCTATTATTGTACCTACTTTCCAGAATGTAGCAAATGAGCCTTTAGGCTCGGTAATCTCAAGCACAGGCTTTGCTTGTTTTAAAACTGATTGATTTGTTCATATTATTTTGTTTTTGTAGGTACTATAAGAGAAAAGAAGTAAATAAACTACATATATATTACTAGCTTTTCGCCGCGGTTTCACCCACATTAATTTGAAAATGTCCCGCGGTTGTATGTAGCGTGATGATATATATTTATTTATTTAATTCTTTATGCAAAACAGGGTACAAAGGCGGTCTTAACGCCATAGGCGTTCTCTACCAGACAACCTTAGGGTAATGCAGAGACAAAGAATAAGGTAGATGCACCAGTAAAGTAGTAAAATATGTTTCGTACAACGACTTATAATTACATATAATAAAAATAGATAAATACCTAAGTAAATTATACATATAATAAAATATACATATTATACATACCTACATATATAACTATATATAGCCTAAAGCCTTCCTCAAATAATGGACTATCCAACACAAAAATAATTTTTCAATTCGAACCAGTAGTTCCTGAAATTAGCGCGTTCAAACATACAAACAATCAAACTCTTCAGCTTTATAATATTAGTAAAGATTATTATTTTAAAGATTTTTAGTTTTGGTAGAAATGTTACTTTTTTTTTTTTTTTTTTTTTTTTCGTGGGGAAATCCTCACGGACGCACTCCGCCCGGGGAAGGCGGAGCCAGTGTCGGACTCTTACCGACTAAAACCACCACGGTGTTCCTCTTCCAACCATTGGCCGGGGGTGTGGGAAACTTATAGTCGTCCAACCATCCCCGGCAGGTCCCGGCTCGCTACTAGTAGGCGAGCCCCTTCTCCCCGTGCGGCATCATCGGCCGCACCCTTCTCTTGACTGGCGCGCGCGGAACACGACGCGCCACCGTCACAGGCCTTGACTGATCAGGTGGCGGGCTACCCCGAGTCCGCCGCCCGCAGGCCCACTCCTAGGGTGGCTGGAGGTCGGCGTACGGGCGTCGCAGGAGGGCTCCTGCGACGCCCGGTCCGTCTCCTGCGGGTGGGGAGGGAGGTCGTTGCCTCTCGAACCCTCTCCGCCGCCTCCTTAGCGAGCATCACCTCCTCGCAAAAGGAGACGACGCCCTCCCAAGCGTTCTCGCTCCCAACCATAGCCAAAACAACAGCCGGAAGCGAGAGATCGCTGCCGCCTACTGCAGTTATAAGGTCACGGCGCTGCGTGGCCCAAGCTGGGCATTCCGCCAGTGTGTGCTGCGCCGTGTCCTCAAGGCAGCTCCCGCAGTGATGACACTCGGGAGTCGGCTCCCGGCCTATGCGACACAGATACTTCCCGAAGCAACCGTGCCCCGAGAGTATCTGCGTCAGCCGGTAGGTGAGGGCACCATAGCCCCTCTCCAGCCACTCCTCCATGACGGGCCTTACCGCCGCTATTGCGGCGTGCCCTTGGTAGAAATGTTACTAATATATCTCAGATCAACTGCTCTTAATAGTATGAGCACTGATCCAGCTGGAGTCAACTTGAAATTGTTTTTTCACATTAATAAAAAAAAAAATAACATAGGTATCTTATCTTAATTTTTACAGAAAACATGTTCTTTAGACACAGAATCAATAGAATCAGATAAGGATTCTATGGGGCATGTGGGCAACGATTATAGTTCTGCGGCTAGTGGCTGTTCTTGTGCTACTTCGAACGAAGAGGTTAGTTTTTTACACTTTATTTTGAAATTGCCTTGTTAATAACAGATACCATAAATACCTACTACAAAATTAAATAAGTTATCTATTAAAAAGCCCGCCCTATGTTGTTCCTGCTACAAATGGCCATAATACTAGAAGAATTTCCCTGCTGTATGGCTATGGCCAGTTTTCCAGGAGTGAGTCAATGTTATTGCCTTTTTGTGTTTGTTTTTTTCGTTACCTATTTTTTTTCTTCCAATTTTGTAAGTTAGTTTGGTCATAGGATTAAGAACAGTCAGGAAATATGGAAGAACTAATAAGGTCAATCAACAAAAAACTCATGAAATTCACTTGTAAGTACTTATGTTGTATGTGTGTTGGGGTACTTACCTATGTTGAACTTGATTTCTTTTTTTGTGAAAAAGAATTTGTCCGTACTTTCACATTTATGTTTTTGATTCAATTCAATTCAATTTCTTGATTGCAAATCTTTTAATTATCATAAATTATTATGTATGTACGATTAATTCTTTATTTTTTAATAAAAAAATCAAAGTGGTCACAGGATCTGTACCATAATAGCCGGAAACCCAGCGGCTTAGACTCGTTAGATTGGTTTTGAATAGCGCTTTGTGATGAGTGATGTTCAGGATTTGATGATGGATGGAGCCAGAAACTCACTGTGTTTGGGCTCGTTAGAATGGTTTTGAAGAGCACTTTGTGATGAAGTAAAGTGATGTTCATGGTCTGATGATGAATGGAGTCGGAAGGTGGCCACAGGATCTCTGAACCCTGGTAGCCGGAAACTCACTGTGTTAGGGCTCGTTAGATTGGTTTTAAAGAGTGCTTTGTGATGAGGTGATGTTTCGGGTCTGATGATGGAGCCAGAACATGGTCCCAGGATGATGTATTGTGATTTTTATTTCCCAGTGAGTCGAATTTGATTCCATGTCTGTAGTGAAGTTAACTTTGATTTCATATCTTTTTTTATCCATATCTTTCCAATTGATAGTTTTATTGTTTTTTTTTAATTTACTTAGTGTTATTACAAAAGATTTTTAAACACTTTAACTTAGACGCCTGTTTAAATGTGATGTTGTCTCTTTCAAACAATATTGTCAAAAAATTTACAGCATTGTTTAAATTTTTTTTGTAATAACACTGACTATTTTTACCATTTCTGTGTATAAGTCCTATTTTTTTTTCTCCCACTAGTCTTTTAATTTAAAAGAAATTCTGAAGACCACTAGTATCGGACAAATATGCCTTCAGTATATGAACAAGAAGATTGATGATACAACTATAAGAAACAATTTATCAAAATGTATTATAGAATACTTCATAAAAAGGAAGGGTTCGATGGATGCAAAAAATTATGAGGACATGTCCAGTCAAATTGTTAAATTTTTCCCATACGAGTCGAAGGATATATTTTTATTGCAAAAATATTTTGGTATGGTAGATTGATTAGATAATAGTATATTGGTTCTACTATAGTAGTATTATGGTAATATAGTAACAGTAGTTGTATAGTATGGATAGCATACCATGTATAGTCTTGAATTTTCTCGGATTGTGCGCACTCTTCCCATTTGCAACTCGTCGCCAGGGCTCGGAAACGTTATTTAAAATAATGTTTTTAAATGTTTCAGTTTTTCCTTCAGTGTTCCAGATCAATAACCAGATTGTTGCAAGGAGCGCTTACACTGGAAATAGGGTATTTTCCAAATTTGTAAAAACCGTTTATTTTATTAATTGGTTTCATGGAGAAAAATACATTAATTAATTTATTTATTTTATTTTTCTGTTGGATCGTTCGTCCCAATCTTTAAATATATATAAGCGGTTTTCAAATATTTGAAAACTACCCTATTAAAATTGCTCTGCTACCTATCAGCAATTTTGGTCGATGAGAATATCAAGTAATGGGTAATATCTGAAAAAAAATCAAATTGGAATTTACTACATTACAAACAATTTTTCAGGATGCATATTATGTTCATAGTAGAAAATATGGGAAGTCATATATTCCAGCAAGAGGGAAATTGGTAGACCGGTACCATAACCAAAGAAGGATTTTAAGAAAATCAGGACTCATAAAGAAACACGAAACATCCACCATTACCATAACTGAAACTCATGAAGGTATATTATTCAACATTTCAACTTTGCACTATCGGGTTTGAAAATCATTTTGCTTGTATGAAAAATCGTTTAGGCGCATTAAGTCCACTTCGCATTTGGTCCACTTTCCGAAAACACGTCTCTTTCGCAGTTGGTCCATTTCGCAGAAAAGGTTAGCTTCTATATTTTCAATCACTTTATATTATTTTATTTTTTTTCCTTTTCTTATTATGTCGCAGTAAAAATAAAAATCTGACATTTGTAGAATATGAAAAAAAGAACAAAAAAACATTTACCTTTTCCCATATTTATGTGAAATATTATCAAATGGGAAATAACAATCTGCGAAATGGACCAAATGCGAAATGGACGTTTCGCGAACTGGACCAAGTGGATCAAATGCGAAGTGGACGTGATGTGCCTAAATGCCGCTCCGAACGGGCAACCAGTAGAATCGCTCGGACCGCGGTCACCCGCAGCCTCGGCGGGTTGCGCCCGCGCGCTCTGCGATCGGTTGGCGGGCGACCGCGGTGGAACTCAACTAAACAATCTGCTTTGTGAGTTCTTATCTTAACGTCTCACATTCACAGTTTTACGAGTTCAATTTTAATGGACATAGAATGTTATTTGTTTAAGAGCCCCAAAATGTATCACTTGAAGATCTTAATAATATGAAGCTAAGGTTGAAATTTAATAAAGAGCCTTGGGTAGATGTTGTGGAGAAGTGGAAACTAACAAGGACATTGCGAAAAGAAGATTTATCTGGAAAAGATAAAACCATCCAGGACTTATTTAATGAGTGGGCTTCAATCAAAGCAAGCTTGGGCTACAAACTTGTTCGTATAATTTATTATTAAATATTTAATATATTTTTTAAATATTTAAGTTTTTTGTTTTTTTATATGTTTTTTTCAATATTTATGCTTGACAAAATTCGACCTTATGATATTATGCTTTTAGAATTTTTGATAATAAATATTATGCTAATTGATATTTATGCCATTTAACAGTATAGGTTTTATGTTTAAGACAAAAAATTATGCGTAGGTAATCATTCAATTTTATTATTTTAGGTTGAATTAGATTTTGAATTCATGTACCCAAACCATGACCTAGAATCGTTCAAAAAGTGGCCAATATTCATGGAAAAAGAATTGCCAATTTACAGTAAAATAAAAAGTTACGTGGATAATCTGAAAACTTTGAACGACGATAGTACCACACCAGGTCAGTAGGTACTATTTTATTTTCATTATATTAAATAATAAACAGATAATAGACAGTCCTCATTTTTACAGGCTTAGCTTTATAATAATTTTTAACTCCTTCCAGATGTGAGAGATTATGTTTACCTAAAACTGATGAGTTCGAAGATGCCACCCACCATTAAAATTCCAGTTAAAACCGAAGAAAAGAAGAAAAAATATTATAAAGCATTGCTGGATCAGAAAAGGCTTTCATTTTACATGTCGCGGTAAGTAAATAAAGTGCGCAATAAATTAAAAAATAAATAATACAAAGTATTTACCTGTGGCAGCCGATTCGTTTTTTTCTTATTATGACTTGCTTTTTGGTGAAGGAAGACATCGTGAGGAAATCAGCAAGTCTTTAGAACTCAACCCAATGAAGACTTGTAATATTAGTTTACAGGCAATGGGTTCAGTGTAGTAGATTATTTATAACTCAGAACATCTTTTATATTTGTATTTGTTCAACCTTGTATTTGTTCTATTACAGAATCAGAGCGAAATAGTAACAAAGATCAAGCTGCGTCAGGATGAACACTTGGCCAAAGGACTTACTTGCCAACCACTGATAGTCGTGGTAGGGTCATCGATGGAAGAAATAACCGATTACTATGTCCATTATGAATCAGTCATTTATAAGATCGACACCCTACTAAAAGCAGTAGATGTATGCTTTAAAATTTTCCATGTTTTCAATTTAGAGTACCCGACAGAGTGTGTTAACGTGTGGACCTTTATCCAAAAATATTTTTACGGAATTGATTGCAAATCTGATTTAAAAAAATCAAGTGTAGCTTGTTTTATGGCAGATCTGTCTTAAAACCTTTTTAGACTGAAATTTCTATTTTGTGCCAAACATTTTATTTTGTACATAATCCAAAGACATTTTTAAGGAATTGATGATAAAAAAGTCTAATTTGTTTCCATCGTACCTATAGTTTATTTAAACATGTTTATTTGATTTACCAGGCCCCTCAGAAAGTATTGCGAAAAAAAGTTTTTATATATGGGAGACTGGCCAGTTATAATGTTTTTCGAAAATATGATTATTTATAAGTAAAAATAAGTAAGTTCCAATTTCAAAATTTCCCTCCACATTTTTTGCGAGTTAATTCAAAGTATTGTGTCTCACTGAAATATGGATCTGCGCCGGGAACATTTTAGAGCTATGATTTTATACGATTTCAAGTGTCGCCTGAAACCGGATGAATCGTACGATAGACTTCAAATGGCATTCATGGATGAAGGCCCTTCCAAGGCAACCGTGTATCGTTGGTATAACGAATTCAAGCGCGGTCGACCAACTTTGGGGGATGACGAAAGAAGCGGTCGCCCTTTGACGGCTGTTACCGAAGAAAACGTGCTAGCAGTGAAAAATTTAATCCAAGACAATAGGCGAATTACATATCAGGAGATTCAACACATATTGAAGATTGGATCGGGAAGCGTTCACGAGATTCTACACAGCCATCTTCGCGTGAGGAGGATAGTATCACGCTGGGTGCCGCACAACCTCACCGATGCTCAGAAGCAGGCCCGGGTGGAATGGTGCCGTGATATGCTTAACAAATTTGAAGCAGGCTCGTCTCGGCGTGTTTACGACATCGTTACAGGTGATGAGTCCTGGATTTATCAATACGACCCAGAAACCAAGCGCCAGTCGACTGTTTGGGTGTTTCAAAATGAGCCAACGCCTACCAAAGTGAAGCGATCTAGAAGCGGGGGTAAGATTTTGATCGCTAGCTTTTTTAATTTGACTGGCCACTTGGTATCAATTCCCTTACGGGATCAAAGAAGCATTAATGCCAAATGGTATACTACCAAATGTTTGCCAGAAGTTTTCTCTGTTATAAGCAACAAGCGACCAAACACAGGGCTCCGCGGGCTACTGCTCCACCACGACAATGCACCTGCGCACACCGCACTCAAAACGAGGGACTTCCTGGACAGCACGCCAGTCAAACTCCTGGGTCACCCTCCTTACAGCCCTGATCTAGCACCGTGTGACTTCTTTTTATTCCCAAAAATAAAAAATCAGCTCAAAGGGATACAATTTTCGTCGCCGGAAGATGCGCTGGCTGCGTTCGAGCAGGCTGTAAACGAGGTGTCTGCGGCGGACTGGAAAAAGTGTTTTGAAAACTGGTTTAGGCACATGAATCTTTGTATAGAGGCTGGTGGAAAGTACTTTGAAAAGATTTGATAAAAATATATGTACGTATAGAACAATTTTTTTTAGTTTCGCAAAACTTTCTGAGTGTCCCACGTATGTGTTCGTCTGTGTGAAACGACTATACGAGTGTTGAGTAACTAGTATTATCATACTACGCCGTGACATTTCCAACATGGTAGCAGAGCGTGGTTAATATGATAAGTAGGATTTGACTGTAAGAATTATTTAGCATATTTTGATAAAACTTAGAAATATTTTTTGTATGTATTGATATAGTATAAAGCTGAATTGTAACTGCGTTAGATGTAAACTTACGAATAATGTTAAGTAATATAATATTAAGGTTTTGCATGGCGTTGGTATGTTGGACATTGTGGGCGGATAATTCTTTATTTTTATTGCAGAATGGGTCAGCATATTTAACTACCCTTAGAGTCACATGATTGAAGATGATCCCTTCTGGACATCCTTTAAGACGGGCCTTTTGTAAGAGGTTACCGCAACCTTAGTTTTAAGTACATTTAAATATAAATATGTACATTAAGAAAAAAAACTTATTTTGGGTTAAAGCAAATTTTAATTAAAATTATAATCTATTGATGTTGGTCTGTGTACGTTTTCATTTTGTTCTCTCTGGTTTCTATGGCAGTCTTCTTATGTTGTATTATAAATGCTGTTCTGTTCCTTTATTCGCAACGAGTCGCACTGAATCGTGTCACACTGACTGGTTGAGAAAAAATTTCGCAACGAGTAACAGTGTGACTCGATGCGAATTTTTATTCTCATCTAGTAACACTTGTTAGTAAATGGTTCATACTTATTCTTCTCCTTCATCATCTGAACGTGAAAAAATATTCTTTAAGTAACGGTGTTAGGTAACTGCTCTAAGAGATAAATATGAACCATTTACTAACACATGTTACTAGACGAGAATAAAAATTCGCATCCAGTAATACTGTTTGTTACGCGTTGCTAATTTTTTTCTCAATCAGTAACAGTATCACACTATTGGATATCTGACTTAAGAATGGATACTTTTAAGGTATAATAGAGCAGAAAGGGAAGCAAATTGTGAAATGTGACGTCACTATTCTGTGACGTCACATTTCACACCGCGCGGCCGCAAAAGAAAGTGATGTTTTTGCTTAGTGATGATTTGTTTGATGTGTAAACATTTAAAAAATCAATAACAACATTATTTGTAATTACGTATGGATTATAATAATCAACACTATTTTGCCATTAGATGATTTTTTTTTACCAAATTTGGAGTCTTAGAAATCATAGTAAAATTCGTCAAATTGAGCCAAAATTTCGCGTAGAGGTTTATTTTGCTATCCTTTTGCGCTCTTTTAAACCTACAATCGTAGAATCCATTCTCAAATCAAATACCCAATTCAGTATGACTTGTTGCAAATAAGGGCTCTTATTGAAGGCACTGTGAACAATGAAACATCTGTTCAAATTGATTCCTTTTTTCCTCCAGGTTCAAAATGTACACTTCCCATAATTTACACCGGTTTCAAAAGGTAAATTTCCTGAAATGTCCACTTCTCAAAATGTACATTTCTCAAAATGCACCTTTCTCGGAATGTACATTTCCCTAAATGTACATTCTTCGAACAAAAAGTAAATAAAAATAAGTTAACCTTCTCCATATTTATGTGATCCTGGTACTTTAAAATATATTCAGTCAGTTATTCCTATCTGTTCTAAGAATGTACATTTTGAAAAAGATACATTTTGGGAAATGTACGTTAGGGGAAAGGTGCATTTTGGAAAAAGTACTTTTTCGGAAGTGGACATTTCAGGTGTTGTACCTACCTTTTGAAACCGGTGTACACTATGGGAAGTGTTCATTTTGAACCTGAAAGCCTTATATGATTATTTTGTGCCACATTTTTTTTGTGACACACTAGTTGATTATTTTATGTGATATTTCAGTTATTACCTCGCCTGTAAGTGAATTGTTTAAGTTTTATTGTAAAAGTAATTTGATAACAATTATAATATACTCAATTTTATTCATTTAATATTTTGTTTTCTTTTACTATTTTAGTTATAACCCGAACAAAATTATTGTAACGTTTTATCATACAATTCAGATTTAATTTGTTTAACATTTAAATGTGTATTTTTAACAGTTATAATTGGAGTACCTATTGGTAAATTTTGCTAAACATGTTCTTTTATTTTCAGTTTTATTTTGTACTGTATGATACCGCTCACGGGCGGGTGATTTTGTCTTTCGTTTATTTTTTTATTGATAGTTTACTGATCTGTAAATTAGGCAGCTGACTACAAGTCTCTGGCGACAAAGTATACACGGTGACTTTATTAGTGCGCATAATTTTTGAGGATGTTCGTTCAGTCGGACCATTAGTTTGATGGTCTGAACATCCTTATAAGTTATGCGCACTAGTCACCCAGTATATTACGCTACGAGAGATTTTCAGTCAACCAATAATTTACAGCTTTCATGCATAATGGCGAAACATGTTTAATTGAATATACCTACATCCTGTTCGTACATTTTAGGAGAGCGCATTTCGTATATTTTACTACTAAAAGTGAAGTAAAGTATACGAAATGTGCTCTCCTAAAATGTACGAAATGGTATGAGTAAATGTTACAATACTAATTTTACATATTTTATTACAATACCTTACGTAAAATATGCAAAACTTATTTAATATAAGATACGAAATCATAAGAGTAAATATCACAAAATCAGTTTTGCATATTTTTAGTAAAATATACTAAACCAACAACAAGATATCTGGTAAATTGTATGAAATTAATTTCACATATTTTACCAAACACTTTTAGTTAAACATACTAAATCAACATCGTTAAATGGACGAAAGTAATATACGTGAAATATGCAGGACTCGATTAGCTGAATATACTAAATTAAATGAGTAAATGTAGCAAAATTAATTTCATATATTATACATAACACATTTAGTGACATTCATTAAATCTCACCGTGAAATATACAGGACTGGATTAGTTGAATATACAAAATGAAATTAGTAAATGTAGCGAAATCAATTTCACATTGTTTACATAACACGTTTAGTGGTATTTATTAAATCTCATCGTAAAAGATCAAAAGTAATCGACGTGAAATATACAGGACTTTTTAGTTGAATATACTAAATGAAATGAGTAAATGTAGCAACATTAATTTCACACATTTTACTTAACACGTTTAGTGACATTTATTAAATCTCATCGTAAAAATTCGAAAATAATCGACGTGAAATATACAGGACTTTTTAGTTGAATATACAAAATGAAATGAGTAAATGTAGCAAAATTAATTTCACATATTTTACATAACACGTTAAGTGACATTTACTAAATCTCATCGTAAAATATCGAAAATAATCGATGTGAAATATACAGAACTTTTTAGTTGAATAAACAAAATGAAATGTGTAAATTTACTAAACGTATGGGTTACATAATCAACCAGTTCTATTTGGTAAAATCAACAATTTCGTGTGTAGGACCTATATTAACCCGCGAATTTGATAAAATTTACGCGGAATTTAGTAAAATCAATCATTCTTTTTTTTCAGTGTGCGCGTGGATTTAGCTTTCTGTCCGATGACCGCAGTTGGCTGATAGAACTCGCACTCTGATTCTGACCTGAAATAATAACGTTAAAACAATTAATAAAAAATAATGATACAAATAGATCAGTGATTTGAATATACTCTTAAAATGTTTCGTGCAATACAAAATATATGTGGTGTTATAAATTTGTTTGAACGCAGCTGATGAATGAACGGGAAGTATGTGTGTGACGGATGGAATGAATGGCTGGGAGCGCTGAGGTACTTGTATCAACTGCTGCGCAGCCAGATTAAAAGACAGTTAAAACCAAAGATAATATAATCATGATTAAAACGTAGTGATAGTGATTACATTATCTTTGACAGTATAAGACGATCAATGTACCTAACTACTACGACGTATTATTTAAATAAAAACGTGCATTAAAAGTATAGTAATTCTTATCTTCAAAATAACTCCCACATATATTCTGTATTGTATACAAAAAATGTAACTGTCCCGGAAAGCCGGAAGCCATTATACAGATGTGAAACAATATATACGTGCCACGTATCGAGTCAGTCTTGCCTCCTAGACACACCATTAGGTGTTTCACCCCAAAAATACGCAACATACATAAAAGATATAAGGCAATAGGCGGTGTTATCGCGGTCTAGACAATTTTTTTCAGACAACCTTAGAATGGACAATATATAGATAAGTAAAGAGAGGGATAATACCACAGACATAGTAAAAAAT